>QVAJ01000430.1:26733-76741 GCA_003546035.1 Mixornis gularis | reverse complement strand
CCTTCCCCAGCCGGCCATGCTGTTCCTGATGCACCCCAGGACATGGTTGGCCCTCCTGGCTACCAGGGCCCTGCTGGCTCATCTTCAACTTGCCACAGATGAGCATCTCCASRTCCCTTCTCTCATCTGCYCTCCAGCCTGTCCATGCATCCAGGGTTGTTCCACCCCAAGTGCAGAATCCAGCACTTGCCTTTGCTAAACTTCCTGTGGTTGGTGATTGCCCRTCTCCCTCATTTGTTGAGGCCTCTCTGCCAGGCCTCATCTGCCTTTGGGGAGCCAACAACTCCTCCCAGTCTTGTATCAACTGCAAAATTACCCTATAACCCTTTAAGTCCTGMATGCAAGTTGTTTATGAGATGCTGAAGAGCACTGGGCCCAGGGCAGAGCCCTGCAGAGCTCCACTAGTGGCTCTGCATTAAAACATAGCAGGGTCCTACCAGTACAACCCCAAACTGAGCTCAGCAATCAGTGCCCCAAACCACAACAAACAAATTAATGATTAACAAAAGTTAAAGATCCTCTTGGCAAAAAAGGAAATGAATCCAGCTGTTAGCTGAATTCATAAATAGGGCAATAAAACTTCTCCACAGACTTGCAGATGGGCATGTGCATAAAACGAGCTCCTAGCATGTGAAACTCGCAYGGCTTTTCAACTGAGGAAAAAATACTGCTCTTGCCATTTCTTTCAAGAGTTGGGAAATCCTGAAACAGTATCTTCTTTCCCAGGTTTTAAGAAAATATTGAAAATATTGTTGTCCTTGTTTGTCCCACCTGCTGTTGTTGGTCAGTATTCCCCAGACAGCAGCCTGAACCTGACAGTGAGCTGCATTAGTTGGAAGCCACTGATAATTTTCTTATACCCCGTCTTTATTATCATGGGAAATTCAACCACGTTAGCTGTCTTTGAAGAAAAAGTTTAACAACTTCTTCCAGGTAGAAACAAGGCATTTATGCTTTTAAACTCAGAGAAAAGTTTAGAAACCAGGAGTTTTTTACCATTATTTCATTATTATTACTGCTAAGCATAGCTTGGTGTACCTGAGAAAGTCTGAGCAATAACCACCTCTAACACAACTCTCTACACACCTTGTAAAATCAGGGCATTTTTGAGCACTGAAAGGTTGCTGGAAAGTCACTCAGCACTTCCAGAGTATCATTTCATTATTATAAGCTTGGCTGTATTACTTTCATAAAGGAAAAAAAATGCAAAATGGACTAAAAAAGGGATGCACTATTGCAGAATAGTAAAAATTGTATTTCAAGATATTAATCACACTGAATCCTGTGAGGCTTTGGCAGACAATAAATGTGTGATAGATTGATCTCTAAAATCACATGCATATTATGAGCATAATCCTCACTTTAATGCAGGGTCATAGAATTTTACAGCCTCATAAGCTTGCAAGGTTTCACCTGGAACATCAAAACAATTGCTAAAAGCATAATAAATTCTACAGCTAGCCATCTGCTTACCCTCCTGACCTTTCAAATCTTATAAAAACCCAAGCTCATAATTTTTCACTCTATAAATTTCAACTTTTTTGTTTAATACAGTATATTCAGAAGGTTACTTCATCTTTTCCATGTAATAAAGGGGATCCAGTCCATTTGATAATATTTTGTGGCAATAGACATTTTTTCTTGAAAGGATTTTGAGTGCTGTCTCTGGAGCTAATGGGATTGTGGGGCATTGCCAGTTGTTTTATCTGGCTGGAAACATTTATTTTGAGTCGTGCTCTTCATATATGGGTTCACCCATCAGCCCCTATTGGAAATTACATCCAGCAAGTGCTCTGGAAGAAGGTTAAATAGCACCAGTGTCTGTTTCCTGCCTTAATCTCTGGAACTGTGAATCACTCTGCTTTGTTTTTCAGAAAGCCATAAAGGTTAAGGTTTCCTATTKCTCAGCAATGAAATATTATATCTTCCCCTGATATTAATATTTCTATTCCAGATCGACAATTGGGAATATAAAACCCATTGGCACAGTTTTTTAAGACATTGTAATACACCAATATATTTATATTGCCAAAACCCCTTTTTCCAAAAGTGATCCCCATTTTTTTATGATTTTTTAAAAAATTCTTTCCCTATACCGGGGCAACTACAATATGCCTGCTCCTATGGATATCAAAGGGCCACTACTTAATATTCAGAAATGCAAAGTGAAAAAAATTCTTGTTATTCACTCAAATTAGTTTTGACAGTACTTTCAAAGACTCCACATTTATCCTCATCAATGAATCACTACAAGRATTACAAACCCACATGCAATTCTGAAAGTTTTGATTTTCAAACAACAACAACAAGCTTTTTTAGATTAGCATTACCAATTCTCCCCTGCCCCAAAATTCGTTTATAGCCATGTTATTTYGTGCAGTTTCCTGACAAGGGGAAATCTGTGCAGTCTCTCCATATGGCATTCTCCCTTAATAACCCTTGAACTTCCTGGCCACTTTTAAAAAGGCATAGCTTTYAGAGGTGTGAAACCACTGCAAATATAACGAAAACAGTTGACTGTTGAAAAGGGATCCAAATTATTGCCTCAGCTGAGGGAAAGATCTTTTCCCATTCTCAGAGATAAGAGCCAGCAAATCAGCACACATGTGCTCTGAACGAGCCACAGCAATTTGTCCAGCCAAATGAACTGGGGATGCTGCAGGGAGATAGGCCTCCTGCAAGAGGGAGATTGGCAAGGAATAATGAAAGAGCCAGAGGAAACTGGATGTAACTGGCAGTAAGATATTGGGGAATATAAGGTAAAAATCCTGGAAAGAACAATTTTTAAAACCAGGTTCTGCTCACAAAACAACTTTTCTTTAAAATAATAATTAGGCTAGAGTACATTAGTTCATCTCTTTATGAGCTTTACTTTAAAATACTTATAAATTAAAGGTGTGAGTCAGTGTTTAAAAGAAACAGGAGAACACCTGCCCTTGCACCATATGGTGATGTGCAGGATGTAGGAATATGCTTCTGGGAACCATGCAGCCAGAGYATGTCAGGAGAAAGTGCTCTCAATTTGAATTCTTGACACATTCAGTCAATTAAGGTAGCCCATGGTTCTACCTGACAGCAGAAAGATTGTTTGCCAATAAATCTGCCAGTTGTACTGTGTTAGCAAAGCACTAAAAGCAAACTCCTCCATGAGGAAGTGTGGACACTTCCAGGGGCTTTCCCAGCACAGGAGAGGACTGGCATTGGCAGCTGTGGACAAGGACAGCTGAAGAGAACCACTAGGAATGCTTCAGAAKAGGAAGAAACAACGGGTTAAATGTGCATTATCTCCTGTCCATCACAGCCAGAGAAACAGAGGATGAACCAGTGAAATGCCATCTCTCCTTTGTCACAGTTGCAGTCACAAGGCTGAGGCACCTGGCCTCAGTTTGTCTTGGTCTCGATGTAATGTGCTASCAGTTCTTGTATTTTCATTTCTTTTCGGTTTTTGTTCATTTGATTGGGAACCTCACTCTCTTGTCACCGTAAATATGGTCAGAGGCAATATTATCCTACACATTTCTTCTGCCMCCTGTCCAAGTCACCAGCACCAAGGTGATTTCAGAGTGGTAATTYCCATGCACATGCAGTACCTGAAGGCACATTTCCCCATTATGCACCTGATATTTAGTCTGCAGCTGGAGCTGCATTCATTAGCTRGAGCTGAAATTTGGCCATTTCTAGAATGTCACTCTTCTAAAACTGACATTATTTGCCTCAGTGCAAAATTTATCTATTCAAAAGTTTATTTGCATCTTGGCTTGAACCCAAAACATAGGTCCAGAATCCTTTCTTGTGTTTCTTTTCTATGGACAATAAATAAATAGCCAGTGCCAAAGTTATGTAAAACCCTGTTCTCACATCTTTGGGGTAAAATTGTGACCTGGATAAAAGTGTGCCCAAGCCTAACTCATGACCTACTCTTCATCATGGACAGATGATCCCAGACCATGTAGAGAATCAGGGGAGGTCTGGCTGGTTGAAAATCATGTCAGTAAGCAGTTCCTATTGGATACAGACAGATAYTGTTCATTGCCATTTCATTTTTTCCATAGTTTAGGTTTGCTTCTCTCCAGAACATCCATTGGAGAAGACAACTCTAGGCTTCCTACAACAGCCAACATTTTTCTGGTGTAATTCTCATCATGGAAGAGGACAAATAGAAGCATTTTAACCTCCTTTCTTCATAAGTAAATGCAAAAAAATCTTCTCATGGAACAAATCCCACTTGGGGAGAAAGAAGCCCTCCAGAACAGCACAGGGGAAAAAAAAGGCACTTGGGAAGAAGAATCTTTCAGGATAATCCAAACCAGCTTTCACATTATGTCCTCTTTGGTGACACAGCCTTCAGTAAGGAAATGTAGTGGCTGGGAAAGGACAAGTAGTCCTGGGAATAATTAAACATCCTGAATATCAGCAGCAGTTGCCATAGCACRTGCACTATCACATGTAGCATGCAGGTCATTGCACTCTTTTGATCTGTTAATTACTGACAACACTTTCAGCTGATWATTCTGAAAGACATAGGAAATTGTGTTCCTAAAGAAATACCATTAAAAATTTAGTAAGAGGGTGTTTGAAACCAAGAAGAATGGATACTAATGGTGCAGTAATTAGACAAAGCAGAGATGAGGAAAGCTAAAGAGAAAATTAATGCTTAAACATCTAGAAAAGGAAGCTAAATTCAAATTATGATTACCTATAATTTCATTCCACTTCTCATTTTATCAGCTGGGGGGAATGCATAGCAGTCAAGATTTATTTCATGGCACAATAAGAAACTGAGCTTCATCTTTCTTCACCTTTGATATGAGTGAGATTGTCTCTAACATTAAGTTCTAAGAAAGCAGAAGCTTAATTCAGGATTCCAAACATAGAAAGACAGAGTAGAGGTTCCATTTCTAGTGGAAAAAGTTTCTGTGCCACATGTCAAGAGTCTGACTAAGTGACATTGTGATTTGGAAAGTGACAGGAGGGATTGCTCAGTCGAAAGTGAYCTCACTGGCACTGTGTTTGTGACCCACTAGAACTGCACCTTCAGTGGGATAAACTCAGTTTAGCAGAATATGTGAGAGTTTGACACACCTGGACAGAGGTCCCTTCAACGTGCTTCCCTCACTCCTCCTTACAAGCAGGGTCCCTTTCTGTCCCAGGGAACTAACCTCACATTTATGCAAATATTCTGAGAAAGAACCACACACTCAGAGAGCAGCATAGGTGCAGCAGCCCCGAGACACAAAACCATGAAAGAGGAGCTCATCAGAACTGCCTGGGCAATAAGTTCACCCTCCTGTTTCAGATCTGTGTGTGCTGGCATTAAACAGACTCCAGAAACATGCTCTACCTGCACCTTCTTTCATTCTGTGTCTTCAGCCTAATTTAAATAATTCCTGTTCTTCCACGCTGATATCAGGTTTGTGTAAAGGAAAATTATTTTATATGCAGAGGAGAAAAATCACTACTGTAACTCAACCAGAATACAGCTGATCAAATGTAACAAAATAATACCTTGTTACATTGTGAACAAATACAGTATTATAATCACACATGCTTCCAATTAAAAAARCAAACCTATATAACACATCTTTTATATTTATTCCACATAGGTTTCATAATATTTTCTACTCGTTTGGTTTGATCCTTCAATAACATAATTCTTACACATGGCAAATCATCCAGTAGCCACTGTATAGAACAAAATCTTAAAGACCAGATCAAGTATCAAAGCCTGACTTCTAGGAGTTACATCCCTAAAAGGGAGAAGGAAATGAGAAAAACTGAATAAACCATTGAGGTGAATGATTATCGTTGATGGAAATACCAGTTATTATTTTCTTTTGGTCTGTTTTTTTTGCCACAGTTGAGAAGCTTAATAATCAATACAAATYGTTATTGAACAAATTGGTACCAAACCAAAGATTTGCCATAGATTTAGAATAATGCAAAAAAAATTGGAAATAATCCAAAACCAATACGCACAACTGTTGATTTTCAAAAATACAAACTACTTAATAGCCTTGGAAAACTCCATCAGCAAAATCACATTCTCATACAACCTCCTATGTCATGCTTGGGTTGCCCTCCCTCTTCACATTTCAAAGCTGAAGGTTTGATTCTCAAGGATGCATGTGCCTTCAACAAGGGCCAGCGCTTTCCAAAAACAATTTTAACAAGATCCCTCCACAGTAAAATCAGATCTCCTCCTCCCCATTTTCTCCTTGGAAACAAATTTACTTTGAGATGGGATGAAGTTTTGGCTTGAACTGAAAGTGGATGAGATKGATCTAATCCTGAGGAGGCCTCCTCAGTCTCCAAAGTATGCACACAGCATTGTTTTTCAGCCACACTATTTGCACCAAGTGAGCGGATCCTCACCACAAACAACTCAGAGAAAGCTGTCCAGCAAGAGGAAGTGCTCACAGAAATCTGGAATTTCATGCAAGTTTCATTTGCAGAGTTTATGAAAGGAGTATTACAAAGTAGAGTGCTAATATGATAGATTGCTCTTCTAAAGTAACCAGCACAATGGTGTAAAGTTTGTGTTTGCAGACTGAGCAGTAGAGGAGTACAGGGGGACAGAATGGCAGCAATAATACTCTTTACATGGACTTCAATGACATTCATCCCAAAGGCCAGCAGCAAGCTTAGTTTACACACTGAATCCTCGATCTGGAATCTGTTTCCCTGCACAAARTGACAGCTTGTGCTACCCTGCTGCTTCTCTATTAACACTTTAAATGGTCCTCATTTCCTAAGAAAACCAGAAACCAAAGAGAATTCTCAGATCTAAACTCACATCAGCAACACTAGCYAAGCTAGGAAAAGAGAAGATGTGTAAATATCTCTGGACAGGCCTAATTACGAGGGAAAAAAAAAAATGGGGTATTCTCCTTGCCAAAACACTAAGTACTACCCRTGCAAATACATGCACAAAATTATCCCCTCTAAGAAAACATGACAACACTCCTCTGTAGAAGTAAAAAACCTAGAGAAATTTCAGGATGGAGAAATCTTCCCACTTTTCCAYGGAGATATCCATCTTTATCAGGGTTATTTCTTGCACACTCTCTTGGGGTAATACAAACAACTAGGCAARATATATCATAGAAGATATTTTGTGTTGGTTTTGTATGTTTGGTTTTTGTTGTTGGAAATTCTCCTTACTATCTTTTTTTGTCTTTAAGTCTCCTTTTCTCCTCATTATTCTCCAGGTTAATTTCCTTGTGACTTAAAATTTAAAACATGGAAGATGAGGAAATTTGTCAGCTTGCTGAAAGGAAAAGCATGAATCTTGAGAGTAAGATCCTTAGGCAATATAAATGTATCAGAGCTGTAAATTAGGAATCCCCAGTGATGTACCAGGGCAGCTCCCACCTCCTTCCATTTGTCCATGGGGCATCAGGGCTGGCAGATTTGGAGTTTTTTTGGAAACCTATATTCTAATTAGCTATTAATCAGTGCCATTAGATGAACTATGTATGGTGATAGATACAGAAACAAATGTATTATGGCTAGAGAGCTGCCATCATGTTATTTCTCTTTTTAAACATCTTCTTGCAGGATAGATACCTGTGAACAGCAATGATGAGAACATCCTGGTGTTCAATAATACGTTAAATGCAAGATGTATTCTGCCCCTGGAATATATGTGTGAGTGAGCAGTAACACTTATTTACAAATACTTAAGTTGGAGAGCCAATATTCAAGGGTACATTTGCCAAGTGTCTGTCCAAGGCCACACCACATGTGGTTCTGATTTGTGAAAGAGCTGTAAAAGAGGTCAAGACTTAATTTGCTTAAATTCTTGGGTCTGTCAGTCCTTATTCAAAGACTGGAAAAACCACACACTCTTTGTAGATACTGTAACAATCTTGCCTGACCAATGAATAAAATAGCAGAATTGAACACTGTAAATTAGTGTGACAAGTAATAACSTTCAGAGAAGAGATTTCACTATCTACAGGCTACAGCAGAGCAAGACAAACTTTGGTCTTGACTGCATGGCTCACATGATTAGTCATTTTTAATGGCCTGTGAAAATTAATTTTCCTTTTAAAAGAAAAAGTATTTTTATTCCTTATTTGCTGTATTGGCTTACAGCTATTTATTTCTTTTAAACTTTAAAACACAATTCCACAATCACACAGTTATTCACTTTGAGAGAAGGAAATTGTTGTAGCATTTGTTCATATTTATCTTTATTCCAAGAGTTTTATAATCATTATGGTAGTCACCATTGACCATTTACTGTAGTACACAATTGTTTCCTCAGTGCTTGACACCTCTGATTAATAAAGTTAAATGGTTGTAGATGGCCTCTAATTTCCTAGCCCATTGCTGGCTTTCCTTTGCATGCAGCAGTGTATTCTATCTAAATCTTCATGCTCCTTATTCTGCTGCCTGCAGGAGACAGAAGCTGTGAGCAGCACAATTACCATGTTCCTTAGTAACTTGTACCTCTTGTACCTTCCCAGACTGCATTCCTAACCTTTGTTGTGGGTTTTTTTCCTGGCAGATATGCAATTACTGCTCTTTCACAGGGCCTCTCCTCTCATGCAAGGCAGGAGCCCTCACTTTTGGTAGCTATTTCCTATTAACAAGTGTTGCTGACCASTAACATCCTCCTTTTCACCCAGCACACCTCCTTGCCACCCTGCAGTTTCACATGATGAGACCCAATACATCCTCAATTTCCAACTGCACATCACTCAMAAACCCCCAGTGAAGTATCTTAAAGCTAAACACATTAAAGGTCATATTTACTCCTATTTCTCCAGGTTTAGTTCATGATATCCTTTTGCACCACTCYGAATGGTCACTCTGCTTTCACACTCCTCTGCACTGAAATGACAACTTGGGTTCTTCTGACCCATTTGAGGATCTCAGAGTAATGAGCTTTCACAGAGAGCTGCTGGAGATATATAAACCATGCCCTCGATTTTTTGTCTTTCTAGAAGACCACTTATGTTATACCTAATGGCTGAAGGAACAATTTAAGTGCTACTTTGCATTCTCAGGCAAGTTAATTCACTGTTATTATCCCAGGCTGAAAAATGGATCATGAAAGGAAAGATATTAAGTGAGGGAAATCAAAGGAAGGACAGAAACACAGATGTATGYGTGGAAAGGACTCTCCAAGTTTTCAGGCTAACAGGTATTCACAGGACACATGGAATTATGAATTTTTGTGTGATACTGAGACTTTTATCCTGTTAAAGTTTTTTTTTTTTTTGTAAGAATATTTTTGGGGGGACACAGTCAAAAAAACCCAGTACCCCCAAGCCTTATTAGTGGGTGTTCCTATGACCCTACAGCAATACCATTTTTTCCCCAGAACAGACTCATTGCAGCCATTAATGAATCCTGAGAGTGAGGAAAGCAAAGACATTTTCCCATCAGGTTCCTACTGCAAACTGTGCATGAAAATAACTGAGGCAAGAAGGGTTTGGCATCAGTGTGGGTTGAAGCAAAGATCTGTCTCAAGAATTTAAATCCATGATCTTTGATTCAAGAAATCATATCCAATATGAGGATATCTTTTGGCTACAAAGGTTTCTTCCCACATAAGAGCAGGATAGTTTGAGTCTTTTGTCCAAAATATTTTAATGGACAGTATTTGCAGAGGCTAAATTAGCAATACTAGTACTGTGTGTATTTATAAATGTTAGTGTTGATTTCARTTTCACACTCCTCACACATCAATTCTTTTTTTTCCCAGATGGAGATTACTTCCAACACAGTGGGTCRTGTGTCATCTTCTTGTACTTCCCAGTTCCCTCAGAAACCCTCCAGTTGAAGGATTTTTGTGTTTTTTTTTCCTTCATTCTCTAGGACAAAGCAGTATGGTGCCTTCTCTATCACTAAATGATGTTATTTAACTAGAGTTTATCACTCTTAGCTACCAAGACACCAAAGGACAACTTAAGGGGGGAAAAAAATGAAATACCAAAACCAAGGGAGAAGTGATGGATTATTSTGAACGTTTTGTATCCCAGATAGACCCACTGAACTTGCCAGCTTTTCCAGGACACATTTGAAAACTGTGAGGATGCATGGTAACAGGTTTTCACAACACAGGGTGCAGGGAAAAGAAATATCACAAGCAGGGGAAAAAAACCAACTCTCTTCAATGACAAATGACCCAATTTGTTCCTCCCCAGTAACTGTGGCAACTTGGTAGAGCTTTGCAAATCTCTGTCACTGCTGCTGCAAATTGGTTGCTTTAAATGGATCCTCACTTTTCTTAAAGCCAGGCATGGCAAATTGCCTGTAAGTAGTTTTGGGTCAGGTACACCAATTTTGAGCTTGGAGGTGCAATTATTTTTTCCAGCTTCCGTTTACTCTCACATAGCCTTTGCTCAGCTTGAAGAGAGTCAGCATAGATAATAATTTGCATTGCAAGGAATGTGATACAGCAATTAGAGAGGATGAACGTTTCAGATCAGCTTTCTTTCARTTTGATTCTCTTCTGGTACTTTTACTGGGCTGCTCTAGATCACACCCTCAGCTCCTGCATTTTGTAGAATCTGGGCAGCCTTTCAATTGTCTGACCTTTCAGTAAGCCACGCTTTCTCCACATACTAAAATGGAATATAATTTCACCCTATTCAGTATTAATAAACTGTAAACAACATCATTGCCTATTCTTGGCAAAGTGCCTGAATTAAATAGCTTTCTTAATGTATCTTCTATCTGTATTAGAGCTATTTAAAAGCAATATGCCAAGTGTGCTGATGATAAAAAGACCATTTTTCATTCATCTGTTTGCTTTTAAGCTCCACATATTCCCTGTGAATATTTTCCTTAGCATAAGCAGTTGCCAATAAGAGCCTTTGTATATAAAATAAGTAAATTACTAGCTAGTTCCACAAAGAAACTACTATTTTCCTGAGCAAGATTGTCAGTTCTCCTTAGATGGCAGAAGCCACATTTCTGTCCACTCTAACAAAAAATACCCAGTTGGACAACTGATGTGACAGAAGTTTTCTTTGAACTACTTGTACAGGTCTGATCACTTTTGGAAAATACCAATTATAATTCATAGAGTTGCCCAGGAGAATTTTTAAGTGAACAGATGCTAGCTAGAAAACTTGGAAGAAATTAGTATGAAACCTTTGTATTAATGTTGACTATAAAACCAGATAATATTCAGTAAACATCCATAATCAACAGTTAAGCTCATTTATTACAGCTCTGTAAGGAGCTGAATAGGCAAATCCTAAATCTTCTATCTTGTGATTATTTTAACATGAACTTTGAACCAGAGATTCAATTCTGAAGCACAGAGAAGCCCCTTTTCCCACCTGGTTAACAGAATTATGTCAGGAGTGAGTTTTCTGTTGTATACTTAACAGATATTTTGAAACAATTGCCAAGTTTGTACCTTCCTGTATGAGGGAGAAAGAATGACAAAAATTAAGAGGCAATAACTAGAAAATATCGTATCTAAAGAGTAAAAGATGTCCCCTGCCCAATTTYAGAAGGCAATACAAACACTAAAAACAACCAATACCAATCACTCATCAATCTGGAGCCCAACAAGGCCAACGCTGAAGAACAAAAATATAACTTTAGCCCTTGTACATCAATAGAGAGAAAACCTTTCTGAAAATCTGGAAACTCTTCACTGCTGAAGAGCCCAGACCTTGGGTTTCAGGTGGCAGCTTGGGAGGACCTGAGGCTGATTGTGCAGCACGTGGCACACACTGAAGACTGCAGGGCTCTTCCTACAGTGCAGTCACGTTGTGAAGTAATGAAATACTGATTTGCATCTTTACCCAGTAAAATTTCATATAAATATAGGTGCTGATAACATAACATTATTTATGGATAACAGCTGTCATATTCCCCAGCTGTTTGCTTGTTGTCTGCTGTAACATATGTTAATTTAAACTTTCACCAAATGCCATGGATTGTTTGCAGTCCTCCAGCTGCAGCTTGGCARTTTTTTCCTTTAGGTTTCTGTTGGCTCGGGAAATGATTACACAGACAGCCCATAACAACATAAACAAGCCTTGTGTGGCTGCTGAGCTCTTCGTTAACTCAGCTAAGTGAATGTTTGCTGGAACAAGCAAAACAGGGAGAGAATGTATCTCACTTATTTTCATTTTTTTGGAGGTATTTCTGGATGCAGTCRTAGAGAAAACACAGGGGACACCAGAGTCAAAGAAATCTGTAAGCCAAAACATGCATCACACAGAACAGATTGTTATTGCCTCAATGGTCCCAAATGAAACTAAAGTATAACCTACATTTTTAGATAAATTGTATTCCAAACACCATGTTAAAAGTGAGGTCCTCAGTTTACAAAGGCAACCACAAAAATTTAATTGACCTAACGTAGCAGGACTGTGTGACAAACTCCAAAATCAATAAAAGGTTGCCATGTAAAATAAAGGAAAAAAGTAGTAGAAACTGAATATCACAGCCTGTGCACAACTTCTAATGCATTGCACAGTAGGGAAAACACAGCAATGAGGAGTCTAAAGCAGAACACAGGGTTGAGAAGGAAACAGCCAGGGGGATTGACAGGACTAGTCAGGCAGCTTGGRTTTGTTTCTCATGGGAAGCTTTCAATCAGAATAAAAACAGTGTTCATGCTGGAAGCAAGGGCTGCTGTGGAGGGGAGGCTCCGATTTCCTGCACAAGAGCTTTGCCACCCCTCCTGCACCGTGCTGCCTCTTCCACAGCGGGACACGGGCATTTCTCCAAAATGTGCAAACACCTCCTGCTTTCAGTGCTCAGAAATGATATTTATATTACCCTAAAGGTCAGCCTTGGCAGGCACAACAACTTATACCTGCTTTTCGGAGCAGGGTAAGGACCAGTCTACAGAAATGGGACTTACACAAACATGCAAGTGATAAGATGATGCCAGCAAGCACAGCACAAATATTGATCAATTTAAATATGAGTGAGCAGWAAAGGAGAAAACATCATCTGTGGTGACAATCTGACAGAGGGTGGCAGCTAACAAAATGGATGGTGAGATGGGAAATCATTTTTCTTATTATTTATCTTTCCTTAATTCCACCTTGTGTTACCTCTCAGCTTTTAATCCCATTTCCAAATCACATTTTAAAMTTACCACAGAACAAAATCTCAATACACAGATTATGTTTTAGGAGTTATGATGCCAAACCTCTGTAGAAGTAAAGGATAGTAGAAAAATAGAATTCCTATATTAATTATACTAGAATCAAGGTGTTTCATGTAGCAAAAAAAAAAAGTTGATGATTAGAAAGTTGCCTGGTGCTGTGGGGTAAAACTTGCCACAGCCCGGCTTTACTTATTTGAACCAGTACCTGTAGAAAAAAAAATGCTTAATGTTGGTGTAAGAGGCTTCCACCTCAGTTTGGACAGATCAATGCACTTATCTGTGCCACAGGACCCCAGGTTTTTCCTGCATCAGTGACTCTGTGCCACTGACAGAGTTAAAGGACCAGCCTGTGGGAATCCCAGGTGGGATCTGCCTGCAATGCACCCAGGGAACAAACAGTCCCACTCTTACTCCAGCCAGGGATATTCCTTCACTCACTAAAGTATTATGGGGCATTTTAACTTTTTTGCAGCAAGCATGCTTGCCCCAAATAATTCAATGTTGATCAACAGAGAGAGGGTCAGTATCTCCCCACCTCTCTTGCAGATTTCTCCTAAAGGTTTTTTTACAAAATGCTGAACTGCTCTAAAGAAAAAGTCTTCCCTTCAGCACCATATGCAGTGGCTGGAGCACTTAATCCCTCTTTTCAGTAGTACTCCTCTGCCAAAAGTTGCTGAATTAGAAAAGGCTTCAAGCTTGTTAATATCCTGCCAACTGACACAAAAATTAAATTTCATCCAGTTGAATAAGCCTCATTTAGTCAAGAGCCATTTACAATTTTTTGGAAAAGCTTGATTGCACCATCACAGTTAAATACAACAGCTTATCTCTGATAGAGTCACCATATTCTTAATATTGACTGAATCCTGAGCACAAAGATTAAAGGAATGGATATTGCTGAAAACTGATTCTACAAAATGGTGGTGCAAGAAACTCATTAGAAAATACCCTTTTTTTATTATTTTTCTGTGTTTTAAATTCATCAATCCTGAAGACAAAGTATGCTGAAATGCCATCTTAACCTTCCCCCAGAATCYTTGGATCTCACATCATCTGGGGTGGTTTTGTTTCTGCTTCCAAACTGAAACTTGTGTCCGTAATTTCCTGATTAGCGTCCATAATGAAAGTACTACAAATAGAACAAAGAATGTAACTGGAAACGAGGTGGAGCATGTGACTTCACTCAAAGATGATTTCTCCCTGGAGATACAGCTAATTTAGCCTGAATCTGAGCACCTTATTTGATTCCCAGATAATCATCCCTTAAGAGGTAAAGACTTTCCAGGTTATGCAGGTCCCACGTTACAGCACCCTTCACCAAACACAGTGGGAAATGTGATATTTTGTTGATACAACCTGTAATGGATAGAGAATAAGGACAAGAAAAAGAGTTTGTTTACACTAGCACCCACAAGAGAACCCTTGCTGAGCAATCCAAACCTTGACAGTGCTCCTGTTACAGGTTCAGACATATTTCATTGAAGTAATATGTAAAGACTTAATGGAATTCTTAAATATTCAGCTACGTTAYCACAGGAACATTTTCATGCTCTTATTTTGCTTTTATACAAATTATTCCAAAAAWATATTTGTTTTCAAATAGAAAATGTTAAAAGCACTTAAGTAACTGCAGTGTTTTTAAATGTATAGAATATGTTATTGGTTTCAGAAAAGTTCCATTACTACAGACTTACTCTAAAAAAAAAAAATCATGATTTGACATAATAATCAGGCACTGACACGTTACTAGACCTTTGATGCTCTTTATCAGAGCATCAAAATTCAATTGAAAAAACAGACAAAAAAAATCATTGACAGGCAAAAAGGAAGTGTGAGTGGGAAGAGATGAATATCTGAAGGAGTTTGTTATTTGCATTATAATAAAATACGAATTTTTGTGAAAGCAGCAAGTGAATGCACATGGAGGGGGGTGTCAAGAACATCTGAAATCCTTTCACCGGAAACCTTTGAGGTATCTCACAAACACTGCTGGTTAGAGATGTCGGGATTAGTTCTTACGGGGTAATGAAAAAAAAGGGAGAGAGACTGGAGCTGCTACCATGTGAGGATCCTGCCCTACATCTGCCAAACCTTCCATGACTTGCCTGTCTTGTCTTGCAGGTTATGAACAAGACAAAGYTTTTGTCTGTGGAAACCAAACCACACCTCTGTAACCATCTCTGGTGGGCAGCATCACCGTCATGAGTCCTGCATCTCTCCCCTGGCGTGTATCAACAGGGACAGGGACCTCTCCACAACATCTGCCACCACCTGCAAGGACCTTTCAATTCAGTCAGGGCAGCAGCTTCAGCCACATGGCACTGGCACAATCAAACCCCCTCAGCCAGAGGCCCCTTGGTGCTGGGTATTTCAATACTAATTCTGGATGTGCCTTTTGCCAGTGCCCACATGTCACAAAAAGCTTCCCTGGGTTCTTTGGCTCAGAGCGTGCTCAGGGTTCAAACCACAGTRGCCTCAGCAAGGGACATCACAGGCAGGTGTAGGACACTGCAGGCATCTCCTGCACTGGCAGCCTCTGGCCAGCAGTGGCTAACAGAACACAAATATCACAAACACCAGCAATTGTGCGTGGCCAAACACTAATCCAGGTCAGATCCCACAAATAATGGCAAAAGAGGGAACAAGACATTTATCAAATACAAGAAAACAAGCAAACCAAAATTTTTTTGTACAGCAATCAGGTACCTGAGATGAGCGTGTACTAGTGGAACCTGAAAATGTGTTTGCTCCAGAAAATACTTTGAATTAATGATAAAAGTGTGTGTAATACAGCCAGCACTAAGCAGTCAAGAAGAATTTGGTATCAACTAACTAACCTGTTCTTGCTGCAGAAGGTCTAAGTACGCCCTTGAAATGGTTTAAGTTATGACATATTTGTCACCTTTCTTCATAGGAACATCTCTACAGGTGAGAAATATTGTCTTTGCCAAAAATCCCTTTGTAACTTGCCATAAACAAACAAAGGCTCCAAACTAACACCTCAGCCCATTTTTCTAGAAAACTTCTGTTAAGTACATCATTCAACAATTCTGACAGCTCCTGAAARCAGCTTAGATTTTACTTTTTCCTTCGTAAATAATTTGGCATCAAATATTTCACCATTTGTGAATCTCATCTAGGAACCTCATCATTAACAGACAAAGAAGTAATTGCTCTCAAATTATCCTGATTAAAAAAACCCCAACCCTAATCTGACAAGAATGCAATAGATAATAGCCACATACATTAGAAACACAGAAATGCTCTGAAAAAATGCTACTTTCTCCTTGATAGCCAGCCACTCTCATCTTGCCTGTCTCTGGAGAGAAACTACAAAAGAGCTGAGCATAGTCAGAGCCCTTCCCACCCTCGGCTCATCTCCTGTGGCCAGCTGCTCACTTGTCCCACAACCACCCCACAGTGCCAGGTATTTTCAGGCTACCAAGCATTTCAGCCAGTCCCTGCTCTGACCCAGTTTTCATCAACAGATTATTGCCAAAGCCTTGTCCAGAAGTCTCACTCCTTGTGAGCTCTGTATAGTTGCCTGGTGTTGTGTTTGAAAATGCCTGAATAATTAATTAACTCCTTGAGCGCACAGTGAGGTGCATCTTGTAAAAACATATGGGCTGACAGGATCCTTTTCTTTGTGTCTCTGCAGGTGGTTTCTTATGTTGGCTGAAAGTCAATTCAATAGTAAACTATACCTCAAGATTAGATTTTTCCATGGTAAATAATTCAAGTTAAATCAAATGGCTGCTCCTTTATAGCTCTTGGGATATTCCAGTTAGTTTCTTCCTACAGAACAGCAGCAATCTACATTAGCTCAAGCAGCCAAAGGTGGGATGACAACTGCATCTGCCACCTGAAGGGACATTATACAAGGGAGCAGCAGGGTAGAGCAGGCAGAGTTAGTTCTGACTTCTGTATCCATGGCCATGGGAATGGAGATGGAAATCATCATCCACAGATGGCTGAGAAAAGACTCAATGGCTAAGATCTAAGGAAGAGGTAAATGGATAACATCTCAAAAGGATAGAACAAGTGTAGAAGCTGGTCCAGGCTCCAGAAGGAACAGCCTTTTACTAAAAGAGAAAGGGTCCCCAGATACTTGAGCAAATATCCAAACAATATAACAAACTTCATCCCTAAATACCTTTGCATGGGTGCTTTTGAGGTTTTCCAGCATAAATCTTCTGTTGTTCCCAGCAGCACTGAGCAGAAGATATCAAGGGTTAAACACTGAAGCAGTGATTCCTATTCCTGTATAATTCCTCTAAACACTGAGTTTGGTTATTCCTAAAATGTTGTTCCTACTTCAGTAGCACATCATGACTATTTATTTCAGCATTCTTTTGTGTTTTGCCTTCTAACACTGTATTTAAAACAGAGGGTTTGAGGATGAATTATTTAGCTGGCTGCAGAAAATGTGCTTTAAAACCTCATTCTTAGGGACACTGAATGAATATATTAAGCTGGAAAAATTCAAATCCAGCATCTGTTGTCCTGTGTGTTTTACTGGCTAATGATGAGAACCTGGGGGGTTTGTTTACAGCAGGGCTTTCTGGATTTTTGTTTGTGTTCTTTTCTTTCACTCAAAGACAACAGGAATTTGAAAAATATWATTAATATTTTAATGAAACTACTTATGGATTTTTGACAATTTACTGATTAGTTCAGGATAGTTTCCAAATTACAGTCCTTTATTTCTGTTTCTCCAGGTTGCCTGTAATCTGACTTTGCAATTTGACTTCTTTGGGACAGGAGTCCTGAAAGATCTTTTCCATTCTTGTCTAGGAGAAAATATAGCAAATTTTAAAACCACYGAAGAAATAGGTGGAAATTGTAGTTCACAGGAAGTGTTTGGAAGCAGGGAGGTTGTTTGTGTGCACATGGGTGTTTAGGACAAGGTGGTATTTATTAAGAGAAATGGTTTCTTACACATTGGTTAAGAGCAGATTTTTGATTTGTCTCCGAAACCAAAAGAAAGGCCAAGTGTAAAGAAAATGACGCTTGGCATTTTTTGCCCTTCAAGGTAAGGGGGAAGGGCAGCTGCTCTGTGTTTGCTCCAGAGGCAGAGCCATGCCTAACAAGAGTTGTTTTTGTTTTCCCTGCCTTCTTTTTCTCCACTCAGGTGCAGAGACCACAGAGCACTTGGGGCTGGTGGGGAGCACAGAATGGTCCCACGTCTGGTACAAAGCCAGACCAAGACAGCTCCCTGCAAAACAAAGGATGCTTGTGGCTATGTGAAGCCCCATTGGCTTCATCTTTCAAGTTATCTTTGGTGTTTGGTTTTTTTTTCCCCCTAAACCATACTGGACACCTTTCAGCAGTGTTTATGTAAAGAACACCACAATAATTCCAAGAGGAATTTATTAAATGCCCTACAAATTGAGCCAAACATCTGCGGAGCTAAAAGGACTTGAACAAATCTGAGTGAATGAATCCCCACTCTAAGACACACCAGGGCCCTAGCACACTCCAGGGCCTTCATGGTTAACCTCTGTTCCACCTGCTGCAATGATTTTGGAGAAGATGAGAAGATTCTGAAATCAAACCAGTAAAAAAAAGAAGAAAAAAAAAGATCCACAGAGGGAAAAAGTTTTAAGAAGTTCTGTAGGTTACAGTTGCCAGGGAAACCACTTTGCAACAGCCATATGGCCAGAAAATCTATTTTCTTTGTTCTCTAGGGAGAAAAAAAAAAGGAAGTATTTTGGTGCAGAGGGGAAGAAAAATCCCACAAAAGCTACAGAGAAAAATATTTGCACAGATACACTTAATCACTAATGAGAAAAGATAAATGATTTGCCAAACTAAGCTACAGAGATCCAGCACTAACTAGAATATTAACATAGGGGATGCAAGAACCTTCCTGCTTTATGTTCATGCTTTGAAATGAGCAGCTTCCCTTGGTATCAAAGCTCTTTACTGTAGGTGTGAACTCTACAGACCAAAAGATGATCCCAGCACTGGCTTTAATTTCCTTTGTCACCATTCTTCCTGTTGCCCTGTGCTGTCAGCACAGGCCCTGCTGCTCTAGCAGGGACCATGGTCCATAGATRTACCTTTTAAAAGCATTTGCCTTTCAACCTTCCATATTATCAGGTTTAAGCAGAAAAACTGAGGGAAGGTCTGGAGGGAACCTGYGGCAGCATGTTCCTTTTCCAGCCCAGCTTTTGACTGCCTACATCCCTGCCAGCACTGAGGACCTGAGCAGGTTCCATGGGCAGAGAGCCCTGATGGCCAGRGGTGGCCAAGGGGCCCTCTGGCACCTGCCTCCAGAGAGAAAACCACATTTCAGCTTCAAAAACTGCACCACAACCAGCTGTTCCTGTGCAGTGAGGCAGGAGTCCCAGAGACCCTCAGAGATCCACAGAAAGTTGATGAACCTGGTTTTTGCTCATAAATAGAATTAATGTTATTGGACTGGATCTCTTTTAGCTCACAAGGAGTTGCCCAATAGAATAATTTTCAATGTTATCCCTACTRAGATGTTTGGAAAAGTTGTTTATTTCCCTAATAAAAGCTGGGGGCGGGGAAAGTCTTTGAAAATAAATAACCTGCAATACACCAAAGATGCAAATCTGKTTTTATTCTGACCACAGCTATTCAGGGTTTTTCAGAAACATGGTGTCCTTCTGTTCAAACCGCTTTGCTCTTATAGCAATATGTTAATGATAACAAACCTAACAGTTCCTGCTCATTATCAATAATGGATATTTACATGCTCTTAACAGTGCTACTGAGTAGTTCTCCAAAGCCAGGCTTGGATGCGTGCACAGTCACAACTTACGTTTTAAATCACAGGCCACACTGACTTGGCTGGTGTTACAGACCTGCCAAAGAAAAGTCTGAGGTGAAAACAAATGCAGACTACACCTCAGATCTATTTCTGATTCTCTGTTTGCCCCTGTGTCAGGCAGCAATAAATGAAATCCTTACGTCCTTATAAAGTTGGTGACTCTGGGATTTACTGTATCAGTGGTGCAATGACATTCTCTCCCTCCCAAGCAGGGTTTTTGTGGGATACTGAGACAYGGCTTTCAGAGAAAGCGATAAAAGGTATGTGGGTACCAGGACACAGGGGATTTGTCCTATCAAATCTGCAAACATTTGCAGGAATAAAACAATTGATGCCAAGGCTGGCAACCAGGATGAAAGCATGTTCCCTTTCCTCTTAGACTCACACTGATATTTCATCTGAACCCTGCACCAAGCAGGCTGCAGCGCCGAGTGAATTAATCATGGCTCGAATGTCCCAAGGTACCCTGCTGCCTGCTGTGAGACTGTTGATAGGCCTTAGGAGGGATGCTCAGAGCAGGAAACATGGATTCACAATAGACATCTACACTCTGTGGGCAGGGAAATGTTTGTCTRCGTTTTCAGAAAGAGGTGCCTGAAAATCAGGCATCTTCAGAAGCAAAGGAGTCTCTAATTGAAGCGTGGATTTTCTATCATGTTTTTGATCTAGGATTACTGTCTTTTTAAACCATCTCCTGTTTCCCTGGAAAGCCTCCACACCTCAGCCTCTCACTCATGGCCTTGACCCAGGAGCTGAGCAGCTCACAGCCATCCTTGGCACACAGCTGCTGTCACCTCTTGCACCCCGAGCCAGCACTGAGGGGCAGAGGACAGAAGCGTTTCCCAAAATGGCACCAACACTTGACCTACTCTCCTCAAGGATCTCTGTGGCTGGGCASACTACTCCCAAATAAGGACACTAGAAATATTTTTGCTGGATTTTAAGCTTCCATCTGTGAAATTAAGAAAGCCTCTAAAGGTTATGGTTAAAATTACCACCTGAAAGAACACCCTGGGGACCATCCCTGTATCAAAACATTCCCTGGTTAAGTCAACCAAATGGCAAAGTGAGAGTAAAGACCAGCCAACAGTGGCAGAAGTTTTTAGGCAACATTATTAGAAAAATCATCTCAAATGCCCCTGTTAATTCACCACACCAGTCCCTTCAGTTTCAAAAGAAACCTTTTACTTAGCCCAGCCATTTACTGTGGCTTTCCATTCTGTAACATTGTTTTGCCAAAAGCACAGCTAAAAGCCTGGTAGCTTCAAGAGGCTTTGCTGCCAAAGGAGATCACAGATTAACAAGTCACAGAAAAGATACAGCTACTGGATTGCTTCTTGTTTACTCAGACCTTTCCTCAGGCCTACTGCCAGCTTACCCAGTCTGCAAAAAGGAGCGACTTGGCAGCAGCTCTGTCCCTCTTAACATTTATTCTGGCAAATTTAGCAACTGATCTTCTCTTTACCTGGTGCTTTTGCATTAAGTCCCAGTTGAGGCTTCCAACTGAGAGCAGTTTGCATAARTTCCTGAATTCCTGCTCTGCAATCTTTGCATCTCATTCTTTTGACGAACATCAAGATTGCTCCTAGCGATACCTGAACCTAAAATGAACCGAAAAATGTATTACAACTTTAAAGCTTGCCAGGCAGTGGAGGAGAAATTCACACCAATCCCAGCTCTCAGAACAGCTGTTGTGACAAGGTGATACTGCTAAGGAGTCTCAAAATAGAAGCCAAGGCAACTACTTTCCCTGTAAGGGTTCTGCTGTGTTTTGCAGTCTCCAGCTGGAATCTAATTGCAATTTAAACCCAGAGCACAAACCCCACAATATTTCCCACTTTTAAAAGTTCTTTCAAGGAAACAGGGAAAATTAAAAAGAAACTCAATCTAGATTTTCTTTGAATYAACATGGATTCTCCAGAGATACAGCAATTCAATTGTCTTTTCAGCTGAATTTAGTAGAACACTTTTTGTTAAATAAAAAGGTGTCAAAGAAAAACAATACCTTATTTCATATACTTTCCCATTACGCTCTGTGGGTTTTTTTTCCAAGTCAACAGCAGATGCTAGATATAGCTGAAAATCTAACACACATTTTCACAGATATGTGTTATTTGAAACCATTTCATATTTGAACTTCAGGAATTCTTCCACATCTCTCTCAGTGAATTATCTCAAATGACATTCTGATAATAAAGACGATTGGCACAATTGTATTTGTACTTGCTGCCTGCCTACATTCCACTCTCAGGGGYTGAAGGGTGCTGCTAAAAGTATTGTGAGCACAGATTGGTTCATTCAAACACAACATCCTTGTCCTGCATGAATGTATTTTCCTAYTTACTTTTAAACCAGGTTATGTTATTTGCATTCATCTGTATTAGCAAGGTAAACATATTTCCTTGTGGCTCTGGTAGATGTTTCTTGAGGAAGGACTGAATGTTTCTGCTTCCTGATTGTGTGCTGGGCATAATCTACTCCTGCAAGACAGCAGTTCATTTCTCCCAATTTGCCATATCAAACACAAAGTATGAGCTACTGATGGTGGCAGGAGTCTCAGGGTTTGGGAGTTCTTTGTGGACCAGATCACATTTCCCGTGCCCATTTTTTAATTTTCTTCCTAATATAAGTTGAGCAGCTTACCCCATAAAAATGTATCTRTAAAGTCTCATTTATTTATTTTCCCCACCGCCTCTGTCAGTATTTCTTATGATTCCTTAACTGTGCATCTTGATCAATACCCAGAAAGAGGACCACAAAATAATCATAAAACCATAACCAATCAATTACCATGAAATCTGTTACCTTTCCACCCTTCCCAAACCATGGAGGTGTATGACCCCAGAACATAAAACATCTCTTCCTAATAAAGWAGTAGTCCTGTCTCCCTCAAAAAGGAGATCTTTTGGGAATTTAGCCTCTTGGCTGTTAGAAGAACCTGCTAAAAACAGGTTCATTTTAAAGTCCAGACACCATTTTYAAAAGCTCTTAAATATTCAAATGTTCAAGAAGACAGCACCACACGTAGGACATTGCTCAAAATTTACCTGAATGTTTTATTTTCTCAGTTTTCTCTCCTACACACTTTCTTGCTAAAAATATTGCTCCTCTAAGACATAATGAAAAGATTTAGCCAGAGCAGATTTTGCTTTGAGGTAAATTTTGGCATTTTCTTCTTTCATAAATACATAAGAAAAATTATTGCAACAAGCACCTTTGGTGAACCYCATCTCTGCTCTGTTCTCTTATAATCTGAGCTCTTCTGCTAGGATTGTATGGGGACATGCATTTTATTTGGTAATGGATACTATTAAGCATAAGAGAAGATGCCAGTTTAAAATCTCACCTTGCATTCCTTTCTACATAGCTGAAGTTTGCCAGTATAATCAAATTTAGAACTTCTGATGCTTTTCTGCATGTTAGTTCGAAGTTCCCAGGCCAATGCCTTTGCCATCATCCACACCAAACACTTTCTCTGGCTTTTTCCTCTACAGGCAGAAATATCTAGTTTTCCTCATCTAAAACCACATATTTCACTATCATTCACRTTTTGAAGACAGGTGCTAAAATCTCCATTGAAAAAGAACAGAAGTGATTGAAGTCTACAGGTTATTTTTGCTTCAGTGAAACAACTTGATTGACAATTTGCTACAATTAATCCAGCTCATTCCAGCAACATTAAATATCTCAAAACAAGTTTCTGAAAGGAGGATTATTTTTAGCTGAGTGAGCCTAATTACCTGTTCTAGATAAATTGAGTATTTAAAGAGATCTCAGTTCCCTCCTTCACAGAGGTAGATGTAAGGAAAAAGTAAAACTCGTACAAATCGTCATCAACAAAAGAGACATTTYAGGCTGCAATTATTATTTTTATACTGTTACTAGTAACAAAACAGGAGTCACAACCCCTTCTCTATTATCATTATGGCAATGTTACTTCTCAAAGCTTCACCTGTAGCTCTCTTACTGTACAAGTGACAAATACCCCTAAGTGATAGCTTTAAGTACAAGCCCTGCAGTGACATCTGAGATGGAGCAGAGGACTAACCTACTTTCACACTGTAGCTCTCCCTTTGATCATGATACATCTCTACAGAAGTACATCACAACCTTTTGCTCTCTTCATGCTCTAATGAGGGCTAAACTCATTTGTATTATTACCTTAATACCACATGATGGCAATGGTAATAGTTTAATCAGTCTGTACCTTTTCTTGACTAGCCACMCTAATTCTTTCCCATTCAAATGAACCCTGGGAGTTAATTGAATTATCAGTTTTTAGATGGAGATCATTATTAGCCTTCTATTTTTTATTTCTCTTATAGACTCACTCCCAAAACTGCCTTTCAAAAAAGTGTAGAGTGCCAGCAGGAGCCTGTAGAAACAGTGTTGTCATATTAATGAAAAGGTGAAGATTCTGGGAATTTTTCTGTGTTCAGCCCAAGGAGATCCTGCTGAAAGCACAGAACTGGGATGAGTGATGCAAACACTGCACGCTTTCCTTCACCATGCCCATTTGGGCAGGACTGTTGACTAGTTATATGGATTAAATAAGGAAGCAAACACAAGTGGTGAGGCACTGCCTTGACCCTGGATTTATATCTGATCCTCAGGCTCAGATAGGGGCCATCACAGGCTTAGCTTCTCTGTATACAGCTCTGAAAAAACCCCACATAGTAAAAGACAGTTCTTGAGCTCCAACTACCACTCTCTGCAYTGGAGTGCATAAAATCAAAATGTTAGTGCAAACAGAAGCAGCACAAAGGTCACACAGCACCTGGCCACAATTCAGCTCAACTCCCCATGTTCATTTGGCTGGGTAAGCTTTCACAGGTTTTCCTTTTAATCTAATTTACCCCAGTTTTGCTTCAGCCTGTGCTTCCAGATACTTCCCCCACCCTGTTTTGGGGTTATAGTTATTTCTGGCAAACTTAGAGAACACAGAAATTGAAATAGAAATCCTGAAACATGCTGGAGCTTTACATAACAGGTGGAAAAAGGGTTATAGCTCATGTGAACAATAATAATAGGAAAATATACAAAGTAGACCTACACGGAGCCTCAAATTCACACAGTCCCTTCCTTTACCTCAAGGCGTTAGTGTTTTAATCCACACAACTGCTGACAGGCACTTGTCTACCTTATTTTAAAAGGCTCCTCAAAAAGCCTTGTGAACTCCTGGCTATTCAAAATTACTCTCCCACCACCTTTCAGATGCACAGCTTTCCTCCAGTCTGTGTAACAAACATATTAATGCTCATCCATTACAGACTGGACATGGAGAACACTGTTGCCCACCTCTTTTTATCCAGCCTTTAAGTGTTTTGAGGATTATTTTATTTTATTCTTCCCACCTCCTTTTAGATATTTTTACCTTACCGGAGGACCTTACAGCAGAGCAATCAATACTCCTGTCAAAAACCAGCCATGCTATTGAAAATCCTGCTTATTCCACCTCCACTCAGCTAATGTAGCTCCAAAATCCTGCAGTTCCTAAAGCAAAGCTAATCTGTACACAAGACAGCACATATTCAGGGCACCATTCATAATCACTGCATTCTGTAATCAAAGATAGTGTGCAGGGGGCTTAAAAAAAGCTTTCAAAAYCCATGATCAAATAGATGCAAAACTAGCAACCCCCATTGCTTCCTCCTTCCCCCAGCTCAAGTGCATATGAAAGGGAGACTGGAGAGCTGACAGGAGATGTGGTTTGCCTTAATTTGAGGAAGCAGCCCATTGCTTTGGTGACTAACACACACATTTAATTCCTGTAGCCTCTTCCAGGATCTGAAATACAACACCAGGCTGCAGCTGAAGGCAGTTTCACAGTCACAGTGTCTAACACAGTTTCCTGCACGTGGGGATAATGAGCTTGGTTCCCCATCACTTTGTATCAGCCAGGGTCTATCATTTTAATATGCTGGACTGTGGCACAAGCCAAGTGAAAAGAGTGCTTGACACGGTGAACGAGACATTTTGAGATGCCTTTAAACAGAAAGCATACATCTAGCATCTCTGACAACATCAGAGTGCTGCTTTAAAAACAGCACAGAGATACTGAGACCTTTGGAGCTCATGGAAATGGATCCAAGTTCTGCACCCATTTGGGAGCCACAAAAGCCAAGCACCTGGCCAGATATAGGAGTKTTAACCTGTTCTCTCAAGATGCTGTAATTGACAGATCACAAACCCTTTTATTCTGGTGGACACCCATCCTTGTTCCTGGAATGCTCCCAGCAGCATCATCTGTGGCAAGACTGTATTATGATAATTGCAAAGTTACATTAGCCTGTGTGGAGTCTGTGTAGCAACGTTAAATTAAATTTCTCATTGGCTTCAAGGCTTGCTATCTGTAATTAGTGGCTTCTGTTCTTTATTACACTGATCAGTAGTGCAGCGCTATTCATCACCACAGTCTTAGTTAATTATCCTTGCTAATGATTTTCACTGTGAAAATAATCTACGGGTCCCATTTGCAAAGATTGTTCTGTGTTAAAGCGATTGGCTGGTGAGGCACCATCRTGTGCTGACAAGCTGGAGGTAGGAAGTCACTTAGCCTGGGAGATGGCAGCTTCGTTGAAGCAGTCAAGGGAGGAAGAAAGCATTATGATTCCAATTTGGCATTAAGGTTGTTACTATTGTCTGCCAGATGTGCGAGAGGGTGGGAATGAGATGATGTAACAGGGTGCTGAGGGGAGCAAAGCAGAAAAATAAAAGACTTGAAACTTCCCTGCAGTTTTAAACAAGCGTTGCTGGTTGTCCGACAAGAGCCAAAACATACCTTTATGGCTAAACCTGTACTTGACAGAATAGACAGTACCTACTCTGAGGTTTAAAGCAGAGGTGTTCTGTCCCTGCTGAGTGATTTTTGCCCTGCAGATGGGAGGTTTAGCCATGGGATGTAGTTTGGTAGACCAAAATGTATCTCAGAAAACTGAGATGTGATTTCTCAGGCTAAAGGAAACTGGCACAGAGAATGGAGCCAGCAGAGGACAGCCATGCTTTACTCTTCATGCAAATACAGATAATTTTACCTTTCCCAAGGATCTTCTATCAGAATCAAACAAGTTTTGTTCAACAATTGCTTTTGATTACCTGAGCCCCTTAACAGCTATAAAAATCCAGAGATGAAGTTTGTCATGCAACGAAAAACCCAGACTGTGAAATTAGACAACAGCAGCCTGCCACCTGCAATCAGTGTTTGTTCTGCACTTGGGGACAGGGACAACACACACCAATTCACAGCGCACTCTGCACATGCAGTGCCCTCAACAGTCACACCAATRCAGTGAGGAAAGAGGTGAAAGGACTCACACAGAGCCAGTGTCTTTTGTCTCTGGAAGACATTATRGCACATATGAAATCACCATTATTACAGGGGCTATCAGAAATAAAATACATTTCAGCAAGAACTTGCTGGGAGGAGCAGAGAAAATGCAATGGACAAAGCTCAGTGACAGGTGTTTTTCAGAAGGTGCCTCTTGTGACTTTACTGGGTAAAGCCAGTAAAGGTGAGGAAGGCCAAGGCACAGCTGGAGCTGAACCTGACAAGGGATGCAAAGAATAACAGGAGCTTCTACAGGAACCTCAGCCAGAAAAGGAACATCAAAGAATTCCTCCCTGATGAGCAAGACTGGGAAACTGGTAGCAATGGGTGAGCAGAAGACTGCTCAGCTTTGTCYCTGCAGGCAGCAGCACTGATCTTTSAGGGTATCACACACTTATTCAACAATGGCGAGAATCCCACAATCTGCACAATTTGTATCCAGCAGAACAACCCAGAGAAGGAGCTCTCTTTACAAGGGAAATGCCATTTTCTTATCAAATGGAGTTTCCCAGGCTGCAAATCATGAGTGCCCATTTTTAGAACGAAGCTCTTGTAACAATTAACAGAAGCCATTAGCAAACACCTTCAAATACACTGTCAGCGAGGTTTTCACTAGCACAGACCTGTGAAATTCCTGCAATTACTTTACTGCTGAACACATGACAGAAAATCCTCCTTTGTGTCTGTGAAGAGAACCAGGGAATTTACAGTGTAGAGGTTTGGGTTACAACACCTCTATGGTAGCCTCTGTATGGGTTAAGAACAAATTGCATTATACCTTTTTCAACCCCAAAGGTATTGAAGATTTTGTGTGTGTGTAACTGCTTATTGCAGATCTGCAAAAACTGCAGCTGGGAATATGTAGTAACTTTTTCATCCTAAATGTGTCCAGTGCCCAAACCCACTGCTTTCCTCCCGTGCTTGATTTTCCCTGTTGAAAAATACTCCAAAATAAATATGTTTATATTTCTACTTGTTTTCTCTTCAACTGCTGGGAGCCAAATGAAGTGTGATGTTGATTTCAATCTGCTTTGCATAAAATACACAGAACAGACCTTTGCATTTCTAATGCTGGGAACAGAAAGCTGCTTTCAGAGGACAATCAGGGCCTGCATTTCCCTGGTATTTACCGGGTGTTTCCAATGGTAGCAAGATGCCCAGTTTGCTTCTCTTCTCTGTGCTGGACAGTAACACACAGTCACAGCAGGCTCAGGTACTAGACAACCACCAAAGGCTCAAAGGTTCTTTAGACAGCCCTCAAACACATACCAATACACAAATATTTCTCAAACTTCATCCTRAAGAGTCAACTGGCATTTATTCCTCCCACAGGTGCTCCTGGGAGACCCTCTAGAAATTCAGGGAGTTCACTGAAATCCAGCTGGATGTTCACATGCCAGGATCACCCTARGACACATGTGGCTTTTGCCTTCCTGTACTTAAATCACCAGGCCTTTTATGCCAGAGCATCACCTTTCCCTCCCAGCCTTCCCTCAGCTCAGACCTGAAGTTCAAGCTGCAGGGACCTCCAAAGCAGACCCAAAGCCCACAGATAGCTCCCTCCTACAAAGTGTACCTCAGGCAATGCTTTTCAATGATGTAAAGGTACAGGCAATAAATCACTGGAATGCATATGGGAAGATCTGAGAGCAGTAAAGGTGACTTGCACAGGGGGAAAGGAAGCAATGAGAGATAACCTGTAGTTGCAACAGCAGTGSATGTCAAGCAAGATGTGAGCATGAACATTTTTAAGATGCTGTGAATAAGAGTGAGAGAAGCTAACTTGTTTTCCATTTGAAGAGAAGAGAGGAAAGATTAAGAAGAAAAACTACACAGAACACCCAGTGGCTCTATGTCTTGGCAGGACTAAATTGAATACACTTCTTTGGGATTCACACACAACACTTCTGCTTGCAATGCAGGACATATGGGCTGAATAAACATTCCTGAGAAACTACTGAATCATGATGCTGGAAGTGATATTCTGCAAGTGTTTCTACTTGCAGGGCTCTCTAATACCTGGTATGAGGCTTTTAAACTGCCTTTCACCGGCGAGTTAAGGTACAACATTAAACCCGGCGAAAGAAAGAGGGCTCAACAATCCATTTAACGATGCTCAAGTAATAGTTCAGATACATGAACAATCCATTTAACGATGCTCAGTTCGGATACAACAGCTACTCTTAAGTTCCCGATTTCACTACATTTGCATCCCTAAAGCTAAACAAAGTGCCAACTGAATCTTAGTATTGTGTTGAAGTTACACCCTCTCAGCACCACCCCCCCCCCCTTTTCCTTATTTCCCAACCTGAAAAATTACCTTTAGTTCAGGATCAGAAATCCAGAAGGAAGAATTATAGATTTCACGCTAAGATTTTGCCTTCCTGAAGGCCTTCATTGTTAATGAGCCTTTTTATTTCATGTCTCTCAAGCAATGTCAAAGACTATGGAGTGTAGTTAAGCCATAATAACTCCACTCAAAAATCAGCACAAACAGTTTCAGCTAGACATTAAGTCAGGTCCTAGACAGTTATATTGCTGGATTCTTTGGACTATGAGAAAAATTGGATGAATTTTACTAGTGTGTTATTTATTTTGGGTTTCCATTAGCCAAGAATTTAACTACTCTCTAATACCACTCAGGACTAGCACATCTGCTGAAGGGTATACAAGTCACCAGAAGCAATAAAAGCAAAGGGAAAACAATACTTAAAGTGTTAKTTGCATCTTGGTTATTTATCAATTTATTTACATCTTGCTTACTTATTAATAAATGGCAGACATGAACATAAAGAAGGTTTGAGCATTTCAGAAGACAACTGGTGGCTTCCAGTATTGACAAGTGAGGTAAAGGGATTCTCAGCAAGACAGCAAAGACTGTGAAAGTCATTACCTTCCCTGCTCYCAGTGAGTCATGGAAGGAGGCTGCCATTGACAACACAGCAGATGAAAACCGAAGGAAGGTGACAAGGTGGAAAACCASCAAGCAGCCAAGAGAATCAATTTGCTGCAGGGGGTCTAGAGACTGGAGTGCCACACATCAAATCATCTTCCTCCTGCCTGCAGGGAGGAGATAACCTTCCCCACCCCACTCTCCTCATTATATCTTTACGTAATAAATTTTGAGCTGCATGTAGCACAAGAAATAAACTGCTTTCTGTTGTCTTCCTTTTAATATTTAAGAAGAACTGGGCCAATTTAATTTATCTTACTCTGGTCATYGTGCTCAGCTTAGAAACTTTCTGCCTGGAGATAGCCAGGCAAGGTTTCACACTGGAGAGCTCCTCCAATCAACCCCTCCCCACCTAGGCTGGGTTGCATGAACACACCAGAGCATTCCAGAACCAGAGCACTTGCTGAAATCAGAAAAAGCCATTTTATTCTACTCTAAACAYGCAGAAAACCTTGTCAAAAGGAGAAAACATCTTCCCACGCTTCAACTCTCACTTGTAACTCGGGATTGGAATCAACTTTTTTCTGTACATGGAAAAAAGCACATTCCAACTGCAGAGCTGTTTTCCTCCTCAGCTGCAGCAGGTCTGCACATCCCTGCCCGAGCAAGGGAAGCGGTGCCAGCTCCCACCAGCTGGAGAGCTGTCCCAGACGTTCTCACCCAGGGAAGAACATCACAGGCTGCACTTTAAATAGATTACACTCCTCAATATTTTATTGCACTTGAGCAGTTCTGCCGTTCTTTGAAGCAGAGCTAGTGATGGCAATTTGTTCTTCCAACTTCCTGTGGTACCATAAACTCCCAATGACAGCTTCATTTAAAGCTTGGCTCCTAGGAAGGCTTTACTCAGACCACAAGGGTGTCCATGGGAGAGGAAGGACACAGCCAGCTGAATGGCAAGCCTAGGACACATTAATATCTTACATTTAATATATCAGGAACATATTTATGCAGTGACAAGGTTTTTAGAGTATAAACCCCAGTTCAAGTCCTCTGTTCAGCAGAGAGGTTGGGGTTATTATTTTCATCCTTATTCATGAAAAGGTGATACAGGACTGTCTGGGCTTCTGTAAGTGCTGAGCAGTTGAGAGAAAATGATTTTGGGCATGAAGGAACCTGGTGGCTCTTAAAGCAACAGACACATCTGTGCCAGCCACCCACTGCCACGCTGCTCTCAGATGACAGAAACAAAACAGATTAAAGCTGCTTTTATTTTAAACTGTCTTCTTCCTGAACATTACCTTCATGCTTTCAAAGGTTTCACATAAACATTATTGGAAGTGTAATTATTGTTATTGAAAAGAGGTTTAATGTGTGTGAAGAAAAAAAATAGGTTTTGTAGTGATAAGGTAAGAGCCTATTTTTGGTAACATTACAAATGATTAGCATCCATTAATTATTTTCCCTTCAAAGTAGGTCTAATGTGAAATTCTGGAGAAAATTAATCCTTATTATTCTTACACAAATAGGACCCATGAGCTCTGCTTTAGTAAATTGGGTTTTGTTAGATTTACTGTTTTTTACCAAATCTGCTTGTTATCATCTTTCCAGGCCACTTTCCTTCAGTCTGAATTAATATCTAATAGCAGGTAATGCAGACAGAATGCCAGAGTGTCACAATAAATTGTTATTTAATTGTGTATAGATTAGGGGTAGAGTTTAATATCCATCTTCTGTCAGATGTACCAGCAACTTGAATTATAAGCAGAGTTTCTAGCTCTTAAGAGGAAAAAAAAACCCGCAACAAAAGCCATAAAAACAAGATACTGGGAATCTCCACACTGATTACTGTGCTAGAGAAGAGGATTCCTCAGATTCTGCCCTCTCCTATAGACAGATTTTGTATTTGGATATTTAAGAAAGGGATGTCAGCAGAGCACAAGAGCCAACAGGAGCTGCTGGTTGATCCACACTTGAGCCAGCTCTGTCACAGGGAGCACCAAAGCACCTTTCTCTTGGGCAGCTGGAGAAATGCCCCAGCTCTCCTGCTTAGGCAGGGGAACAGCTGCTCCCCTGGAAGAGGACAAATCAACRTAGCACAACACTTAAAGACTGAGGCAGATATCAGAATTAGGCTCATGTTAATATTTCTAGTTGGTACAGAAGATTTGCAGCTCTTCCAGAACATAGAGGCATCAGGACAGAAAGCAGTGTGCTAACAAGGAAGACCCTGAAGCATGACWTAATTAAGATGACAAACCTTGCCTTTCAGCAGGAGAAAGCAAGAGTAGATGTGGCTGAAAGAAACACCAGTGAGAGCTCCGATTTTGTCTCTGAAATGGGAGCCAATGTCACCTTCCCTGTTTGCTGCCAGAGGAGGTTTGGGCACTGGTGCCATCCAGCAATGGGCACCCTCCAGTCTCTTGACAAGTTCCAAAACGCTTCAGTAGAAAACCAACTTGCTCCATGCTGAAAGATAAATGCTTTTTAAAATTAGATCTTTCAGCCATGAGAAAGTTGAGAACATTAGGAAGTGATTTGGGCTGGRATGCATTTCCTTAACATTTTAATGTAAACTTAAACTGTGTTATAACAAAGAAAAATATTTATGCATCACAAAAAATAAAACTCTTTTCTAGTAGTTCTCTAGACAAAAGCTGCCATATTATTGRGCAGAATCTTTTAAACTTTCTTGGAAGCCTTTCACCTCATTAGATAGCATGTCTGCAAATCAGTGGTAGAGCCAAATTAAATTAAAACTAATGCTAGAACTGAACTTTTTTTTACAGAGTCTTTGAAAAAGAGAAAGAAATATTTGTCAAAACTAACCCCTGTAGGAATATTTTTATTTCTTGAAAAGCCATATTCCAAGATACACCTGAAGTACTAAGTGACTGAATAGCAAAGCATTTCCCTAGGTAACACTTTTAAAATCTGCCTTACTAATGACATGCTTCCCTTTAACACCTCCCTGTGCTTTTCTGAAGTTATTGAGTATAATGACATTAAATTTAACCATGCCTTGCATGTCAAGACTGAGAACTAACACAAGCATATATACACACATGCTAGCAGAYTGGCAAAATAATTTATGCTTGATATTAAAACAAAGCCCTTGAAATTTCTATCGAATTAACATTAAATTACAAAATCCTAAGCTACAACCAGAAAAGCAAATTCTTTTTTCAATGCTTTAAGTGTTTGACAGCTGTACTTGGTTTCCTTGCTTAAGTAAGACTAGATAAATAGAGGAGAGGAAGCATACCAGAGAGGGTCAGGAAATAATGTCCCCTCCTATTAATAACGAAAGATATACCCTGTTTACAAGAGATACTTTCATGGCCTGGTTAGCAGRTTTTTCTGCTCTCCTCAAAACTTTGCACTTTCTTCAATAGATAACAAGCCAGGCAATTCTTTCAGSTGAAATTGTCAGTCTAACACTGCCAGGAACATTAAAAGTCACCTTCCTCAGGAAGCCAAACAAAAACTCAGAAGATCAGGACCAAAAGGAAAAACATGGATGTGTCTAGATGGCAAAGTGTTTCACTGATTCTAAGATATAAATTTCAAGCCACAGTGATGCTCTCATATCAACATCTAAGAAATTGCATATAATGATCTGTGCTTTCAGAGATGAAAGAAAAACAAATGTAAGAGGTACTAAATAAAAGGAGGATGACACAGGAAACTTGTTAAGTGTTGCTTAGCAAAGATGCATTTGTGCTATTTGTATGGATGACACACACATTATCTACTTCGATAGAAGAATCACATTTATGTTTACCCAGAAAAATCTGAAGGCTTTAACTAAAGCACTGCTGCCTGGTTTACAGGAAACTGGTCCCCCTTGAACTTCTGGTTCAGTATAAAGCAAGTACTGACAYACACACACAMAAAAAAAAAGAAAAAACCACCGAGTGACTTTACTCAAACACTAGTTTTGTTTTATTCTCCCTTCTTTTATTATTGTTAGAATAACATAGTGGGGATGTTGAAAGAGTGTCTTGTTTCCTGTTGCCTCTTCTTTAGCCAATGCTTTCTATTTTTTCCACAGCTTACCATTCTGCAAAGACWGGGACCAAAAATAATGCAAGCTGTTCTCTATTTCCAGCTTTTATCTTCCACACTAAACTTTTAAGAAACCTCCAGGTAAAATGGGAGTGAAATCTCTAAGTATTTTGAGGATCTGGACATCTTTCAAGAGCTGCTTAGAACCAGTAATTGAAATACAAAAAGAAATACATCCTAACTGAATACAGGACAGTGAGATTTTATTGGTGTGGCATGCTAAATGAGTGCTATGTAAGAAGGAACAGGTTATGTCTGAAGTGCCAGCATGAATTTGAGCCAGGCTCTCTGCTGCAGACCTCATCCTGCACTCATCTGTCCTTACACCACATTCCAAGCCAGCAGGGCTCTGTACATGGCATGGGGCTGTCTCACACACCCCCCTGCTCTGAGGCAGCAGGGAGAAATCACCTCAGAAATCACCTAATTTCACTGAAATTAGACACCTGGTGGCTTAAAATAACATTTTGTTTGGGTTTATCTCTTCCTCCCATGGGAGCACACCATAAACTCAGACAAATATAAGACAGTTTATCAAAAACTACACTGACACAACCCATCACAGAATTTATCTTACTATAGTGATGGCCCCCCCCCCTTGTTTTTTTTGGTGGGCTTTGGAAAGGCATTGGATTTTTATGTCTGAGCCAGCCATGTCCCTGTAAACCATCTCCTCAGTGCTAGCAATTAATCAACACAACATTATATATCAAAACAGTAAATAGCTCAATCAAGTCACTCACAGATAGTGACAAGACAGACTCCCTTTTTACAGGCCAAAAATAAGAAGAGTGATCCTCCATTAGGCATTTATTCCATTTGTTCAGCACTCCAAAGAGTAAAATGTACAGAAATACGTGGTGCTGAAAAATATTCTATTTAAACTAAAAATACCTTCACACTCAATCATTAAGAATACGAAAGAGCACAAAGATTTTTCTTATCAATTAGAAATTTATATTAGATCCTTAGCAATCAGACATCTCTCTCCTGTTCTCACTGCAGACCTACAGCATCCTCTCCCTCTTAGGAGGGTGGGAGGCTTGAGTTCACAAAGAGCACAAAACACCTTGCCTGAATCAAGAGCTTTGGAAGAAACGGGATTACCAAATACTGCTGTGCCTCAGGACACACTGGAAGATTGTGCTTGTCAGCATCAAGTGGYCTGCTCTCAGATACTCCTGTTGATAGACATCTTTAGGAATAAATGTCCCAAACCAAGAAATGGGGAAAACACCTCTGTTTAGGTCTTTATCACTTCTCCAGTCTGGTATCTTTCACCCGTCTGCCTGCTAATTAACAGTTAGAGCTGCTATAAGTTGCCAGGGTGAGGATGGCAGAGTTTAGCTGCTTCCCCCACCCCTGAGTTGTGGCTACAGAGCAAAAGGTGGACACGTTGTGCCTGCTAAAGGAGACAGCATCCCCTGTGCTGCAAACCCCCCACACTGCTCCTGCCTCCAGCAGCACAGAGAGCACAGCCCCCAGGAGCTGACCCAGCCCAGAGCAGGGGGCAGCCACAGCTCATGGCTAAGGAGACACCCAGAGCACAAGACAYACTGTTCTCTCCCAAAGACACTTCCACGTGTCCTCAAACATGAGCTGCTGCACACAAAGAGGGATAACGGAGCGAGTGCAGGCTGGCCCCTTCCAAATCCTCACACAAGYCTCTCTTCTATGAGCCAGATCCATCCTCTAAAACCAGCTGCATCTTCCCTAAGAAAACACCTCCCAGCCTGGCTCCAGCATGCTCCCACACAAGCTCATCATCACTGATGATGTTTGTGTTCACCTCTTTTCATTCTGTCTGACATGGTTTTTTTTTTTTAATTGCTCTGACAGAAAACTCAGCAGCCTGTGAGGGATACACCCACAGCATTGTTATTTGCACATTTTCTTCCATGTATGCTTAACACAGCAATGTGTTTATTACAGTCTTGCTGTTTATTATGTGTTGCTGCCTGAATGACTGTGCCTCTAACTTCTATTAAATTAACAAACTCAGCAGTAACAGTAGTACCCCCTACCTGCTAAGCAAAAAGAAATGACAGTAAGAAAAAAACTCCAAACACGTAACATGGAGTAGTCTCACTCAAAAAGCTCTTCTTGTTCAATAAATATAATTCATTCACAAGTTGGAAATATAACACAACTGCTTGGATAAAAACCATACGTGGCATATAGACACAATTTTTTTGACACACTTGACCAGATGGTTATCACTGGGTACCAATTCCCTGCAATGGAAGACTTTGGTAAATATGAGGACTCAAGTAGCATGCTCAAGTCAGTGGAACCTGCTCCCTTCTGAAGGCTCCATTTTCACACCTAGAATTCAACGTGCTTCAGTTTGACACTCTCAAGCTCACTTGGAGAAAAGATTTTGATCCAGATTTTAAATGACTTCAAGTCTTGTTATACTGCATCTTTTCCCTTTTTAGCTGACTGATTTTTCAACCCTTCATGCCAAAAACATATTTTGAGTTTAATATTTTTCACAAGTTCACAGGTGCAGTTTACTATGGCTGCAAGCTAAAAATCTTCAGTGGATGATGCCAAATGTGAAGAATTACACAACAAACTAAACATTTCTGACCCTCCAGGGTAGTTATAATGATCAAGAGAGTTTAAAAGCTGCTGCATAAAATCAGTGGAGTTTTGAACTCTCCTTCCATCACAGTAACATTGGGCAGTCCCTGGCAGAAAGCCTTTAAACAAATCCTTTTTTATACTCAAATGTATGAACTTCACAGTCACATACAGAGACATCAGTGAGCTTCAGTTAGAAATTCAAATACCTACTGTTCACCTAAACTTTTCACCTACTGTTCCAGATGTGTCATTGCTTTACTGAAAATGCCCACTTCACACAATTGTGCCACACAGGATCACCTCTCAGGAGGCAACGTCAGGTAGGATGCTCTAACATTTTCATGCCTCCACTTGCATAGAATTTTGCTAACTTTTGTGATTTTGCTAACTTTTGTGATTTTGCTGTTCAGGATAAGCCAAGACAAGTTCTGAAGACTGAAAAAAACCCAGAAATCCTGGAATATTTGTTTGGAAGCATGTCAAATAATAGGACTGTCAATACTCATATTGTGATGACAATGGATTAGGGACAATCACAGTAAACACAGAGCTAAACTTTATCATGCTAAAGGCAGCCTACATAGGAAGGGAAAGTCAGCAAACTGTCTGATCCACCTGGAGCACCTACAGAGCTGACTTTTTAAGCAGGGAGTACAAGAGGCTCTGCTGAAAGCTGTATTTTACTGCCTCCAGCTACAGACAACATCACCCTCAGTCCAGCCAAGGCAGGTTTTGCTCCGGCTGGGGATGATGCTGACTCCATGAATAAAGAGATCACCTTCAAAGGGTGCAGCTCTGAGGCAGAGCTGGGAGATCCCACACAGGCACTGAACCCAGGTGATGTACAGCACTGTAAATATTGCCATATTAAACTAGAACTGTTCAGGCAAACAAGCTGCTCCACCACTTCTTCAGATTGTTGAAGGCTGAAGTATCACGTGTCATATTTAAATAAGTGTATGATGCATTTGTTACCCAGGTATATTATCTTCCCCATTAAATTTAACAAGTGTTGATCTGCATTCTTCATCACATTAAGTTTTGAATTCATGTAACCACCTAAAGATTGCATCCCAGCTTAACTAGAAGTGATGGGCCTCACTCAGGAACTTCTGGTGTGGATAAAGCAGAAAGCCTGAGCAGCTGATATTCATAGTCCCTCCTGACCTCAAACCCAGTGGCTTCTCTAAACTCATGTAATGAGTGCACATGTAACACTTGTTTGTCACCAGGTTTAAGATTTCAGATGTAGTCAGCAAGCCTCCCTCACAGGCCTTTTGCATACAAAACAGAGCTAGAATCTGACCTTATTATAGCAGGTTTTATTCTGAACACATCCCTAAAAGATCATTAACAAACTACCGCTTGTGGTTTTCACACTAGCATATGCTTTTAGTTTTACTGCATGCAGATAAGACACCCATGCTTGGTAGATAATCCCATGTACTATATTGCTAGAGGAAAAGCTCCACTGTGCTTGCTGATACTCCCCAAAAGAGTTAATGAAAAGATTTCTGGCATATGGGAGTGGTCAGGGTTCACTCTAACATGAGGAGGCTCAAAAGATGAAAGCAGTTATTTGTGAAGATACTAATTTCACCTGATAGCAGCTTTAATAACAGCAGTTTCCCCCTCTTAATGTCACTTCTGCTGCATTATTTTCTTTCCATTGCACAAATAGGTTAATTGTTAAAATTACACTTCAGGATAGAAAATAAGGCTAAAGATGATCTGTATCTTGTGGTAATCTGCTTAACCACCAATACAAGATAGTTGAGTTTCACCAAGTAAGAAAGAAGAGAACTTTGGGAGCAGTGCATAGGAAAGTCTAAACATGAAAGAAGAGGATGAAAAAAAAATCACAGTAAATTAGAAAAGTCACACACAATTAACATTAAAAACCCACAGCATTACAATAAGCCAAACACAGTGTTCTCTTCTACACAATTAAACACAGAAATAGCTCAAAAACCACTGCTTTATTTTTCTTTCAACACACTTCTGACATTAGTACACTTTACTTTTCTCTTGGTTTTGTTCAACTCCAGAAAGAAAGTCCACTGAGARAATAGGATATATGAAAACCAAATAGATCACTTATGTCAGGCTGGAYTCTCTCCCTGGTGGGACAGAGTTGCTCACTCGAGTTCTAGTAATGCCAAGTGGTGTAAAGAAAAAAAATACTCCCCCCCTTTCTGATTCACCCTGTGACAAAAGACTATTTCATGGAACTTTTTTTTATTTTTCCATTTCCAACTTGCCAATTATCTACCTCCACTACCTTTTCTTGCTGCCATTCTTTGCTGCCTTCACTATCTGCTTTGTCCTATCAGCTTTCTTTCAGTTATGGCTCCATTTATCCCAATACTTGGAACACAGTTYTTGGTACAATTTTATATGCCTAAAGGCTCAAATTAAGGTAGATTGTTGCTCTTGCCATTCAGATGTGCTGCACACTCCCACTCTTCAGCCCAGCTCTGTGGATGTTCTGTAAATGTCAAACCATATTTTCTTCTTTCCACCAGAATCTTTCAACTGTTCTATCCTTACCCTGTATTTATCACCTTTATGTTTTATGAAGCTCTTGAAAAGAAAAAAGCCACCCACAGCACTGTATGAATTCCCTTTTTCTTCCTCTTCTGCCTCCCACAGTCTCCTTTCRCTTTAATCATTAATACAGTTTCAAACTACTTATCTTGATGACAAGCTCTAAGATATTCATCCATGGTCAAAAGCCAGAGAAAAACATTCCTGCTTCTATACATACTACTTGCCATTATTCATTCAGATTCTCCAAATTCTTTCATCAAAACGAGCTTCTTCCTTTATCATCTGCCAGCCCTAAGAAACGAAGCCCCTTGGGAGCTCATCTGCTCTGAGAAATGCTGTCTTAAATGTGCTTTTATTCTGTATTTTCACAAAAATGAAAAGAAAGTTTCAGGAGCTTTATTGCTGAAAAATCACGAACCCTTGTGAGTGTTGTCAGACAAAGAGAGGAGAAAARAACCCAATCAACTTAATTGTTGAAGTGTTCAAGATGCAACATATTGGCAGCTTTGTTTACCAGACTCTCTCAGTGCCTCTCAGCACACTTGCATAGAATACATATTTCCACCTACAGTCCTGCTATTTAACTGGATATAATCACCATGGGCCTCRCTTTTACCTCACAAAAAGGTGCTCAGTTAGAAAACATCCTTATGTTGCTACATGAGCAAAAGAAACAGAACCAAAAGATAACAACAACAAACCCCAAACTGTGCAGTTTAAAACATGTTTTTCTTCAGAAGCAGAAACTTAATCTGAATTTCAAGGGTGGCAGAGATAATTAGCTTAAGAGAAACACATGCTTTTATTATTAAATATAGCCACAGGATCTGTCAGCAGCATCACCTGAGTGATTTATATGCAGACAAGAAAAAAAGTCAAGCAAATACCAACAGATTCATTAAGCAGGTATGGATTTCATTCATATGAACAGCCATGAGGTAGAGCATTCCACCAGAAAGGAGCAGTCACAAGAGCTGTACTAATTCCACTGTCTGGTGATAATCTTTGAAGATTTTATCACYCCTTTACCTCCTAAATTTGAACCTCAATTCCACCTTCAAAGCTGAATAAAACAGAACCCCAGATCCCTCCTATTGATTCCTTGAGAGTTACCTAGAACAGAGGCTAGAYAGARTTARAGGAATAAAGTARGTATTTATTAAAAAAGCCYTCRAAGACGAGCCTGGCTGAGGCTACAMCCAATATGGRCAGTGGGTCACRAATTTTTACACTTTYATAAGTTTTGGTCCRTTTACATACTGGGGKTWATCTTCTAATTATAGCTTCAGGTTWTGMAGTCCCATCCTCCCAGACTGCTYTCCTCAGCTCACTGTTGTTTATACKTCTTGGGCCTGAAGCTGGAACAATGTCTTTGGTTCTCAGATTAGGAAAGGATTGTTTTCTCTAACTAAACAGTGAAGAGARCTTGCTAACACTTTATATGAAGTTCASAGTTCWATACTAACACAGCACAGAATCTRGAAAGTATGACAGCTAAARCTTAAGGCAKCACTATGAGCTCCCCTYTCCCCATGYRGAGCTGRGGAGYACAGAACCCATAYGGGGWGCTCTCCCCATACMCTCTACTCTGCAAATGGACAGCTCTACAACACACATTTACTGCTCACCATTGACCCTGGGAGGGGTGGGACAGTCACAGAAGCAGCACCAGCAGCCCAGGAACTACCATTAGAGAGGTGACTTTATGAGGCAAACAGGGAACCCTAAAATGAACATAAAGGTGCACTGCAATTCCCTATCTGTAATTCACTCAACAGTCAGGCTGGAGCTAGGCTAGACTTCAAGATGTACAAGTCACACCACATAACTTTTCTAAATCACAGTTAAAACCATAAAGAATTGAACAAGGACAATAAATTCCCCCATTTTTCTTCAAATTTAAAACAACCCCCTCTATTTGGTTTTCAGCATCATCTCACAAAACCTAGAAATTACCAAAGGACTAATTTATGGAGCAGCAGTACTGAACCCAAAACCAGGAATCCACCAAAAAAAAAGTACAAAAATACCTTTAGAAGACAACAGAGCCTCCTTCCACAGCAGAAACCCAGAAGACTAAGCAGCACAGCCCTCTTGTTGCTGGATCTTTTATAATTTGGGTGTGATTAGTGAAATCTTTCAGCTGAGGRACCTAGGTTTGGCTCATTGGCAGCAGCTGTAGGTCATGAACTTCAGATTAAATGAGAAGGYACAGCTGACTTGCAGTGCCCAATCAGGGGAACCAACACAGAAAGGAGTGAACAGGGTACATGCTCACGTGTGCATTTGGGAACTTCACAGGGTGACAGTTCTATGACCAGAGACAGCCTGTGGGCCACAGCTTCCCCTCCCTCCATTAAGAAATGCGTTGCCTTGTTGAATTTTAGCTATTTCATCTGCATAAAGGTAGAAAGATGTTTTTGCAACATCAGGATGACTGCCTGTGGACTACAAGAGCTGCATAACCCTCAGCTTTGTATTCAGATTTTTCTCTCAAGGAAATCTGTTACAGCCAGCTTCCCAGTTTGTGTTTGACCTTCTGTTGCAGATTAACACCGAGAGCAATGGATGCCAARTGTAAATTTCTCTTTGTTGCTCTCAGACCACTCCCAGTGTCCAAGAGCCCTGATTCAGTGGTGTCAGCAATGGATTTCTGATGGAGATGTTCAGCTTTTCCAGCTGGCTGCCAGAATGTAGGAACTGGTGAGATATCTGAGGGCAAGGATGGCCAGGAATGCACAGCTGAGGTGTCTTCAGCCTTTTGCAGGAACTTAAACTCCTCATTAGCACAGCAGCCTCAGAGCAGCSTGATTGGGATGGTACCAAAGCCAAGTGAAGTGCCCTACCCCATGTAATGTTTCAACTTTGGTTAGAATTGGTCAGTGTTGGACACAAAATGTCCTTGGGGCTGTCTGCTGTTTACAGCTTAGAGAAACCCCATTTTAGAGACAAAGAGGATGTTCTTTACAGCTATGATATACAGTTAATAATGTCACTAGTGGAGGCTAATGTGCAACCATTAAGATGAGATGCAGACTTTCATAGCTGCAGCTATTGTCTAACTATCGAATTTAACTTTTTTCTTTTCGTCCAATATCTATAATTATACATCTAATCTCTCCACTATGGATTATTTATAAGGTGAGTTTCTCCCTGATTTTCTGTGGGACACACTGGCAGCCAATTGCTAATTTAAGAACAGTGTCTCAGCCCGTAGGAAACATGGAAAATTTTGCCCCAAGTACAAGAGTACATGTTATTATTTCTTTTTTTAGAATAACTCGACTCTACCAGCCCTAATGTCTTTCTTAATTTATATGGCAGTTATATTTGGACCTTTTACTTCTCAGGATGTCTAAAAAAGAGAATGTATCCTCCAGTTTGTGGACAGTGATGAATTGCACTCATTCAGCCTCCTAATACACCCTGAGGTGTCAAAAATATTTGCACATGTGTTTCATTAATAGATAAATTAGGGTCTAGCTTGCAAGGAGAGGCAGGATAAGAACACTAAACTCATTTCTCGCTGTGATGGAAAACCTGCATGCTCTGGCTCTTTTATATTGACTGACTTGCATCTTCTTACAAAACATTACTAAATCTCCATATTAAGAGAGATCTTGTGCTCCTCCCTTTTTTCAATGCTGCCTTGTCCAATGTTGGGCTCTCTTTTTGCTACATCCATTTCTCTCTTACTTTTAAAAGGAAAAAGAGTGATTTTCTTACTGACTCTAACACCCTGTCAGCTGAAATGCTGAATGAGGACCCATTTTTAGCAGTTTTCTCATTTAAGTGTCTGCCCATAGGTTTATTTCATAAACTACATCGTAAATGAGCTGAAAAAGCTCACATCTTTCTAACTCCTTCCACTTTCTGCTGAGCAAGGCAACCCAAAATCCAGACCTGAGGATGTTTATTCAGCACCAAAGTCCTCTATCAAAAAGCTTTTTCTTCTTCTTAAGTAATCCAAGTGCTGAAATAATGCTCGGTCTCAAATTAACAGACCTGGTGTGCACACAAGGTTATACTCTGCTCGCAGAAATGAACAATTCCTTGCTTCCAAAGCACTAATTATAACAGCACCTGGCAGCATCACTGGAGATAGGGGCCTGTCAGCATTTTCTCCAGACCCTCTGATGCAGACATTTATAGCTCAGGCATTTTTATTTCCTTCAGCTCAAAACTGTATAGAGAATTTTTAGTGCCACTTTTGTCAGGCATGTTTTGTACGGCCAAATTCATTTATTCAGTCCATAAAAAAGTGGTTTCAGTGAAATTGCAGAGGTGGTCTTCCATTACTTATTTTCCCCTGAGTATCTTTAAAGAATAAGAATTGAAAATTAATTTTTCAGAAAAAGAACTGATTTTATGTGTGTACACTTGCCAAATATATATGCTTTGAAGTTTTGAGGGGTTTGAAGAGCTGGGAGTAACATCTTGCTCAAAATGACTGGATCATGTTTAAAAATACATTTTTATAAATAGGTATCAAAATCAAACAAAATAATTTTAAAAAGCACAGGCACACCAACTCCACTACCTGATTATACACTTTTTGCCCCATATGTGAGATGAGAAATTATACAGTGGATCTCCTGTTTGGCTGTAAAATGGGGCCATTTCTGTCAAACCCAATAAACCTTTTCTAAGCATAGGACTCCATTAGGGCAGAATTATATATCCTTCCTCMTGTATCCATCTGTATTTTTTTAAAAGAAGAAGTGAAATGAATTCAATTATCTCTTTTAGACTGATACACTATAATCAATTCAGTCTTCAAGCTTGAAGAGAATTCATGTCATCCAATTTGGCTTAATCCATCCTCTCCTTAATGAGAAAGGATTTTTAACACTAGAGAAATATTTTATAAAATCTAGATAAGTAAATGGTACCCACTGGCTGCTACCTCATGGTACACCTTGTTAGTTTTGTTTATGTAATTMCTGGTTCTCTTAAAAATATAGAGTTAATATTTTATGTAATTCTAGTTCCATGTACAGATTCAGTTGCTCGCCAGAGCTTTTCTCATGCCCCATCAGAAATTGAAACAAAGCAGAGAATTATATCAAAACAAAATTTATATTAAAATAAAATAAAAATAAAATAAACACTGTCAAGGTTAAAATTTATACATTTCCATAGAAGGTTAATCTGTTAATTTTATGTCTAAGCCACTGTTCTAGTGTTTCTCTGGCAGTCGTTGTCATTCTACGTCTTGCATGCAGCAATGTATAAAATGTGTATCAATTCTAGAGCTAGCAAACAAAATGTCCCACTGAAAATAACTCCCCAGCTCCAAGTTATGAAAAGGAAAAGCCAGGACTTAACTTCAAAGGAAAAGAAAACAAAAAACAAMCAACCAACCAAAAAACCCCAAACCAAAATGAATTWAACAAAAAAACAAGTCACAACAACAATAAAACAACCTGAAACCCTGAGTTTCTTTACACAGTAATATTTTTGTTAGTTTTTTTGCCTGCTTCCCTGACCATGGGTATCTTTAGCAGAATCAGCTTCTTGTGTAATATTTATGGCATTGTCTTGCAAAGGACAGAGACAGAGGGAAAATCTTACCTCAMAGTGTGTTCTGAATTTTCTTATGAAAAGAGGACCGACGTGCAAAATGACATAAACATGAAAATTATCCTATTAAACTGTTATCCTGTTTAATTATCCCATCAGACCTCCAGAAGTTTTCAGTAGACCCTCTCCAGTGACACTGAATTGCCTCAGCTTCTGGTGTTGGAGGAATGAGAGAGACACATGGAAGTGAGGCTCAGGTGTCTGAAAGGACTTGSTAGAAGAAAAAGAGGGAAATAGGTGACATCAGATGTCCCCTAAAGGCTGACACTGCACTTGTCCCACACTGGTCATAAGACACTCCCTGAGCTTCTTGTGGAGCAGAGATCTGTGGTGAACATCCAAGAGAACTGAATGCATCTGTATTTTAATTTAAAAAGTGTATGTTAACCTGACTGCAGAAGTAGGAAACAACACTAAAAATTATTGCGATACAGAAGAGGTTAGCTATGGAAACAAAACCTAACAACAACCTTAATAATTTCCAGAAAKCAGTTAAATCAATTAACCACTTCAGGATGTAATGAATAAATGAGAAAGTTAGATTGGGTTCTCTTGCTGCCAGATGATCAAGGAGAAAACCTCTGCATTCCAAAAAGCATAAATTCTGCTGAAGGATACTGAGTTATAATTGTGCCTGCAAGCTCAAAGCTCTTCCAAAGTGCCCCAGTCCCTACACAGGGAAAAGGATCAGCATTGCTGGAGGGAGGGAGGGAGGGAGGGAGGGAGGCAGGGCTTGTTGTGTGGTTTAGAATGCCCTGCTCCCTGTGTTACCCTCCTCTGTGGCCCCTGAGGTCAGGCTGAGCCATGCTCCAGCCAGGGAGCACAGGAACTCGGGTGGACTGACCCAGATCCCTCCCAGCTGGGCTCAGGGAGCCCTGGGAGAGCTGATGTGACCTGATTACACAGGAACAGGAGTCTCTGAAAGGGGATGGGAAGGACCACACAGGGAACGAACACACATTAAACATCTATGACTGTCTCTAAGATTATATTAATCAGGCTCCTCGTAATCCTTCTGGTAGCCTGATAACTGTCWCAGTATTCCCATTATAAGTTTTTTAATTATTAATTCATTAGGACAGGGGTTACAGCATGGGGTGATACATCAAGAGCCTTCAGCTCAGCTGTGACAGAAGAATCTTTGGAGTCCTATGTTGAAGCTCTGTGTGTGATGAGGTTTTTTTGTCTTTTGCCCTGAGGCACAGTCAACTGTTTTTCACTGGCAAGAGTTTTCTGCTAACCCTGTGGATAAAATTTATTGGATTTGGACCAGTGGTTKTTAAGCCTCTGGTCAAGAATCCATCTATTGCATTGTTACAGTTTCATGCTCTTCTCTCTTATCCCCTCTTAGGCCTTGCTCTGTCCAATTGACATCTTTTATTTCCCAGCTAAACTAGCCCCCCAGCGTGTTTTAATTTCTACTTGAGTAACAAAATGTATTAATTTGAAATGATATTTCAAACAAAATTCCTCTCTGAAACTAACAGCTATTATTTGTGTWCCAAGGGCATCCAAAATAAACACASTACAAGATTCTGGTTTTTAGGGTGTACAGGATGAAAAAAGGCACAATGTGTAGGATAGAACAGACAGAGCTACCCAGTGGTGGTGGGGGATGACAGATGTTTCAGAGCAGGAGCCCTGGCTGGGCCCTGGGAGGAGGCTCACAGGCAGTGCTTGCCAAGCTCAGCAGCCTGTGGGACACCAAGGAGATGAGTTCCAAGGTTAWCCTTGAATTCAGGCAGTGCCACAGCCCAGCCCTTCCCTTCCAGAGATCCCAGTGCTGAATCCCTCCTTTTGGAGTCCAAGAGTCCATGAAGAGCATAGCAACCCAAGGGAGGAGTACAAAAGCAGAGTTCTAACCCAGGCTCTGTCATTCACAAGTACAACATTTAGATTTTTGGTGATAAGTACCATTATTTACTAACTATTATCTACTATTTACTAAACACTATTTGCTGCTGTGTGCTAAATACTGCTGCCATTTGTCTTTTTTCCAGAAGAATTAACTAAGAGGTAGTTCTTGACTTTGTAGCCAGAGTCTCTAGCCTGGAGGTAATCTGCTTTTACCACCAGTGCAGGGTCCCCAGGCTCCCTGCTCACACTTCAGTGACAACATAAACACAGGGAGGGAAATCTGTGGTGTGTCTCCTGACACTGATTTGGGGCTGGCTGCTCAGAAAGCAGCCAGGCCCTTCAAGCATTAACACGTGGTAATTATCAGCTACACCCTTTCACATGACATATTATATTCCCTAACCCTTTCCTATAACCATGATATTCGCTTTTTAATGAGCCATTAGAAAACCAAATGAAAACCTCCAGGTGTGAGTGCTAAATGAAAATGTTTAATAGAAAAAGATATGTAACAAGAAATTATCGTCTGTTAATAGTGTTGAGAGAATTATGTGGTGGCAATGCTTTAAAATCTCAGCCAGAGTACCAGGTAAAGTGACATTTCCTTTGGCAAGCTGAGCCAGAAGGATGCGTGCTTCATAATCCATGTGAATGATGGACAGGACAGTCAATAGCACAGCAGCAGATGCACAGGGACAGGGCTGGCCCAGGAAAGGCCAGGAGCAAGGACACAGCCCTGCATCCCCAGTGGGACAGACCTTCATGGGCAGGAGAGCTGAGGGAGCTCCTGCTTTCTCCCCTCCCACCAGTGCTCAGCACAAGASACCCACGAGTGCTGGGGTCACAGAGGAGACCAGAGGGGTTAAGTGGAGACCTCTGTGAGAAACGTGAAGCAGTGTCTCCATACAGGTGCTGTGGGAAAGGTGTTCAGAGGTGTATTTATAAATATGTAATATATATTTGTTTGTTGTTATGAGCATTCCTGGCTGGAGTCTTACTGCCTTGGCTGCTACAGAAATCAGATGGGAAGTACAATGAATTCATGATCCAGTGTACCCTTAGGACATGTCAACACACACCAGGACACAAACACATCTCCATATGACAGCAGAAGCAAAGCTGATGCATCCCAGACTACCAGCAGATCTTGCTGTTCCTTTCAGGAGTGGGCTGAGCACAAAAACTCAATACATGTAGGAAAACCAGATATATTTCCTTGTGCAGGAGGTGAAAACAAAAACAAACAAACAAATATCAACATCCCCCCTCCCCCCAAAAAAAACCCAAAAAAAGAAGATATTTTAGAATATCTCCAAGTAAATTCTAGGCAGTTTCTCTAAACTCAGTTTATTCAAGTTTTCCCTCAGTGGGTCTTTGYTACTCTGTGTGCTGCTGAGATTCCGCTGCAGATCTCCTGCGAGGCAACTCGGGCCGTAATGGATTCTGCTTTTAACTTGGACATCCCCAGTTTGGGCTCCAAGAGGATGGTTATTGCTTATCAAAGGATATCAATAAGACTGTGTGACTAATGAAGCCAGCCTTGTTGACCAGATGGCAAGGAGTGATTGGAAGATTTGAGAAAATTCCACAGGCAATAATTTGTTCACATAAGTGACCTGACAAACACTTATGAATAAGGAATGAAGTAATAAAAGTCACATTCTTCTTATGGATATTTTGCAGAGCTGGAAAAAAAGGCTAAATTATTTCAATAAATGATTTTTTTTAGGAACAGTTTGACCAGATGCAGATGTAATAAATAAGGTGATATGTGACCCCATTGGGTGGCCATTAAAAGAGTTAGTGGAGAGCAAATAACATGTGCTCACTAGTGAKGTAGGGATCATATGACAAAAAATCTTCAGAAAAAAAAATGGTGCTCATAGTTGGGAAAAAGTAATTTGCTACATTTAAGTTGAAATAATGGTTTAGTACCCAGCTACATATTGAATAAAATGTCTTTAAGTATATTCATTTGCCTTTTCTGGTCATYACCTGCTCTAATACTTATATTTCTAAAGAAAAGTATAAGATGCAGCCCTCAAAAACTATTTTTTAATCAAACTAAAAYCATCCCAAAGACTGGAAAACTGCAATGCTGTGACTGGAATGAGAGTTAGGGACTTTAGACTGATTAATTCCCTAAACCAACCTGTTGTGCCTTTGAGATTATTTAACATAAATACATGATGAAATCTAAACAGAAACAGTTGGTTAAAAGGAATTGGAGGTTTCTGACATGACTCAGCCCATGTTAGTAAAACAGAAGTTTACAATCAGAACAACTCACCTGGAATCATTTTGAAGATGATTTTCAGGAGAAACCTGCAGCTTTAACACCTGCAGTTAGCCCAAAGACATGTGGCTGTTCCCCAAGCATTTCTTATCATTCTTTCTTTGAGCAACACAAAATAAATTATACCAGCTAAACAAGCAGATAGCAGTGGTAGAAATGTCCTGACTTTGCTGAGGGATGCTGAAATCCCCTGAAGAACTTTTTGTTGACAAGCTTGCTCTACCTCAGGGGCATAATTCCACAGCGAAGTTTGTCTGGGAAAAATGTTCTTTACCTGCATCTGTGATGGCTTGGAGGAAGAGACTTAGGAATTAAACTGGGGGTTTTGACTTAGAAAATTCTCSTGCTTATTGTCAATGATTGCTTTTATGCTTCCTAAGGAAATGAATCCCTTCARAGTTTTATGAGGAAAAACAAAATAGAGAGGAGCAAGTGTCTGTGAATTGGGCATTGGATCTGCTGTTTCCCACATCCAGGAAAAGGCCTTTTCCCTCTGTGTGAGTAACTGAGTACTGGGGGACAGCACTGGCTGCTGTACAGCCTGCTGATGGATAGTTTGGTGTGTAAAGCACTACAGCAGCTCCTGCACTACTCCATCTTTGCTGTGTCAAGTGTTTTACTTAGGATGTTCTTACACTGGTTTCTATCTCCTGTTTCTTTTGAAACACCATTTAAGCCAATGGCCATTTTAGCAAATCAGATTAAAAAAACACCCCGGCAACCTCCGCTGAAGATGCAATTCCCTGCTACTGAGTAAGACTGTTCTGAAGGCCTGTTCTCAGATTCAATATAAATATGGGAAGAACTCACAACTGTGGATGCCGAGACTGGGAGTGTCCCACTTCAGGGACAGAAAGATGAGGCTCCACACAGCAGCAGTTCAAGGGAACAACTCTTTAATTCAAAAATCTGACTCCATTTATATACATTTGTACAAAGGTCAAGAGATT
>QVAJ01000430.1:0-25858 GCA_003546035.1 Mixornis gularis | reverse complement strand
AAACAAACAAACAAACAAACAAAACCCTGTTGTCCTTCTTCATGTGGACTGAGAGGCTGTCAGAGGTGGAGAACCAAAAGCAGAAATGTGGGATTGCTCTGACCTCTTTTGGAGGCATCAGAAGTGTTCCCTTTGTCTGCTAGGAGAGCAGGGGTAGGTCTGAGACAAAACTAAGCACCAGCTTCCCAGTGATGCTTTCAAGGGTCACAGATTCTGTGCTTCATAAAGGCAGTCTGAGATTTTAATTAACATGGTATGGCTGCCTCCATCAAACATGTTTGCTGTCTTTCACCTCTAAGATTTTTTTTCTTCTAGAGGTTTAAACTAAGGGTAATTCTTGTCTTCAAGCCTATATTCTTCACTGAGTCATGTTTATCAAATTCATGAGATATCTTGAAAGTAAGGCCAAGCCCTTTCAGCTGTATAAATTAAACATGTTTTTCTCCCTGCAAGAATAGCAGAGCGGTGACTGTTCTAAACATAATGGTTGCAGCAAGGGAGAAAAAAAGTTCAATTGCATCTATAATCTAATCTAAATGTTGTGATTAATATCCTTCTCTTTTCATAGCCAGCCGTGTGACACTTATCCATGTTATACATTTTTTAAAGCTATCAACTGCATAGGTTGGGGTTTTTTTCCTAGGAGAATTAATCACAGCCCTGAMTGCCCATGGATATTGTTAGAAAAGAATCAGTCCTAACAACCTCAGAGCATTGGAGCTGTTACATTGGGTGGAAGAAGGCAAATCTAGCAAACAAATTCYGTTAAAAAAACCCCAAATGTTTGAAAACCTTGTCATTTCTGCATCTATAAGAAAATTAATCAGAGGCAGAACTAAGTGGAAAACTAAATGTAAAAGTAAATTATAAGGAGAACGTTGAGTAATAAAGTAATGCAAAAATTGGTASTAGAAGGACTGAGGAGGTGAATTATTCTTCCTCTGTGGTTACAGTTCAGGTCTATTTTTATATCCATTCTCTCTATTCCCTCTACATAACTCTGTGTGCACAGACCCTCATGACTTAACTCTTGCACTTCCCTGTTTGATGCTGGAATGGAGCAGAGGGAAGTTCAGGAATCCTATGGATGGTAAGGGTGGGTAGGGTAGGTACACACAGGCAGAATACAAAYACAGATAATATCAGAATACATCTACAGATAAATAACAGACTGCAGAATATCAGAATACATATACAGATAATATCAGAGTACATACACAGATAAATAACAGCTGATTTGGAGGGATCGAGTGGTCACTGGGACACTCAGCTCTATGGAAAAGACTGACCACACAAACATAAACATGGAGATTTTCCAGATTCGTTGCTGAGATATTGTCAGAGCGCTGGACTGATAATTCAGACCTTTGCACCCAATCTTGCTATGGAAAAAGATTTTTAAGAAGATTAATTTCARGGTTTTTTTGAATACAGCTCCTCCTCCTTCTCTGTGTGTTTATTCCTTCTCACCATCACCCTCATCCCTCTGATTTGATGCAATTAATGAATAGAAGATGCTCTGACAATCAAACCAAGCYGGTAATTCTATAACAACGTACTAATGAAACATTGCAAGGAAATCAGGCCTTAGTGAAAAGATGAATTTTATTATGCATTGTCTCAACACCAACTCACACCTTCATTTGGACCTGTTTCTAGCTCTGCTGCATGCAGGAGGCCCAGTAAACTTGTTCAGATAYACAGTTTGCTGTCTGAGGCCTTGCAGATGCACAGATATAAATTTAATCAATTGTTTTTCCCCAGATAGAATGATCTAKCTCTTTAGCAAGTATCAGCATGAAGAAAAAACAACTTAAAGTCAAAAATAAAATGAACAGTTGATTAATGAAACTGCTGGTTAATTTTGAGTGGCTGGATTTTATTCTACTGGGGAGAGAAATTTCCATACAAGTGTACTGCAAGAAAAAGTGGTCCTGGAAAAATTCCGTAAGAAAACATTACTTTCACAATTTTCTGCATCTCCAAAGCAAAGCATGGACAATTTAAATGGTGCCTATATTTTACTTTTSACTCAACCTCTGGTTAATTTGCTAAGGTGGTTATATAAAGTTGTTGAAGTACAGTGTGATAAGAATTAAATATCAAATCCTAGGGACCACTTTGGGGTATAAAAAGCCCCAGCAAACATATTTTTGGATTGCTTCCTTCTGCATACAACACACTACTGGGGCTCTCCATGCTTTAAACTCTCCTCAAGCTGGCAAAGCTCTGTTCATTTTCTTAATTCAACCTCAAACTCAGAAATGGTTGACTTCCTTTTGTTCTGCTTATCAAAACTGAAATGCTCTTTAAATCACCAGTGAATTTAGTTTTTTTCCCCTATGTTATCAGTAAATGTTTTTGTCTCCTAGTTTAACAAAGGCTTTCATTCTGCACAGCGAGTTGTAGGTTTTTTGCCCCCATTGCACTCAGGAAAAACACCACCTTTATCTCATCAGCAGTGCTAATAGAGGTTGTCCAGGCTTTTCACAGAGCATACTATTGAACTGTCAGACAGGTCCATTTTCCCTCTACAACAGGCATTTTTAATCCCCTCCCTGCTTTCATTGGGATTTTCATCTGGTATGGCACTGCATATGGGATTTTTGCCCATTTATTGCCAAACATTCCAGCTTTTACTTCCTCTGACACAAAAGTCAGGACACAAAAATTATGCAGGCAATTTAGATCTGAATTTTGTTTGAATTTTTGATATAATAAATATCATGAAAGGCTAAGTTATATCTTTATCACTGTGCTCCTTATTTTCTCAGTCCTAAAACACAGAACATGGCCAACAACTACTTGCATGGAAGTGGTTTGAAGAGATTAACTTCTTCATATACCCTGTAGGGAATGTTTAAGCTCCAATTTCCAGAGAAGAGAAATGGGTAGGAACCCATCATGGATGRTAGGTTATTTGCCTAATTATTGCCTCTGTACCTCATTATGAACAGAGATTTAAAAAGCATGAAATTTAAGAAATTTATGAATGAGTAAAAAATAGGCAGCTTTGTTGGTCTGAACTTATTCTTTCTGTTCTCCTTATGTCTCCCATGCTCTTGTTTTTGAGTCCTCATTGCTCAGACGGAGTAACAGATCTATTTAAGACACCATGTCCTGACAAAAATATTTACCATCATTTAAATCTTAGAAATGCTTATTCTGCTGTTTGGTCATAACACAGAAGTATGTGGGAACAAATTAGTGGCATCAGTTCAGAAAGCAGGAAAAGTTTCTTCCTCTGGGGATCCTAATTTTCATAAATGGGCACGTGTGCTGAAAGGCTCCTTATTCTATTCTTTGAAAGTCACAGTGTGTGACCTGCAACTGCTGCATTTAACCATGACTGAACAAAAAGAATGACAAAAGGTGCTTTATGATTCAGTCCAACCCAATCCATGTATTTCTAATGCAAATGGAGACATTCAGGAAAGCACACTCTTAAAAAGCTTTTTTGAAAGGTTTTGTATCTGTAGAGATGGATCTTTTTATTGTGGGTGCTTTGGGTTTTTGTTTAGTTTTTTTTCCTTATTATTTTTTCTTTTTCTTTTTTTTTTTTTTGTAATTTCTGGTAGACTGCTAAGGGAGTTTATATTACTTACTAAAAGCTGAGCACTGGTGAATTATGGGTGTAATCACATAAAGTATCCATTTTTCTGTGCTGATTCTTTGTCTTACTATGTCATAAGAGTGCTCTTTGATTTGTAATGCCGAATTTCTCTTTGAAAAATAAATTATCCTTCAATTGTAAGCCTTAAGTTTCACAAATTTATAAGCTCTACAAGCAGTGATGTCTCTTGTCCACTAAACTACCATGCCATGCAAGCTCATTTCCAAATAAGCTTGTGCTGCTGTGTCGATCGCCGAGGCTGGGAGTGTCCCACCTCAGGGACAGAAAGATGAGGCTCCACACAGCAGCAGTTCAAGGGAACCACCTTTAATTCAAAAATCTGACTCCATTTATATACATTTGTACAAAGGTGAAGAGATTGGCTACAGAGGTTGCCACCTCTCCAACCTGGAAGGTGGACATCACCATCAATCATTYCTCCTCTCAGAGGAGAAATATGTAAACATTCTAAAAATAGACATTGTTTAGATGAAGCTGTGTGAGAATCTGCAGCAACAAAGACAGAAGGCAGAAAACTCACGGCGACACTGCYGGTAAAAAGGAGAATAAAAATTCCCAAGTTCATGGGCTATAATATACCAAGAGCTACTATCTTAGAAGTAGGTTCCTTTCCCTTTGTTAAATTCTCATTAAGAAACCCTGGAATAGTACCATTTCTTGTTTTTTACTCCTCATGCTCATCAAGACAAATGTTTTTGATTACTGCTGGACGAGACTTTGTTACAAGCGCTCAACAATTGCATTATCAGTCATTTTATTATCAGTCTTTACACTTCATCAGTTAAAATACATTTTGTGCCCACAGTGTAATTACCTGGAATTTCTTTGCCRACTATTTCCAGAATTAAATTAATGACTTCTGCTTGCTGAAAGAAAACACTACATCCACAGCTCCATTTATTTGGTGAATCCAACTAAATGCAACTCAGCAATTTGACTTGACTAAATGGTTTCTGACAAGATGTTGGAGTTACAATGAAAGAGGCACTTGGCGTCCTGTGGCATCTTCCATCCAGCGCCTCTAAGGTGTGATGCATCAGTTTGTTTTTACAACACCCTGTGTTAATTTTAGTAATTCCAACATGACCAAGAACATTAAAAAGTCATTTCCTGTGTATGCTTTTCATTTTCACTAGGCCTTTAAAATAAAATTATCTTCATCAGTCAATCTCAAAAATGGGCATTCATATATCAAATTATAAAATCTCAATAGACACAGTATGTGTTTTTCTCAGCCYCATGGTTCTTGTCATTAATTCTTACATAAAACTTGAGAACAAGAGGTCATTTAAATAGCTTGAGCATATTTAAAAGGTCTCCAATCACCTGCCAAGTGGGTTATACTGGCATGTAAGTGTACAGCCTGTGCAGAGGTTGTATTATTTATCATAACACCAGGGAGAATTATTACAATTTATGTGCCTGGGCAAAGTTTCTTGGTCTGCCCGGCACTCCATGACTAARTAATGAATGTATCAGCATCGTGTCTTTTCCTGTAGTTTCAAATTTCCAGAGGGTTTTTTCAGCAATGAAGTCAGCTTTCTGTATAAATCCGACTTTTTCCTTCTGGTACTTAGTGTATCACTTCTGAGGGACAGAGGAACATGACACTCAGAAGGAAGCCCCTTTCCCAGAATTGCTCTTCTGTTCCTTTTCCACGATGTGATGTTCAGCTCTCCTTGTGGGACCACAGGCTGGGCTGGCTCATGCCAGACAGCTTTGGATAYATTCATGCAAATGATCAAATCTGTCATTTAATGAAAAGGCTTTTGAGAATAATCCAGTGTAATGAAAACRCTACACTCTACATAAAGCTATATGATCAAGCAATTATTTTCCTTCAGACTTTGCTGGTGATTTCCAAGACACTCCCAATGTCACACTTTGGCACGGTTTTATTTAAAGATTTACTGATGAGTTTTTGGAAAACTCAGAGCACAGATGTCCTGCCTGCTATCGCATGGATGAATCAAAGGTGGTGGGCAAACAACTGAAGAAAAGCACCCTGGCATTTTATTTGACACATCCTCAGSAAAATTTCTAGATGAATGACAAGAGAGTTGTGCAGACTTGGTGCAGAGTGGGGACACCTCATGTCATGGAAGAGGCACTGGGACAACCTGTGAGAGAACACCTCTGAGAGCCGTGGGGCTTTCAGGTGCATGTTCTGGAGACATGAGACAGAGAGAATGAATCAAAACCCAAATCTTAGACATCTCTTTGCTTGCTCCAGCCTTCTGAGATGCTTCTGTTGCTACTGTTGACTTTTCATCCTCTGCTGCACAGATCCTTATGGGTTCCCAGCCTCTTGCCTTCCTGGTGCCATCCCTGCCCTTGCAAGATTCCCTGGGGAAGCAGCAAGTCTCCAAAGTAAAATAAATTGYCCACATTCTCCAAGACTTTCCCATTAATTTTAACTCACTGTAGCACACAGTTCATATCTCTCTTTGCACAGAAAAGCTAATGAACTGATAGGAAATTTGACCTTTTAGGTCTGTCAGRATGTAAGTAACTGGGAATTCATCACACTTCATCAGACCCCGTGGTRCAGGCATTGCTATCACAGACAAAGTCATGTGCCACGGGCCAGTAATAGAAGACAAGAGTTTCATTAGTACTCACTACAACTAGGATCAAAAATGCTATTGATTTATGAAAAAAAAAATAAAAAAATCCATAGTTTCCTAAAGCCTTTGGGGTCTTTTATTTGTCTTTTTAAGAAAATGAAAATTGTATTGCTGGAACATGGCAGCCCTTTCTGGTGTCACTACATGCGCTTTACAACACTGATATTAAGACTTGAGAGGAAATATACACAAATGCAGGGTTTAGTCTGATCTCTACATACAGCAAAATATCATCTCTCTGGTGTTTGCAGCCATCTAGGTGTTATTTAGCTTTATTTCTCTCACTGATTTTATCCAAAACATGCAGTTATGGGATTTTCTACTATAATATTTTTTCATCCCCCTTACACTGTTTTTAAATCACTTGATTTAATYGTTGTTATACTAATATTTTTAATTTTCTGCAGCAAATTAGATTAGATTGAATTTGAGGCAAGTATATTTACTTATTCTGCAACAAGACCAGACCTTCAGTTACACAAAAATATCTCTCTGCCAGTGTAATACAGGCTAGTAAATCATCCCTGTGACACCTCTGCCTTTGTTTCTGTGGAGCAGAAAGTGTTTCAGGGGTTTCTGTCAATCACCAGAGCATCTGTTTTTCCTTGTGGATATTTCCACCCACAATTCATGGGGTGTGTGTTCAGAGATAACAGCTGATCTAATTTCATGCAGGAAAATGCATTCAGATAAGGTGAGAGGGGAGTAATTGAGTTAAAATCTGTCTGCTGTGTGACAGCAGAGATCAGATACACTCTTCATACATTTTGCGAAAATTGCCATTAATAACCTGGCATGAGTGAGAAATGGACTTCATAGATTTTTCTGTGAATGGTTCTCCAAAACAATGACTTTCAGTGCTAATTACCTAACAGGAGGAGGTGCAAGCTTCTTTGTGGTATAGTGCCATCCTTCACAGAAAGTACTGTAAGTGCGCTTCTGTGAGGTCCAGCAGACAGTTCATATGGGAAAAATGCTGTGGGATTCTGTAATGTTAGTGCTCTGTGAATCAGGAGTGGATGGAATCTGTTTTGAGATGTGTTTTTCTCACTGACATCAACACAGCTAGGTGAAAAGCTTGCTAGGTTTCTTTTTTTTTTTTCCTCTCAAGATCCTGAGGATCACAACATGCAATTTCTTATTTCTGTTACCAACTCCAGTACCCACAGGGCAGCAGATGGGTGTTCCTGTCTTATCACAAAACAGAACTCAAGATCTATTGCTCTCCTAATTGGACTCAACAAGACAGCTGTATTTTTTCTGGCTCCTTTTATTTCAGGTAGAAGGTCAGCATTGTGTACAACCTCTCTAAAAAGGCCAGCCTTCAATAAATGAGGTTTCCCAAAGCAGTGGTGGAGCAGAGCAGCAAGAGATTGAACTTGTCCATCCCACTGTCACCGATGGTGGGATGGAGTGAGAGGTGGAAGAGGAGTGTGCAGAAATAAGATTCTGCTGCACTGGGACCTCACAGTGACCCTAGCCAGAGAGGAAAGTCTCATTAARCCCTGCAGATCAAACTGATTTCATGCATGTTCTGAATCCAATAAAGGCTACATCTAGAATCCCTCTTTAGCATCTACCTCCCACAGAAACAAACAAAAAACCAACCAACCAAAAAAACCACCAAAACCCCCCAAACAGTTCCTAATGCCTCAGTGCATCTTTTGTCCCTTTTTCTGCAACATACCCAGGTTTCAGTACAACATATTGGAACTAACCTGAACTCATGCTAAGCAAGGGAGGTCAGAGCCAAGTTCTCAGCAGGGGCAATGAATTCCCACAGATTTCCAAGTACACTTAGCAGGATGATTTTGATCCCACTGTTACTTGCACACAACCATTGGTTTCCCATGGGATGCAATCCAATATACTAGGTGTAGGAAATTCCTAAACTGCAGATTTCAGGAAGTTGTAGAGGATTCAGAGAAGTGCACTATATACTTAAGGTGCTCTTTTGGCCTTCTTGAGACACCCACTGATTCTTTTTCAGGGCCACTTTAAAGAAGAGGTAGGGGGCCAGATGGGCCAGGACGGCCACTCCTGTGTCAAGTGAAGCACTGATCTGTTCTTCTTCACAGTGTGAGCCATCCCTTCCCTTCTGCTGTGCAGTCTCCCTTGAAATCATTTGTCAGAGGTCACACCCTGAGTCAAAGGATAGCTGAGAATAGATACAAAGAATCTGAACTTCAGTTTGTACCTGCCAACAGACTTCTTTTCCTGAAATAATCTCAAATTTGAGACTTGGAGGTAACGTTCCTTCTTTATATTTGACACACAAAATATYCCACCCATTCAGTTTCTGTTATTTTTCTGAAGAGAGGATTGTTATTACTTTYAAACGTAACTTTATGGGTTGGTTCTGTTTGTTAAGTTATCTGACAACCTGCAAGCCATGACAGAMAAATTAATATATGCTAGGAATATTTAAATGTACCTGCAGGTCTAATGATAAGTGAACTTGCATTATCAYGTATCTTTTCTAACAACACAGGAATTTTATCACCAAAACCTGCACTTGGCAGAATTTGAATATGAATTCTCTGTATGTGGATACTACCCTTCAAGGCCCAGCAAACCCAAGATACATTTGGACCACAGTAAATGTTGACTACCTAAACTCGTCTCTACATCCATCTTGATCTGCTTTAGCACATGGCAGACTCTCTATATGAAACCAACTGCTGACATTTTTTAGATTTACTCTTATGTTTTTCACTGGTGATTTAAAAAAAGCATTTAGGTGTTTCCTTGGGAATTTCTTGTTTGTTTGTTTATGGAAATTAGGGTTGATTTTTTTTCTACTTAAAGGCTCAATTTTTAAAGCTATTTTTCCCCACTTCATCCTAAATGAGAGGATGTTCTGCCACACAATTTTCTGAACTTTATTTTGTGATCTAAATGCATTATTCATTAATATGTGTGAGTAGTAGGATTTTCGGGAACACTTCACACTGGCCTGGCATTGTTACTATAGGTTTCTGATATTTAGACTTTTTAAAACAATGTTCAGTCATGTATTACTTTTGGCTGCAAGGCTGAAATACTTAAAACCCCCCACGTTAATATTTTGCACTTCTACAAGTGAATGTAATTTCTTTATAATTCTGATAGATCAGACTAGTTTAGTGATCTCATACCAGTTTATGCTAAGAATGGACTATTAACTTTATTCCTACCTAGCATCAGCAACAAAGGAAGTCTTGATTCTGTAGCTTCCTGAATCCTTTTGGGTTATATACCCTCTCCTCTTACCCTTTCCTCTTTCTTACAGTGAACATTTAATTTTATTTTCCAAAGGTTCCTCACTAGTTTACCTTACTAGGCCCACTTAACTATTCTGTCATAAATCCACTGGCATCAGGTGAATTGTAAGTCTTTCCCTGACACCTTATCTATTCAGGAGTCATTTCAAAGCCTTTTAACACTGTCCCTTCCCTCCCTGTCCCTGCCACCAGCCCCTCTAGTAATCTGTCCCTGAGTCAYGACTCCCTCAGCTTCTTCTACAGTCTGAAATAAAGAAATGAACCCAGGCTTCCAGGGATATCAACCTTATCTCTGTCATTAATATGTTTTTCATCACTTCCTGGCTCTCTRTCCTCACTGATGTGGGTCTGGATCTTCTCTGCTTATGCTGCTCACATGCTCCTTGTTGCCTGCCTTTTGTATTTCCTTTGCTGTATTTATGCACTTTTTCTACTTCAGTTCCTTATCAGGTTTCTACACAGGTTTAGCTTCTAGCTTTGTATACCTTTCTCATTCTTTTGGCATTTTTAAGTTTCTCTAAGCTGCTCTCTACTCTTACAGATCACCTTGCTAAGCTCTTCACTGAGCTGAATAAATCTTTCCTTAGACATCCTTTCTCTTGTGTGGACTTCTCTCCAAACAGCAGCTCCTTGGCTGTGCTGGCCACCAGAGGAGCAGTGAAAGCCTCTGCACACATAAATCTGGAGAGATGGAGTTGTCCAAGTCCCTGGGTGAGGTTTATCACACCTGGCTGTGGTGTGACTGGACAGACTGGCTTTGCAGGCAGACTTTGTCCTCAGGGATTACATCGTGACACTCTGAAGGTTCRCATCCTCTGAGAAGGTTGGTGCCTTACTGTCAGGCAAGGAAGATAAACCTCCCTCCCCTGAAGTTTAGCCAGTCAGAGGATAAATTGAGATTTAGGTTAAAAAAGGGGAGAATGGTGAACCTGAATTCCCGCAGTGACTACAAACAACCCATCTCCAACATGGCTTTCTGTGGGATATGGTGGGTGGCCTCCAGCAAGAAGCAAATGCTCTTGTGGGGTTCCAGTGTTTTGACAGGGAAGGCTGGAGCCAACAATTCCCTCAGGAAGGGCAGGAATGTTAAGTTACACCTTGTGCATTGCTATACCACATTCACCTGTGCACTAAWGCTTCTGGGTTTATGCTGACTTATTGGAAGTTTCCTCCTCAGCTTCAACCTGCTGTGCAGGCTTGGACAAGTTATATTCTAATATAAGCAATACTGTATTTTTTACCTTTAATTACCTGACATTTCCCTTAGTATCCTCTCCTGTATTTTCTCCTGTTAGGGAGATTTCTGTTTAAAATAAAAGCTGATACCAGCCTGACAGGAGAGAAGCCAAATGAATCCATAAAACCTCAGGCATCCAGTGGTGTTCAGCTCCTGCAATCTGAACCACTACCAACACACTGCAAAGACCAGCAGGTAACTCTTCACCATTCTTGACAAGCCTCTGTTTTGGCAAAAAACAACCTTGACTCCTGGTGCATTGCAAAGTTATCATGATAAATGCAGAACTTCCCAAAATGTCATACAGCAAATTTAGAGTGAGCACAAGAGGTGGATGTTAGGGTGTGTTGTAATACCTGGTCAGACTCAGGGTATTGGGTCTTCTCCTTTGCCTGGGTCATGCTGCCTCTGCAAATACAGTCACCAAGGGGAGCTGTGGTGCAGTTCAATGCATGGTGCAAAAACTGGGCAGACACAAGCTTTCAGGAAATGAAAATGGAGATGCCAAACCTGAGGAAGAGAGAATTGATACTGAATAGAGGAAGAAATATGGAAAGGAGAAAAAAATTCTGCATCAGCAGAGAATGGGGTTGTGTTTTCCCCGTGAGTTCCACACTCAAGGCAAGAGCCCTGAACTTTGATTAAGAAGAGGGACAGAGATTCTAAAACTAGCAATTTCTGTAACCTTCCTCCTGGTGGTTGCTTTTTTAATTGGCACACATCTGGGCAAGTAAATCCACACTCTCCCATGGGCTGTTAGTGCTTCAGCACGGGAGGAAATAGTTCCCTGTGTTTCTTCACTGCTTTTCTGTGTGATTGTGGATGCATGAGACCCTGGGACACAGGGGACAAAGGGATGGCAGGGACACTGTGCCTTGGCCCCACTGTTATGGGTCGTGCTGCTCAGCAGAATAAATCTCTTCTCTGCTCAAGGTGAAGAAAAACACAGGAATGAAACCTTCAAACAAAAAGTGACCCTTCTATTCTCTCATTCCCATCTGTTGCTTCTTTACCTTTCTTTTCCTTTTCTCTAGTGCCAGCGCTGGCAGACACAGCAGGATGGAAAGAAATTAATCTTCACCCACTAAAATATGTTTTGTCAGAGTGAAATCTGTGACTTGAAAACCAACTCGACTTGAAAAACCCCAAACACACATACACAGGAGGTTTTCACAGTTGTCTGATATATTTTTCAAATGTTTACTGAGCCACCATTTCTTTCTCCCCATCTTTCTAACAAACAGGACCCTGTCAGCAGCTAGGCAATAATGAATGGCTCTGGGTGAAAAACAAACCTCTCTGAAAAGTGGTCCAGTGAAAAGCAGTTATTTTTGCTAGGCACTGCTGTGTGGTCAGCTTGGTAAACCAAGTGCATTTTGTGGATCATCCACTTTGCATTCTTTTATAAACAGCTTACCTCATCAAAACATGTCAGGTTAAAATTTTTAGTATTGTTTTAGTGGATTTCTAATTTGAAGTGGTGGGAGTTTGTTCAATGACTGTGTAACCAAGGTGTCCCTCCTAGTCTCCCTCAGCTTGGGCATCTACTTCTTTTTAATTGCAAATATTATGGCATCATTAGTTGGTTTTATATTTCTGTGCTGCTTGCTCTCACTCTCCTGACTAGATCAGGATATATGCAGAACAGTTAAATTTTCCATTTTATTGGTACAAATCACCAAAGAGTTTTTCTGGACTACTTACTATGACTGGGGACTTTTTCTTTTTTTTTTTAACACTTCTATATTGTGTGTTCTGCCCTACTAACTTTAAAACTACTTGGATAATTCCAGCAAAATTTGGCAAAGAGAGAGTATTTTCAAGCATCTCAAATTGTGATTAGTCTAATGAAAATAGAGTAGCCAGAACCTATTAGCACTTTTACTGAGGWTGAGTGAATTAATTCGAGTTGGAGAGAGATCCTGAAAGCCTTGTGTCTTCAGAGAAAAAATATAAAACAAATCCAAAGGAAATGAAACTATTCACTGAGTTACACATTTTTTCTTATCATAGCCAACATTGTTGGACACTTATTTTTTGTTCAACTCATGTTTCACACAGTAATTCTTATCTACCAAGTACGACATAAAAATGCTTCAAAAGGCAAAAAGGAGAATTTTTTTTTATCTTGCAGACTCTGCAACCTCCAGCCACTGGACAACAACATTTGGAATAAAGTGATTACATCTGTAAAAAAGGACCAATCCAATCTCCTTTCACATATTGTCCTTGGGACAATATTTACTCTTAGAAGCTGCTAAAGCCCTTTATTAGCTGCAGCCAGGTAGTTTGTGGCAACTGGATTTCAGCTGAATTTAGCCTGGGCCTGCTGAGCAGTGCATTAACATCTGCACACCAAAAAGTGCTGCATGTCCTCCCCCGGCAGCCTGCCCATCACAGGGTAGCAAGGAAACACAAGGAAAAAAGCTCCTCAGCATGGGATGTTCTGAGCAAACACTTTTTCTTTCACATCGTTGCTCCGATATTTACCATTCAACCCCCTCCCCTCACACATTTACTGTAATAAATCATTAAACCAGCAATAATCCCACCTCATCCATTACTTTTCAATCGACTTTTTTTCACACAGGTTTCAGTCATTCATGTGTAGGAAATCCTTGATTCAGCTGCCTACAAACCCACATTTTGATTATTAGCATGCTATTCGTAAGCACATCCTGAGCAACAGTAAAAAGCTGCTGAGTTACATGTTCAGTATTGCCTTGGATCTTATTTTCTCTTTTTATACTCTTTATAAAACATCTTTGTTTTAGACTGCTGGATGGTAAGCCAGCACTTCCTTGACAGTTAGCTGGGGTTTGAATGGCAAAGAACTGCCTAATTGGTATCGAGCTGTGAGCAAATGACATCGTTAAAAACATACAACTGTTTCTCTGTATAACTGCTTGTGGTTTCAGTGCTATGGAATGCCTCAAAAGCTAGAGATTAGTAAAATATATGGCTGGTATAACAAGAAGTTGAAACACTTCCTTTTTTTTTTTTATGCACTTCTCATTTGAGAGGAGCTGTGAATGAAATTGTTCCAGGTTAATGGCAGTGATTTTAAATTTCCAACGCCCTGATTCACACTTGGCTTGGTTTAATAATGTGTTATTTATCTAATAATTTCATCAAGAGCATAAAAATGTGTGCACAAACACTACACTGATGCACTTCTGATGACTGTCTTTCAAACCCATGTAGATGTGTTTTTAAGGAGACAGACAAGTTTATTTTTGAATTTTCCTTGTGTGGCACGTGCAGTGTGTGCTTTGTGAACCCGCAGGAATTTTCTGCCTCAGGAGCTCACAACCAAACACAAGTGGAAAGAGTTACATACTAAAGAAGCTGGTGCTGCCTGTTTGAGTAGGAACCTGGACTTTGGCAGGCGGGAAGAGAAAGSCTCTTTTAAGTGCCTGAGGAAGCCCTAAGGAAGTCGCTACATCAAGTACAGGGCACTTGAAGAAAGCAATTTTAAAAAGTGAGCTGGGGAAAAAAAAAAGAAAATTTGGAATAAAAGAGAGTAGAAATTAAGATGGGAAGAAGTTCATCAGGATTTTTAGAACAAGTGTCAAAAACGTTTGTCAGAAAAACCCCTGATATCAAGTCTTGAACTTTCTGCTTGTTCACAGGAATGGATTCCTTTATTATAATATTTTCTGCTAATTTAAAAGGGAGCCTGATGCACCTTGACAGATACAGAGGATTTAAGTTTCATTTGCGAGGTCTCAACTTAGAAAGAAGAGCAAAACCAAGCAAGGGGAGAAAGCTGCAGATGAACATTATATTCAATCTCTTCTAACCAAAGCCCATCTCTGAAATCTGCTTTATTTTTTCCTGTTGTTTTTAACTACAATGTAGTTTAACACCAAATCAAGAGTAGTTACCTATTTGCAGGGATGAGAAAGGGTGGATAGAGAAAGTATAAAGACTTGGAGCACTGATTTCTTTACTGATGTATTTTACTTGCCATCATTGCTTCTACTCCCTATTTTAATTTCCTGTTACACCTGTTTAGCTGACTTTGCCACCTACAGAAAGAGACATTAATTTTATGAGTGCTTCCAAACAAAGTCTGTGAGGTGACTCCATAATGCTGTAGRAAGCTTTAGTGGCAGATGCGAGGATACAGCTGCAGCACGGAGCACACAACTCAGCTTTGTTACCCACTCGTTATTTCCTAATTTGTGTGTACATAAAGCAGAGGCTTTAATTCTATCTCCACTGAAAACCTTGAAAGTCAGTAAAAGTTGTAAAAAAGGTTTGTGGGGTAGAACATTGCCTAGGCACAACTTTTTAAGCAGATGTACTGAACACCATTAGGGCTGTGCTATGATGATCTCCAAACATTTCAAGTTTTCAAAATAAAAACATCATGGCTAATGTTATGCAAATTACAACAACGCTGAGTAACTTTCAGCACCATCAAGGGCTTCTGCTTGGAAATGGAAACATCTGTGAAACTAAATTGACAGAACGGGGTTGTTTTTATTTTTTGTTTTAGAAAACAGATTTGTTTCACTTGCATTAAAAGGTAGCAAAAACAAAGAAAAAAAAGGGTAAAACAGAAACCCCCCCAAAACTAAGAAAGCAACTAATCTATGAATCCCATGGCACCCCTCCATACAGAATTCAGCTTGCCCCAGACTCCAATTTCTTGAGTAAGACATCCTGAAAGAAGTTKACAAAGGTTCAGTGGTTTGGATGTTCTCTGACGCATTTACAGTCCAGGAATGTCCAAGGCAKCTGCTCATGTGACTGTCTCTCCTGAGCTGGGCTCATTCAGAGATTTTTTTTTTATTCAGGGGAGCTGAGGCCATTGATGGAAGCCGTGTCAAACATAAGGTCGAGCATTTTAAAGAATTTGTAAGGGGAGCTTGGAAAGATATCAAGAAGAGATTTTTATGCCATACAAGTGTATTTTATTTTCACATCTAGTCTCTGATGACGTGAAAAAGGGAAGAGACAGATATTGAAGACAGAYGTATTTTTAAACTTGGAATGATTCAAGCTGTCCTCTATATTTGTGGCTCAGATCAATTCTTGTTTTATCTTCCTGCATATTTTAATCGCAAACCGACTTCCTTCTACATTTTGTTGTGCTGTGCTTCTTTTTATTGGCATATTGTTAGCAAATGGAGAAAGGATAAAAAAATCTCCAGCAAAGACTTAAACATATTTTTGATTTCGGTCTCCATTCCACAAAATAATTTCCCCTGATGCAGAGGCCATGATAAAACGGGACATCTTTACAATATTTTTGGCTGGGAGCTCTTTTTGACGTTGAGAAATCCAGCTCGTATGTTTTATTTTCTTTATTGGCCGAAGATGTGCTTTGTGCTGATGAGGTTTGGGAACCATAATTTCACGCTCTGTCTCAAAGCAGGAGGCTGAATTCAGTCGATTTTGTGCCYGTTTATCTGTCAGTGCCATTAGAAACTTAATCCTGAGCCGAGGGGATGGTCAGGAATGAGGGCTCCTTCAGGGCACTGCTCCCCCTGGGGACACCTCCCCTGAACGATGCCCACCTCCCTAAAATCTTTGTTCTTCTGTCTGAGCACTGAGAATGTGTGGGAGACAKTCATGAGGCCCCTCAAAAGGCAATGACAAGTCTTTTTCTGTTTCTCCCCATATTATYCTGACGGTGAGTAACCTACACCTGTCTTGTTTTGTACAATATTGCTCTCCAACACATAAACACACACACATCTCCTGCAGGATTTTCTGTTGAAATTTCCTATGAGCTAAAAGACACTAGACCTGGCAATGGCTCTTTCTTCTTAGATATTTGAAAGAACACTTTGAAGATCTTTTAATTACACCAAGTTATCAAGAACTTGATATTTATTTCAGTGCTTTCTCATTGCTGTATATCCTTCTGCTGTTGTCTCTGAACACATCCCTGCAGCTTTTTATCCCTCTAAGTMAAAACTGCTGCATATTTATCACAGAAAGATGCTTATGCCTCAATTACAAAATCATGAATTATGCTACTTAGCTCTACTTTGGAAGCACCCAAAGAACTCAAGTTTTGCTCCTTCTGCATTTCTAGAAACTGGTTTATTTTCCCTAAATAAATTGTCTTAATTATTATGTATGGAAAATGATTGGTGTTTGCTTTGCCCCAAGAACGTAAAGTAGATTCAGTGATGGAGTGATGGAGCAATGCCATTTATTGAGTGTTTTACTCTTAACAGCACAGAAATCAGCAGTTTATTATAAACTTCTGTCTGGATCATCAGTGAAACAGACATCAATGGGACTGTCCTCCATAAATCTGTCTCATTTGGCTTTTTGGAGTCATTTTTAGATTTTGTCATTTATGATAACAAGTTCCAGAGTTTATCTGTATGCTGCATGAAAAGGATTCTTCTTTAATTTGTTCCAAGCCTATTTTCTTTTATTGCCTTTAGTTTGATACTATGCAAATCTTTGAATTCCTTCTTTATTCATGATGCATCACTTATTTTTATTTCAACACTAAGAATTCTCAAAACAGTAAAGAGCAGCAACAGATGTAATCTCCTTTTTTTCCCTAAATAGGCACAATATATATTACTTTTAAAATGTCTTCTCCTGCTGAATTCTGAATATTTGATACTGTAATTTTAATCCAAGTCATATAACTTTGATAACTTGACCTGCACAGTTTAGGAGGAAGTACAGCTAGTGTTTATTTGCTGTATAAAAAAAGCCTGAATAACTATTCTGGAAACCAGAGAATAAATTATATACTCATAATGCCTGGCACAGGAAGTTTGAAACACACAGCTTCATAAGAAAGTTGAACCTACCAAATCCTCCTTCTAATCCCATGGCACATTCTGAGCCACTTCACCCTTTTCAAAGTGGTGGGTGARAACCAACAGCATTTCTCCCACCGTCTTGGGCAGAGTCAGCATTTTTGCCAATTGTTCATTTCAGATCAAGATTATTTATACCAAGATTATTTGAACTGGAACTGGCAATCATATCTCCATTTTTGTTATTAAAAGAAAAAAAAAGAAAAAAGAAATTCAACAACACCTGGCTAAAGAAGAGAAATAACCTRTCCTACTTCTGGAGAGAGTTGAAGGATATTGCACAAAGCGAAGAATTRTTTAGCTGCTGGTTATTTGACTGGAAGATAATAATTCTGCATTTATTAATCACACTTTGTTGTTGCTAATGCTTTATTGGTCTTGCATTGCAGAGTGTTGACTTATKGATAAATTTTTGTCATTGAGTATGATATTTATTGTCCCTAAGAGGTAAAAATACTAGATAAAAGTGTCCTAATACTGGATGCCATGAACTATTAGTTCCATGGCAAACAGTAAAATAACATTCTTAAGCTTATTCCATTGGTTTGCAAGCAAGCAATTAAAATATTTTACTAAATAATCCAAAGCCAAAGTAGAAGGAAACAGTGCATGCAATCACAAAACACTGGTGCAAGGTCACACACAAAACCCAGTGTTACTTAACACCATATTATTGCAGCTAATTAACATTAAAAATACATCAAGCACTATATAGAACAGCAAAAAAACCTGGTGCCTCCTTAAAGAATAACAAACCTGTGTAAATAAAAGWGATTCTTTTAAAAAAACTCTAACTAAACATCAATTCTCTTGTATTTATTAATACCTGTGTGTGTATATACATGTATGAGTGTACTTGGATACACACACAATTATATTCCCTGATTACACTAATCTTGGTGCACACACTTTTCTGTGCACATAGAAGTCTTTTTGGTGCCCTGTTGGTATCTTTCTGCATATATTACTAAGCATGGGGCTAAGAAAAAATTCAATTRGCAATGAAAGAGTTACTGTGAGGAAGAAACTGAATGCTTATCATACYCCTAGGGAGACACTCCATTAGTGAATTTCCAGAACATCTAGAAAATACCATGTAGTGAATAAACATCGGCTATTTTTTTTTTTCAATTCACAAATGTTACATTGTGCTTTGTGTAGAAAGCTTATAATAGAAACATGTTCTACTGATGTTGAAATTACATTTCTCAAACTGACTATATTAAGCCCTCTGCTGGAGAAGAGTTATACAAATGCAACATGATTAAAGTCGTGATAAACAAAAAAGTGAACTTGAGGGGATACATGCAATATTTACGTACAAGCATTAAATGAGTCAAAAAAACAGAAATAGATGTATTTTTCTTTACATCCCTGCTTCTTGGGTTTTTTAAATGCATGAAACTACATTCTTGTTTCACACACAGTACTTAATGTACTTGGCTCTTTGGCTCTAGGAATAGAGCTTTTTATATTTTCTCAAACACTCTGTGAAGAAGACAAATACTGCTCTTCTCACTTGTARCAGGAATATAATTAATATTCTGGATCATTTTGAACTCTAGAGCATACAAAGACTTGAAACTGATTTACCATAACAATCTTAAGATCTCTGTGGAAATGAACTTTCCTTCTGTCCTCCCACTTTGCAGCTGTTGGATGAAAAATCCCCACATTGTCCTGTGGAAATTCTTCAGAAGGAAAAATGGATGGAAAATGTGACAAGAGAACTCTTACAAAGTGCAGATGGCTAAAATGAGGTTGGTCATCAACTCCATTACTCTCTAGTATAAGGTCTGAACGTATGAGGAGGATTTTTAAAATTTTCACAACTATTTCAGGAAGAAGTGAGAGAAAACATCTTGTTCAGATGTGTRGGCATGAACTGACCCCAGCCACTGCTTTGGGGTGTTTTTCCTGCCCATTTCTAACTTCTTTGCCCCATGCAGAATCATTCTGCATGAAGAGTTGGCCCCAGAGAGACTTTGGAATAGATTTCTGGTTACAACAGGCAGATGAGCTCACTTTTGGGTTTTTTCCAGACCAAATGAACATGGGGAACTAGGAGGGAAGAGAGAATTTTAGAGGAGATGTGGAAATTGTCACCTTGATTGACTGACTGATTGATTGTATGCCTTTGGTTCCCAAAGATAGGGAACAACTTGTGGTCTGTGCAGATGATTCAGCTCACAAAAAAAATTTACAGGTGAGGAAGATACCATGAGTCTGTGTTGTATATTATACTTAAAAAATGCATGTAGAATATGCAAATCAATCTACAATATTATTTTTGTAGGATGAGAAACGTACTAAGCAGAGGCAGAATAGTAGTATCAGAACATCTAGTCTAAAGCTGTCTTTCTGTGACACTTTTATCTTTCAGCCCTTTGGCTCAAGTCGATTTATAGGCATTAAAAGACATGCCAGAACATAAACTGAAAGTTTATGTTTTTTAACAAGCTTTGCTATTTTTTTTTCAATTTTGATTTTTTCACACAGAATTTCTTACTAACGATGATATTGTGCCCCTGTCTTAGGGCATTGCCTGGATTCCAGCAATCACATGTTCTTCACTTGTTTTGACACTCTTTCCTTCAGCTGTCTGGTGTCTGAGTGACAGTGACCACTTAGAAATAGTGCCAATGAGGTGAAAAATAAGCCATTTACATTCTGAGAACGTCCTGTCCTTGCAAACCAAATGTGTCCCTTACGAGGCAACATTTCACTTGCACAGTGAAAGCCAGTGAAGTGTAGTTCATTGACRTTGCATATATTTTTGACCAGGCTATATACAGGCAATAACCACAGCCCCTTTTGCCCTTTGGTCTTACAAAAGAAGGCAGAAGATGATAGAAAATTGAATTAGATCAAATATATGCACACATTATGAGAATTCTCAACGTGAGGATTCTCCTTAGTACGTATTACATATGAATGAAGCATTCTTTTCCACCGTAAATTAGTATGAGTTTGATGTGAGTGCAATAAACAGGACTGCGGGGAGTCTAGAAGTGCATTGTCCTCCTAGTCAAAATCCAAGCACATAACCTTGTGTCAAAATTAAAATATGCAAATACTTCCGATGGAAAATCTGTGAAGATTTTGTTTAGGTATTTTGTTGTTGCTGTTTGTTAAGTGAGAAGGAAAGAAGCTTCAGGATTTCTTCAAAACTTCCAAAATAACACACAGAATCTGCAGAGGCGCTTCAGGGTTTGATAATGGCTTTAGGTGTTTCGACCTCCCCAGACCTCAAACTGTGTGAACATACTGCAAATTTGCTGTTGCTATTTATTGTTGGTAGGCAACAGCCAGTGCAGAGCAAGTGTAATTAAGGGGTGCTGCAGTGCAGCAGAGGGAATGCTCTCCTCTGCCTAAAGGAATTAATTCACCCGCAGGTAAGGGAGATCAACTTTTACAGCTTACTCTGGCTATGAGTAATAATTATCAGCCTTGATAAACTCCTAGGTCCTGCCCATTAACATCAGCAGCCTTTCACAGGTGCACTTGCCCGCTGTGGGACACACAGATGCGTGACCGGAAACATTGGGACACTTAGTGTGGATCATGTACCCTACCATTTGCCACTCTGAAAGGTAGTTATAAATAAATACTTAGCATGTAGGTACATCAGAGGACACCCATGGTTATACAGGCTAGAGATTGATGAGAACCAATRAGTTAAATGCACTGACAATTTCAGTTCCTGTCTGTACATGCACTGAACTAAAAAACACTGTTAAAAAAAAAATTGCAGTAAATATGACTTGGGCATTAAATATGAAAGCCCTGTAATGACCTCTGATTCTCTTCTCTGCAAGAATGTAGAGATCCTTACTGCCATGCTAAGTTGTAGGACATGCTATATCAGGACTGCCTAAACTACCTTCAGGAGCATGCAGAAGATAGRGTGAAGGGGATTGGCTTCAAACTGGCTGAGGGCAGGTTTAGATTGGATGGAGGGGAGAAATTCTTTCCTGTGAGGGTGGTGAGGCACTGCAACAGGCTGCCCAGAGAAGCTGTGGATGCCCCACCCCTGGAAATGTTCAAGGCCAGGCTGGTTGGAGCTCTGAACAACCTGGTCTAGAGGAAGATGTCCCTGCCCATGGCAGGGAGTTTGGAATGTGATGATCTTTAAGGTGCCTTCCAAGCCAAGCCATTCTATGATCCTATGATCCATGAAACACCTGCCTCACTGCCCCTCATACTCATGTAGGCTTTCTGGCACCCTCACAGCAAAAGCATTTATATTGCCATGGGAACTAATCCAGATACAGAGAAATCTTTCTCTTTCAAAAAGATTTTTCAGCCACAATAACCTCTTGATCTCCTTCACAGCATCACTCTTAAAGGCACATCATGTGGGTGAAAATGAGTGACCAATGGCTTCTGCCACCAAAGTGAGACACAAATCAAACATCTGCCACTGCCACGTCCCCTTGAACACCTTTCTGAAATCATGCTATGGCTCACAGTTTATGAAAAGATCAAAACTTGATGCAGATTACTCATCTGGGTAAGGAAACCAACCAGCCATACCTGAAAAACTACAAATGAGCTCTCCAAAGTGCCCAAGGAAGAGGTGACACAGCTCTGAGGAAAGAATGTATCTGTAGCAAATGGGACTGGCTGTGCTTCCTTGCTTCCTGTGAACACCGTAGCCAGAATGGTGATTTATGGGTTTCTTGTGTGAAACTCAAACAATGAGCATGAGAGASTCTTTTTCCATAGGAACTCTTCTAATGACCATCTTCATGACATGGGTGGATAGTACAGCAGCCAGGAACAGCAGCATCCTTTTTAAACAATTCAGACATGAGATGACTGATTTCTTTTTCCTGACACTGTTTTGGAAACATAAACACAAGAGTCATTTTTCTGACATACTGCCAAGACAGCTCCAGGCTTGGAAAAGTTTTTAAGAAGTAAGGATGTCTTTTCCATGCTCCTCATTATATAACTTCTTCTTACATAGGTATCACAGAGCAATACAGCAAGAGACCCAATTATAAGTTACGAAGAAAAGTGAAATTTCTTGGAGAGAGATTAAAAGAAAAGGTGATTTTTTTTTTGTCCTGGGGTGAATAAAGAAAAAGGGAGTTCCAGACAAATAYGGAGAAAAAAATGCAACCACAAATTAAAAAGTGACTTCTGACCTCAGACTCAGGGAAAGGGACAGAAAGGGACTGTAGGAAAGATCTGGATTGGATACACTATACTGACTGGTGCTTTTTATTATAAGAAAAAAAAAAAGCTTAGTCCTCCTTAGACATAAGATCCATTATTCTAAACATGCTATGTGTCCTAAAGGCAGCAAGTTGCCGAGGGTAAGGTAAATCATCAGTTCCTTTATTTCGTATGTCCTACAATGGGTGAGAAACTGTATTTTCATCTYTTTGAGTGTAAGATTGTATCTGAACAGCAAGGCTCTAATGCTAACACATTTTAAGAGAGTGTCCTGAGCATTGATTTGAAAGTATTTGCACTGAAACCTCTTAAAGCAAGTGAAAAAAGAACTTGTAAAGTACCACATACCAAGTTCTCCTTCCGAGCTTTTTTTATTTGAAGTTTTCATAGACATTAAAGATGCTGATGAACTAAACACCTTTTCTTTTCACAGGGTGCCATTTCTGYAGAAAGTAGGAATATGCACAAGAGATACTATTTTTTTCAAGCAGCTCATTTATTTAGCATGGTCTGCAAGACCTAATGCCTTCAGGGTGTTGCTCAGAAAGAAAAGATAGTCTTCTTTAGGACTTAAAATGAATAAGGTTTCTGAGGGTTACAGAATCAGTCAGAAATACAGACCTCCAACAGGGTTTATGGTTTTGCAAGTGTATTTCCAAGAAGCCTGAAATCTCGTCACAGCCAGGGAATCCCACAGCTGAGAACTGACTGGTATTTCTGATGTGCATCTTTACCCTGGAAACTCTGTACGGACAAAGTCTGGAGAACCTGTAAAAATTCTCACTACACCTTCTCTCTTTCTGAGAAAGTCATAAGTCATAGTTGACAATTTCTGTGATCTTTGTCTCAGAGTAGTGACCCTTCAGTACTGAGGAGCTCTGAGGATATTGTTCCTTCACGTTAACATTCAGAGTGAGGGAAATTTCAACTTCTGGACTACAATCTTGCAGACTGTGCCAGGAGAGGAKCTGATGTTATGATAATTGCCCATGTTTCTGAAGGATGTGTTTTGTCCTTGCTATTGCTATCCAAAAGCTATCAGTGCTTCTAGCCATGAGCCTTACCTCTGTCAAAAGTGGATAAAACGCAGGGGGAAGGTAAGATTTATTTTTTTTTTTTTAAAGGGAATGAAGGAAGTGAGGCCTATTGTCAAAAGGACCTCCATAATTTGCTTATGTTTATTTATCAGATTCTTTATTCAATAGAGCATGGGACACATGGGACCATGGAAAAGAAGAGAAAAAGGATAGGAAGTGGTGACAGCACCAAATGTGCCAGAGTTCAAGGAACGTTTGGATGATATGCTCTAAGGGACACAGTGGGTTTCTTGGGGCTGTCCTGTGCACCCCTTCCAGTGCAGGATATTCTATGATTTTATGATTAATTGTGAAAACAACACTGCAAGAAAGGGCAATACAACAGGATGASAACTACTCTTACATAATGGAACACTACAGTTTAAAGAGCTGCCACTGCTGCAAGAAACTACTCAGAGACAGATCGATCTCACTCTCTCCCCTGTAAGTTTTCAAGTCTATCTCACCCAATAATTTTTAAAATACTCTGTGAAAAGCTAAGACTCAGGGCAGCTTTAATAATCATAACAGGGAAGGACAAGCAAGGAAAAAAATATGTATTTGATCCCTTCATGTTTAGCTGCACTRAACATTCTGTTTGCAGCGTACATTTGCATTCTATACAAAGGAAAATTACATGAAATATGGAAAGGTGGAAATAYGAAAATGGCTCTGAGAGGCTTTACTCTAGTAAAACTCTTAAGAGGCCACCAATGGTAAAACTTGAAAAAAAAGAGCTGAGCATGGCCAGAGTCCAGCAAAGCAAATCAGTTTATGCATAACGTTTCCACGAGATTGAAGACTGCAAATCCTACATATCCAGAATGAAAATGCCATCCTGAAGTCACCACACATTTCATACACGGTAGCAGATAAGTAACTGTAATCAGTCACAAACAGGGCATTCAGCACGGTCCTGCTGCGAGGTGAGATTCCTTCTTCTGTTGCCAAGACAACTCAATAGATGCTAATGGTGTAAGTTTATTTGGCAGCACTGCTCTATAYCACAGTGCGGATATTAATAGGGGGCCTTCAGGCATTCATAAAACATTTAGATTTTTTATTTTTGCCATTTATTAAAGCAGGCATAATATACACATATACACACAGGTATAAAATGAACACTGCTGTCCATGAAAAATTAAGCGTACTCTAAAAAAAAAAAAGGTAATAAAAGTAAGTGCATATATCAAATGAAGGATGGATTCTGGACCAGAGTGTCCCAGAAAGGCAAGAAAGTACTTTGTCTTTACGCTTTTTTTATCGTGTGGACTCTCAGTTGCTGTGACACTGACTTGCTATGCAACAAAARGATTTTCTTAACCCAACTGCTTCCTCACTTAGCAATACCCTCGAATTATTCAACCTTTGAGCAGAGGATAGAAATTAAGTGTTGAAGGTGATTAAAAACACTTGCAAAATATTTTAAATGTCACCTTACATCACCTTGCACGTTCAGCACAGCAAGCAGCTGAGTCACACAAAAGCTTTTAAGACTTCAAGTCCCAAACACCACTTCTCATGTCTACAAAAGAAAGGCAGCAGACCACAGAAACACCATCTGGCACCTGGATTTGTTGACTAAGAGCTTTCCCAAGGCCTCTTTCTTGACAGTGACTGCAAAGCCAGATAGTGGGATGGTGGAGAGATTGTTCGGGCTGTTCAAAGGGCCTGCAGCTGCCCCAGCACAACAGATTGAAATCACAGCAACGTTCCATCCCTACACGGGGACAGGAGGAGGGCAGAACCAGAGGCCGTGGTGGCCTACCAGTGAACTCTGGCCATGCCTAAAAGCAAATGAGGCAGCAGCAGGCGAGTGGCTGAGACTCAGAGGTGCGACCGTCCCAGCGGACGGAGCGCTGTCAGGCTGCCCAAAGCCACWGGTGGAAACACACTCGGGAGAAGGAAGATGAGCTGGAGCTGAAATGCCTGTGCTGCAAGGACCAGAAGTAATTCAGCCTTGCCAGGGTTCCCCAAATGTGTGTTGGTGTTCCCCGGGAAATGTACAAACTTGGGGAAATGCCCTGGAGGAGA
>QVAJ01000429.1:442141-453971 GCA_003546035.1 Mixornis gularis | reverse complement strand
TTTCCTCTTCTGTTTCCTCTTCTGTTTCCTCTTCTGTTTCCTCTTCTGTTTCCTCTTCTGTTTCCTCTTATTTCTTCTTTTTATGGACTTTTCCTATATTGGAAGAAATCAAATCTTACCAGCACTACACAATCAAATACACTAACTACAACGTAACAAATTAAATATTTGGCCACGTGTTTTTTACTGTGTGACCATAAAAATCTCTCTTTGGTGTGAAATGAACCTTTTCCTGGTTTCCCCCCAGGCAAGGAAGACTTTGCTGGTCCCCACCCCACGTCTGAGGACGGGGCTGTTCAATAGGATTGTTCCTCCTCCAGGTGCCACCAAGGAGATCCTGAGGAGATGTGCCACATCTCAGGTGGGAATGAGGGGTGAGGGAGGGCTGGGTTAGCTCCTGGGACACTGTGGGTTTAGGATGGACCAGCTGGAAGTTGGAAAACCTGGAATTAACAGGWTGTTATTCCTGGGTTTGTGTGCACGATATTGATAATGTTGAAATTGGGGGAAGATTTAGTCTTAGCAGGACGGGATTGATATTTCTCTGTGGGTTTTTTTGGAAAATCGTGAGTGGCTTGAGGTGAGTTAATCTTTCTTCATGCTCCTACATTCTGCAGCTTTGAGCTGCTGAACCCTCTGAGAGATATTTTAGTGCTCTCAGGTGTCAGCAGATAGGAAAGACGAGGTTTATTTTAGTATACAGAATTCAAAGAACCGAGAGTTGCAGCGTTTGCATGCGGTGRGGCCCAGACACGTGGTGAGCTTTGGGTTTTGCAGAGCGGTCTCTTGCTGCCCTCTCGTGTTACAAATCTCACTGCACAGCTCCAGGCTTTGGCCAGAGAACCCTGGCAGGGTTTGTATCCATCTTTATTTGCCATATTTAYCCATCCCAACCGGTACAGCATGGATAGGTCACTGCGTGGATTTATTTCYTCCTTTATCTCCTGCTAAAGGCCGTAAAGTTCTGCAGCCACAAATTACTGAATTCTTGGGGTTTGTGCTCTGCACAGAAAACATTGGGCTCTTTATTGTGATCTTAATGTCATTAATTTATAATTAGCACCGAGTTGAGTTGGTGTGAGGAGCATTTATAGTGTGCTGTACATATATATTGGGAGTGATCGAATCACAAATGATATTTTTAATATTTAAAAACCCATGTAAACATAATTTTTAATTTCTGCAATCTGGACAGAATTTTTGTTAAGGTGAGAACAGATTGAAGAGGAGTGGGTGGGATTGAACAGGGAGAGAGGGGAAGAAAAAAAATAATTGTATCACTTTGTGTAACTTCAGATTTCTTTGTGCTGTACCTGTCTGTGTCCAAATTAACTTTGTGATTCGTATTTCAGAATTAACTGAAGCATTTGTAGTGCTCTGGTATTCCTCAAGGTTTTTAATAGAGTGGGGAAGTGTAAATAGGAAGTGTCATTTGCCCTCATTTTTAGGAGCAGATTTCCAWAAAAGTGTTTCAAAACATCAGGTTTTGATCCTAAATAAATAACCTTGCTTCTAAAAGCTCCCACCTCCCTCAGCTCTCCTTGCAGTGTGCCAAAATTCTTGTCACTGTAGTAGGGAATCTATTCTAGGATTCCCTGAGGGATAACTTCCCAGACATGTACAGCTTGGCTAAACATGGAAGAGACACTTGGAAACGTGGGGAGCTACTTGGATTTATCAAAATATCCTGGATTTCTGCCTCGGTGCTTGGAAGAATTGTGCACTCTGCAAACCTCAAATGCTGGGATTTGGGGGTTTTTTGKTTTTTTCCTGCAGGGTGTCAGAGACTACAGTGTGCCYGTGGGGCTGGAGGGGAAGGCACAAGTGGACCTGGTTGTTGTGGGATCAGTGGCTGTCTCTGAGAAAGGTAAGGAAAAACTTSCAGCAGAAAAGTCCCAAATCCCAATGCAGTGTCAGGAAGGCCACGCTGTGTGGCAGAGATCTGTCCTTGGAGCTGAGTTGAGRTYTTGGGTGACAAATCCCTGCTCCCARTCCCAGCAGGAAGCACAGCAGTGGGCTCAGAGRTGTTCTGGCCTTCAGGAAAACTCTTGAGGCAATTCTTTGTGTTTTAAAGGAATCCAAGCAGGCTCCCTGGTCTGAGATCTGCTCTGTGTGCAGGGACATGTGTTAGAGCTGCTGATTCAGTACCTATTTGAGGATCAGATTTTGCATTTTCTAGTATTTTGGAAACTTGCTGGTGCTGAAAAACTTTCCACTGACTTTATCCCTTGCCTAAAATAACACAGTTTTTATGTGTGACCCAGACTCCTCTTTACCCACATTAACCTGTGTTGGACATGAATAGCAGGTTCTAAATGCAATTGCTGAATAAACTGCTGTGTTAAATGCATTAAATTTGTTTCTTCTGAGTGGGAAGCTTCTGGGATCTTTTAGGAGTCATTGAAACTGATGTTTTATTTCCTTTCAGTGCTGATTTCAAGGAAAGTTTCACTCTGTGAGAGAGATGCTGATCTGATTTTTTTTCCAGAGTTACAACTCACAGACTGCTCGGTTAATCACACAGTTTTAACAACAGCTTTCCACTCTGCTGTTTGGGGGTTTTTTTAAAAATTTTTTCTACTTTTCTGTGCTTTAGGCTGGAGAATTGGCAAAGGGGAAGGTTATGCAGACATGGAATATGCCATGATGGTGTCCATGGGTGCAGTGCAGGAGGACACACCTGTGGTGACCATCGTGCACGACTGCCAGGTGAGCTCAGCTGCTCAAACATCCCCTCTCCAAGGGAGGGAACTCTGGGCCATTTCCTGCTCTGTCTGRAGACATGGAATGATGCTGGTTTGGCACCTTCATCCCCATTGTCTTTGATGGATTTTCATGTGACAAGACATCAGGAATGGGGCAYAGTTTTAGGGGATTTTTGGGGKTTTTTTTAGCTACTTAACTAAACCTCTGCCTTGTAGGTGCTGGACATAGCAGAGGAGCTGGTGGATGATCATGATTTGAGTGTGGATTACATCCTCACTCCCACAAGGACTATCCAGACTAACTGCAAACGGCCAAAACCTCGGGGAATAATGTGGCACAAGGCAAGTTCAATCTTAATTCAAGTGAAATCTTCAACCTTTGCTGCTGGTGCCTTACTGGTACCAATAACCTCCCCATTTTTTACATATAAACAATTTTTTTAAATTAGTAATACTTGGTAAAAGAGCAACAAACAAAACAGCAGCTTCTGTGTGCAGTGGGTTTAAGGGGTGATGGTTCTGTAGTGGGTTCACTTTCCAAGGATAAATTTGTGGCTGGAGCTCATTTTCTGGTGGAAGAACAGTGACTTAAAATGAGAATATTTATTTATTGGTGGTTCTTCTATTATGGATTTGGCCTTTTCCTCTTGCCCAGTGGCAGAAACTTCCTCAGCTCCCCAAATAGTTTTAGAAAAAGCCTTGAGTGAATTGTTTTACTGGAGGTTCCTGCTGGGAAAACTTTTTCTTTGTCATTGGATTTTCATTGCTAAAATCATCCAGTTAGGGAGCAGACACAATCCTGCATCAGGAATGCTGAAATGAGGAATTGTGCACCCACATCTTGCAGAAACTGAGGAATTTTAAGGGAATTTCCTCCCAGGGAAATCAAAAGCTGCTTGTGAAAATTTGCCAACCAGCCAAAAAGAGTTAAATTTCTTTAGGTAATGTATCTACAACAAACAAATTCTAGCCAGGACTATTTTTATTCCAATGGTGGGAGAGCATTTTGCCCTGCCTGTGGTTGAGGATTTGAGGTTATAAATAAATAAATAACAGCTCTGTCTGTCCTAGTGCATTTTTTCCATTGAATTATTTTTGAATTGTATTTTTTTTGTTAGGATATTATTGAATGTAATTGTGTTGAAGGCCTACCCCTTGTGCTCCATCCATCTTGCCAACATACTTGTGATCAGTTTGTCTGCCTTGCCGTCAGACTTCTCACTAAGTGGCTTTGCTGACACTTTTTTAAATTTCTTTTTCTGTGCCTTTAGCAGAAACTGAATTTTCTGCAGCCCTCACTGAGGATGGGGCACAGATTGACCCTTAATTTGAATATTTGAGTGTTGGTTTAACAYCTCAAGCTGTGTGGATTTAACAGGAATATTGGAGAACAGGCAGAATCATCACTTCTCTGTCTTTTTGGGGTCAGAATAAAATGTGGTGTGTGTTTATGAAGAAGAAATTACCAATATTCCCCAGGGAAATGAGTGACATTTATTTTGTGGTGGTACCTGGATGATCAGAGGGTTTGGAGGTTGGAGGTCTGGTTTATTTGATAGGGCCTATTTAAATGTTTGTCCTTTGGATTTTCCTGGCTACCTCTCCATCCTTTTCCCTCCATCCTTTTCTCCTTCAAATCCTTTGCTGGTGCATTCCTGTTCCTCAGAGCAAAACTAAATGAACCAAGAGGCAGTGAGCAAATAAATAAATCATCCCCTTCTAAACATATCAACAGCAATAGCTTCACTTCATTGTGGAGTGAGGTGGGAAAAAATACATTGTGAGAAAAAAAAGAGTTGATCCTTGGGGCACAGGACAATGTTTAGGAGTTTGGAAATCCAGGTGTTTGTAACAATGGGATTCCAGGTGAGGATTGTTGTGAAGGTGTGCTGCCAGCAGTGCACACTCTGGGCTTGCAGCTCCAGAGGGAAGGAGGTGCTCACCCAGCAGACAAATCCAGACAAATCCGTGGCTCCATTTCCATGCTGCCTTTTCCTGGAGGGCTCTTGTGTGTTTAAAGACTTTCCAGGGAGTGGGAGAGCCACAATATCCTCAACACCAAAGAATCATTAYCCATTACTCTAAAAACACTTGTAAATCCACAGTGCTGGGGAGTGTTTGTGGAAGTTTTGTCCCTTTGAGGTCAGAGTTTTGGGACATCAGTTTGAGTTACTGGAGGGCAGCAAGAGCTGCTGAGAGCTGAGCACTCTGGAAAACTTTATTTGGATGCCAGTGGAGAATTATTTGGCTTCATCTGTCTTGAAAATCCAGCCCATTGTTTCTGGGAACTCTAAATTCATGGAGCTACTTGCTTGCTCGTTTAATATTTTCTGTGGGTAACTGTGATTTTTATCTGGGAGACTGGCTGTTATATTTGTCCCAATTAKCAAGTTATTTGTGCTGTGCTTATTTTAAATGGAAACTGTACAGACAAATTAAARTATTTGGGTTCATGAAGAGGGAAATGAGAGTAGTTGGTGGAAAAATCATTATATTTTAGCAAGCATTTCCTTCTGATTTTGAAATAATTCTTTTGCTGAGGATTTTATAGCAGTGGGAAAAGAATTTCCCTGAAATGAACTGGGGGGAAAATCCCAGTGGCAGAGATGAAAACCCTCTGACAACAAACAGCTTTGATTTGGGTCTGTGATAGAAAATTTGGAAAGGAAAGCCCAAAAAAAAATTCACTCATCCAAGCTGGCAAATCCTTTAGCAGAGGGGAAATTGCAGTCAGTGCAGCCAAGGCTTTGTTTTGGTGTGTTTTTTTGGGATAGTGGGAGCAGGGAGATGCTTCCACACATGACCACACATCTCAACACCTTTGCAAAGCTGAGCYTCTCTGCAGATTCCCTGGAATGCAGCTGGGCAAGGATGGATTCCAAGTGTGGGTTGCTGAGGGACAGCAGCAGCAGGCTCCACGGGCTGCCAGCTCCCAGAAATATGCCCTTGGATTGTGTGCACATATTTGGACATTTTGTACAAATGAATGATAAAATGTTCAACTCTGCTGGCCTTGCTGTCCCGGCCTTGTCTGTGCCACAAATCCCTGTTTGCTCAGAGCTCCTGGAAACGAGGACACAGCATGGAAAGTCTGTCCTGGAAGGTCTGTCCTGGAGCTCTTGGACAGTCTGGGCTCAGAGCCCTCTGAGATGAACCTTGCAGACACCTCTTGCCCTCCTCTTTGGAAGGGCTGATGGATCTGCAGCACTGGAGATGTTTGGTGGTGTTTGCAGCCTCAGTCTCCATCTTAAAATCATGGAATGGTTTGGCTTGGAAGGGATTTGAAAGAGAATTTTATTCCAAGGCCCTGCACACCTTCCAGTATCCCAGATTACATCAAGCCCCATCCAGCCTGGCCTTGGACACTTSCAGGGATCCAGGGGCAGCCACAGCTTCTCTGGGCACCTGTGCCAGGGCCTGCCCACCCTCACAGGGAACAATTCCTTCTCTCTATCTAAATTTTCCCCCCTTCCATTTTGAGGTCGTTCCCCTTCTCCTGTCACTGATGAACAGTCCCTCTCCTTCCTTCCATCAGCCCATTCTGATCCTGGAAGGTGCTGAGATGTCTCCAGGCTGAATTTTCTCAGGGGAGGTGTCCTAGTCCTCCTACCAGCTTTGTGGCCTCCTCTGGAYTTGATCCAACATTCCATGTTTTTCTGATGTTGGGGACACCAGAGCTGAGCATGGTGGGATCTCACAAGCTCCACRTGTTCCTGTGTCAGTGAGATGAGGAGCTGTGGGAAGCAGAATGAAAYAGCAGGAGGAGGAGAGTCTCCAATCCCATCCCATCTCATCTAACCCAATCCCACCCAACCCAACCTGCCCTTCCCCGCCTCCCTGCACTGCTTCCAGGGAAATCTCAGTGCTGTTTGCCTTGGCCTGGGCTGGCTCAGGGGTCAGCATTACTCACCCTGGCACAGGACAAACATTCATTCATTCTGAAAAGTGGCTCAGGTCRGAGTTGTGTGGGAGCAGAGGGTGAGGGGAGCCCTGGTGTTCCAGCAGGGATGTTCCAGGGGTCCATCTGTCCCCACACCTTGGCATCAAACCAGGTGTCATAGCAATGGATGCTCTGGGTTAGGATTTGTGTCRGCCCTCAGCATCCAGGACTTTTTTCCTCAGGTTTCTGTCAGAAAGGGGCCACGTTTCCCTCCTCAGCTCCTTTCCCAGTAATTGTGTGCCAGAAGAATTTATCYAGTCCTCTTTCTCCAAGGCTCTCCCAGCCATGGCAGGGAGTAGGCAGGGTTATTAAATGATTAATTGTCTTTGGTGGAGTTATTTTTAACCCAAATCACTTCAGAGTTTATGGCACAGACCCACGAGCCCTTCTGTTGGCCAAGCCCAGAGGGCTGAAGTGTGGAATTGCTCTGGGAATTGGTGGTCAGGGGATAACAGGAAACTTCTTCAGCTTTGGTTTCACTACCAAAGCTAAATCCCAACACTCAATCCAAAGTTTAAAAACATCAGTCAATGCTTTGGCCTTGACTTTAGAGGGATGGGGGAATCTTCCAGTGCTGGGTTTGCCCATGTTCACAGAGCTGGATCAACCAGACTTGGGCTGGAATGTCCCTTCAGTTCTGGCTTAGCCTAAAGCAGTAGGGACAGAGATGGGGACAGGGATAAGCAAGGCTGGGGAGSACTGACCAGCCAGCACAGCACCCAGAAGTGTGCAGCTTCTTTGAAAGAGAGGRGGAATATCTTTGGCCTCTCTTCACATGGAAATAAATCCTTGCAATCCTCCACAGCTCACAGGACAAAAGGAATTTTTTGCATGATTGTAATTAGCAACACATTGTACTACCACTGGCTTCTTTTGTTTGCTCTTTTGCAACAGAGCAGAACAAGCTTTTTCCTTTCCCCTGCCACCCACTGCCCCCTTTGCCCTTTCAGTTCTCACCCCCAAAACCCCAAAAACTCAGTGGATTTKTTTGTTGAATTGAAACCCCAAATCGAGTTTSTGCCTYTCACGAAGTGGGAGAAAAYAGGGAAGGSTTTCAAAGGTTTGACCCAGCTGAARTGTTCTCCTAGACCCCAGAGCAAAAAGCCCTTAAGGTAAATCTTTTGTGCCTCTTGTGACAGGAGGGTGGCAGARCTTGTCTAATGTTTTTTATCAATCTTTTCTAATACAAAAAACCACAAGTCCTAAATCAGCTGCCTTTGGTGCTGTGAGGATCTGGTGCTGTTGTGTCTGCACAGGGCTGGATTTTAAGGTAATGGTGGGTTTTGATCAGAACTTTAAAGAAAATAGTTCATAGCCCTTGTAAAAATCTCAGAATCATTGAAGTTGGAAAAAACCTCCAAAATCATCAAGTCCAACCTGAATGATCCCAGACCAGACAACTGAGTGCCGTGTCCTGTCCTTCCTTAAACACCTCCAGGAATGGGGACTCCACCACCTCCCTGCGCAGTAATTCCAATGTCTAATCCCCCTTTCTGTGCAGAAATTCCTCCTAAAACATAAATGCTGTTGTCACTGCATCTTCCTGATGGTGCCAGTAGCTCCAAAAGCTGCAGTCTGATGCCAAAATCTGCTTAGTGGGAGGAGATGCCTTGTGGAAGTCTCTTAGAGATTGTGCTGTTCCCTGGATTATCTAAACCCTGCCCTTGGATTGTTTTTGGAAGCCTGGGAATTCCAGAGTTTATCCTCTCCGTGCCCATCTCTGATTGCCCTAATCTCCAAAGSCCTGGGGGTTTGCCCTTGGTAGCTTTTCCCTTTCTAACCAAACACCCAACCTTGGCACTGAGTTTGATTTCAGGATGAAAGGAGCTGTTCTTGGGAAGAGGTTGAGGTTGTGCTTTAGGCTCAGGAGTGATTTGGTTGCATGAGAACAGAAAAATGTTTTTCCTGTTTGGTTTAATTAGCATCGAGCTTACATTTCACATCAGAATTTGACAGAGGACAACAAACGTTCTTAATTGTTGGCCAGGACAAACAAAGTGAGATCCTTCAGCCCTTGGTTTGATGTTGTATCACTCAGGGGAGGGGAGTTTGCTGTCAAACACAGCACTTGGAATTCTTGGCTGAGAAAAACAAACCAGCCCCAGAATGCAGAGAGCAGTAAGTCTGTGAAATCTGGAATTGGTCTGCACCTTTCCGAGTGTGGAGGCTCCTGCAGCAAGTCCTCAAAGCAAGTCTTTGCTCTTTGATGTTGTGTTAGCAGAACTAGCACAGGCTTTATGGAAATTGTATTTTTATTTAGTTCCAGCCTGAAATAAAACCTGCTTGTTTGCTCTTCAGAAGATGAGCCCTGGAAGCATGAAGAGAATTCTGTTGAGTGACTTTCCTGTCACCTCATCCTGACACTGCCCCCACCCTGGCTTGGCTTTTCCTCGAGTCACTTCAGAGCTGGGCTCCTGTCCCCAGAGAGCTGAGCTTGACRTTGTGCAGATGCAGACTGGCTGTGACTGGAACTGCAGGAGCAGGAATTCAGAGGCTCTGGGATGAGTGAGGTCTGAGCTGGGACATCTGCAGCCTGGGATGGATTGCTGCTGCTCCAGTGGCCCACTCACATCCTGGGCTACTAGCCTGGCTCTCTGCTAGCTCAGCCTTTGCTTCCCCAAGCTCTGTTTTGCTCCCTAAATTTCAACATTGGATCTGGTGTTGATGGATGTTGGATTTGTCCAGCAGCCAGGCAGGAATTCCTCCTCCTTCCAAGTGCAATGTGCAAGCCAAGAGCTCGACCACATTAACTGGGGAACCCTTGCAGTTCCTGCCAGTGTCTGAGGGCAGCCTGGGGCATCTCGTGCCTCACATGGATGGGCTTCAGCTGCTGAGAGGAGGAGCCCTGCCAGAAAAGCTCTTTGGGAGCAGGGCAGGGATGGAGGGATGGATGGAGGGATGGATGGAGGGATGGATGGATGGAGGGATGGGTGGATGGATGGAGGGATGGAGGGATGCAGGGATGGCTGGATGGAGGGATGGATGGATGGGTGGGTGGATGGATGGAGAGAGGGATGGATGGATGAAGGGATGAATGGATGGAGGGAGGGATGGATGGATGGGTGAGTGGATGGATGGAAGGATGGATGGATGAAGGGATGAATGGATGGAGGGAGGGATGGATGGATGGATGAGTGGGTGGATGGATGATGGATGGAGGGATGGATGGGAGGAGTAACGGGCTCACAGCGTGCAGTGTCCAAGCACTTCCGTTCCCTGCTCCAGCCTGGCAGATCCATGTGGGATGTGAGGAGGTGTGGGTGGTGTGGGAGGTGGGGTGGCACACAGGGGATGTTCCCCAGGCAGGGGATGTGCCCCAGGCAGGGGATGTTCCCCAGGCAGGGGATGTGCCTCCAGCTGGGCCCACATCCATAGGAACCCTGCTCCAAGGCACGCTCCCACTGCAGCTTCCCCCATTGTGTGAGCCAGCCCACGGGATATCCTGTGCTGGGCCAGCAGAGCACCAGGAGCTCTGCAGAATAGAAGTGTCTSAGGGATTGGGATGGATTCTGCCAGGGCAGCAGCACAGGCCCTCAGTCAAAGCAAACACAGGCAGAATGCAGATCTGAAARCACTCAGATGAATAAATGTCAGATTGGAATAGTCCTGACTTTGGTCGGGATCCGTCTGCTGGATCCACGTTGTGCTGCTTCCTTCAAGAGTCACTAATGTTTATTTTTGTCCTGCAGAGTGTATTTAGGGAGAGACTTCCCAATCAGGCAGCAATTAGGAACATTTGGAATGCTCTGGCACTCTGCGTGGCAGCAGGATAATAAGGTTCCTCTCTTTTTATGGCACAAAYGAGCCCCGACGCTCGTCAGCTTTTTCTGGAAGGCAAGAAATCCTTTCARAATAATTATATCCATCTTCCTCCTTTTTAGGTCAGCTCTGAGATGCTGGGAAAAATCCCCATCCTAAAGACTCTTCGCTGCAGGGAGAGGCAAGCTGGCAAGGATGTCACCCTCCGAGATGAACACCCAGCCTTGGCAAAAACCGACAGAGCAGCAATTTCAAACAAGAAGATGATGGCTGCAAATACCCAACCACGGGCTGSTCCAGGCTCAGCTCCAGTGGGACAACCCCACGTGGAAAATGATCCTGTAAATCCCAAATTAGGAGGATCTGACACAGTTACCACGGTGTGTGTGGGGAACTTGCCTGGCAGCCTGAGAGTGAGCGAGCTGAAAGGTGCCCTGAGGGAATTGCAGGTGATGCCTGTGGGGTTGAGCTGGCAGGGAGCACAGCACAGGGCTTTCCTGCACTACAGGGATCAGGGCACTGCACACAGAGCTCTGGCCTCCCTGCAGGGCCTGAGCCTTGGGGGCAATGCCCTGAGAGCAGAGCTGGCCAAGAGCCAGAGGAGCAAAGGGCAAGGAGRAATCAACAGTCACAAATGAGAAAAATAAAGGGAAAAAAAAAAAAAGGTGTTTTCATAGTTTTGTGAGAAACCAACCTGAAGTTTTAAGGCTTTTAGTAACCCTCAGGTTTAACAAAACCAAATTTCTGCACAGCTTTTCCTCACTCCTGCGCTTGGACATGCAAAGGTTTGTCCCCACAGGTGACAGAGGAGCCATTTCTCTAGAAACAATTGCCCACCAAGTACCCACACTCTGGTTTTGGTGCTGTTTGGTGTTTTTAAGCCTGGCTTAAAGCCCTGCCCCTTGGCACCTGCAGCAAGKTGATTCCAGTCAGTCATTTAAGGTTAGATCTTCCCTTTTATGTCTGTGAGGTTAAAAGCCAGCAGCAGGAAAYCTGTCCTAAAGGTTACAATTCTGTTTACTGAAAAATGGTTTTACCTGTTGGAAGTTTTAAATTTATTTTTTATAAAAATGGCCAGAGGGAGAGAGATTGTCCTTTTTGTGCCGGGAAGAAGGGCTGTGGGAAAACTGGCTTAGTTCTAGTTCTAGTAAGAGCTGGTAACATCAGGTGGGAAAAATGGGAAACCCTTTTCTCAGCTTTTTTYTAAATCAGCCCTTGGTAAACCTTACAATTCTTATTTCAGAGGAGAGAAAATCCCAGTTTTCTCTACTTTTCCCCAAAACTGCATTTCTGATGGATCAGATAATTAGAAAACAGCTGCTTTTCCTGATTGTCTCTTATAATGGGATGTGATTCCTTTGCCTCTGAAATAACATCATCATGACCATTATTATTATTATTATTATTATTATTATTATTATTATTA
>QVAJ01000429.1:400563-416217 GCA_003546035.1 Mixornis gularis | reverse complement strand
TTTCCTTTCCTTTCCTTTCCTTTCCTTTCCTTTCCTTTCCTTTCCTTTCCTTTCCGGAGATGGCCAGCATCGCGTTTTCTCGGTGACATTAAACGATCCTGCAGGAGGGACAGAAAACCAAAAATCCAAAAAACCACCCGCCAAACCCCAGCAGAACGAGCGTCTTTAAAGCAAATTTCGCCCCAAAATCAGCCCGCGATGTGARAGGCAGGTAGGCCCTGCAGAGATGCCGGGGTTGGGGGACACGGGGGGTGTCCCCGCGGGGGCACAGAGCTGTCCCCTGCCCTGCCACACGCTCAGGGGACACCCCYGGGGTTGTCACCSCCGCATCCTCCGGCGCTGCTCCCCCGGAGCCCCCCGAGGATGCGGCGCGGGGCGAGGCCAGAGCAGATGAAAGTGATGTCACATTAATGTCAGCTCGCAGCTCGAGCCCACACAGCCTTGATTGCTCTTATTAATGCGGCCAATTTGTCTGTCAGCGCCCGGCTAATCCCCGCACAGCCTCCCCCGGCAGGTGCTTTATGCCTCCGCCACATCCCCCTCCGCAGCCCCCGGCAGCGCCGCTCGCCCTCCCCCGGGGACACCCGCGCTCTGTCCCCGCCTCTGCTCCCCCCCCCGGCAGGGCCGAGGGGACACTGAACAACACCCACGTGTTGTTTAGTCTGTCCGAAAATAAAGAAGGGGGTCGGAGTTTTGGGCTTGCCAGGAGGGGGAGAGAGGGGATGCTGGGGGGTGGCAGAGGGGAATTACCTGGGGGTGAGCAAACCCTCCACCTGATTTGTCCCATATCAGGATCAGAAAACGCATTTATGGCCCAACTATCTCCCAGCAGGGAGCTGAGCTGCTCTTGTTTGTGGTGGGCTTGGTGGGTTTATGGACAGGGAGAAGATTAAAACAAAAAGTCCGAGCTGGAGCTGCAGTGGAAAAGCCACTTCAAGCCCTAAGCAGTTTTCTCATAAACTCGTGGAATGGTTTGGGTTGGAAGGGATCCTAAATCTCATCTTGTTCCAGCTCCCTGCCGTGGGTTCCAACACCTTCCACCAGCCCAGGTTGTTGTTTATCCTGCACTTAAGCTGAGGGTTGATTATTTTCTTTACTTACTCTATCAGAAAATCCACGGGCTTGTTGTGGTGTGTGTTCAGCCCTTAAATCCCAGCCACGTCCATTCTTTAGCAAAGGACTGAAATTATCCTGTTGTGAGGCTAAATCTCCCTAAAGTCGTTATTTAGCACAGAGGTCTTAAATCACAAAACACAGATTTGGTGTTTGGAACTCTTAATTGCTAAACCAAATTAACTGCTAAACCCTTTTAACTGCTAAAGGAGAGTTCAGGTTGTTTTCCTCTCTGGGCATTAAGAGGAAAAAAAAATTGATTTATTTCTGTTTGGCAAAGGTGCTGMAGGAAATGCTCTGCACACAGGTTAGAAACTGGTGATTCCTGCAGKGATTCACCTGTAAGAGGCTCTGCTCTGCAGGAAGAGCCCCCAAACCTTGGCTTCATGCAGCAGGTTCCTATTTATATCCAAAGCTGCCTGGGGCTGCTCCCATCCCAGCGGGAAGGAAGAGCTTTCAGGAGCATCTTCAACAATTCCTCYAAGAGATGAAGTGGTCCAAGTCCACTAAAAGAGCTCAGAGCTGTTCACTGCTGACCCTTGGGTGCTCCAGATCAGATCCTAAAAGCTCCTAAAAACACCATTCCCCGCTGAGAGCTCTTTCACTCCATCCTGACCTGGATTTATTACCAGGAGACAGAATTTTTTTCCCATTTCTTTCTCCCTGAGCCATTTATTTCACCCAATGAATCCATCCATCACGGCAAGCTGGAACTGACCTGGGCTCCGAGGATATTCTGAGCTGTGCAGGGTGTCAGGAAACGGGCAGCAGCCCCGTGTGATGCAAATATTTGGACGAGAGAGAGGTAGGAAGGATTGTCCAAATGTTTACTGAAGGCTGTTGATAGCCCCAGGATTTATAACTGCTGGATAAGGCCTCCCCCACACAGCTCCTCCAGCAGGTGCATCCAGTTTCCCCAGGACACGTGGGATGTGTGTGCTCTGGGAAAGGGGATCAGGATGGAGCTGATGGCTGAGCTGGAACAGAGACTGGACAGAGCTGGAAAATAAAGTAGATATTTATTGAAAGACCTTTAGGATACACCTTGGGCTGGGCAAGAGCCTGGCCAGGGCTACACCCAAGGTGGACCCAAAATGGTCACAAAATGGACAAACAGTCACAAGGTCTCACAGTTTTATAAGTTTTGGTCCATTTGCACATTGGGGTTTAATTGTCCAATTCCAGCTCCAGGYTGTGAGGTCCCATCCTTCTTGTTCCTCCCTTCAGCCCACCCTTGTTTGTGCTTTTGGGCCTGAAAACTTCAGAGCTRTTCACTGTTAATCCTTGGGTGCTCAAGATCTGATCCTAAAAGCTCCTAAAAACACCGTTCCCCACTGAAAGCTCTTTCACTCCATCCTGAYCTGGATTTACAGTTGTCCTTGGTGTGCAGCAGGAAAAGGATTTGTTTTGTGTCCCTGCTGTGTGCAGAGCTGAGTGACACTGAMTGTGAGCTCAGAGCTGCACCCCTGGGCAGSACAGAACCTGAAATACATCAAAGCTCAAACTTGAAGGCATCAGAGCCACTTTTCTGGGATTCAGCTCCCTTTTCCCAGCTGTTTCACTGGTTTGGAGCCYGTGGAGCAGCAAGATGGGAGCCCAGGATCCACTCCAGTGATTCATGCCCCTGAGAGCAATAACAGCCTTTCGAAAAAAAAAAAAATACCAAAACACAACCAGTTGGAATTTCTTAAGCGAAAGCAACACTCTGAACTCTTGAGGCCCATCAAAATACTCCCTGTCACTCTCCTTCGGCGCTGCAGAGGAGGAAATTCACGGCATTGTTGTGCTTATTGTTCTTGGCATTTCATTTCCTCGCTTCCAGCGCCGGGGTTGGAGCTGCCCTGTCTCCCAGCGAGGCCTGGCTGCTGCTGGGGGCACRGCACAAGTGCTGCCAGAGCCCTTGGAGCCATTGCTGGTGCTCAAACAGCTCCAGCTTTTCAGAGCCCGCTGGAAACGTCCCGTAGCTGCTGCCAGGTGGCCTCTTCCAGCCAAAARAGGAGAGAACATCCAATAAAAACCAGGCTGATGGACTAGAAATGGGAATGTAGTCAAGGGAAGGCTCTGCTGACTTGATACCCCYTCCTGTAACGTGCTCAGGAGGTTTCTGCGTGGTCCAGAGGGACCTCAAAGGGCTCCAGCCCATATTCCTGCTCTAGACAGGATCAGCCAMGGCTTTGTCCAGCTGAGCCTTGAGAACCCCCAAGGACAGGTCCAACAACCAGGAGTGTGGACAGCCCAGGCAGCAGAGGAGCTGTGGGTGCCCTCGTGTCCRTGCAAACAGGTTGGGAGGCTCTGCCATCAGAGCAGGAGGGTTTTTTTGGCAGCAATTCCCTCCACCGTGTGACGGAGGAACAGCATCCCATGGAACTGGAGGGATCAGCATGGAGCTGAGTCACTCAGCTCCGGCCATCTCCTTCCCCCGCGCTGTTTTGCAAGTCCTGGTGGTGCTGGGAACGTGAACTCAGGGATTTAACGTGCTGCAGACACCCAGACAGCTTTTTCTGTCTGCAGCAACCAGCGACTGCATCAGCTGCAGCAAAGCCTTTAATTCATCCCAGCCCTGCAGGAGCAGTTTGCTCCGATGGGGAATACAATGGAGCTATTGTTTTTCCAAGGGGAGATTCCTTCGGCTCAGGCTGTTGCATAAACCGTGTGTTTTCTGTTTGTCACCTGACTCACTCCAGTGACCTCCCCGAGATGGGATTGAGATCATTGGAAGTGATGGAAGTGATGAAAAATCTGAGGACCAGATTGTCAGAGTCACCTCTCCTGCTCTGGTTCACGGGCTGCGAGGAGAACTCGGTGTTCTTCTGGGAGGGGAGAAGTTGTGTAACGAAATACACGGGGGGGGGAAAAAAAGGGAGAAAAGCTCAAATTCCAAAGCCATCTGTTGTGCTCCATGACATTTTTCCATGCATTGGAAGACYTCAATCCTGTGTTTGATGTCACAGTCTCAGGGTGACCTTAGATGGGGAGCCCCAACTCAGGCTCCTCTCTTGGAAACATCCCCAAAATGCCTGAAATGCTTTCCAGGCCAGAATCTGGAGCCATCCTGATGGGATTCAAGGAAGAACCAGTCCCAGCTGGTGAGGTGGCTGGTTGGTAGCTGRGGCCAGCACTGCAGGTGTAGGAAGATCTGAAGGTCTCAGGGTGGCCATGCCTGGATATCTCCAAATTTCCTCAGCTGTGAGCCTTGGGGTTCTGTTTGGGCTCCAAAGGGGGCAGGAGGAGCCTTCCTGCAGGTTTCCCTCCATGGGGAATGGCCACAGGGATTGCACATGGAAGGAGCTGGCCCTTCCCGGTGTGTGCAGCGTGGTGGGAATGTGAGATATCAGGTGAAGGAACAGGCAGAGGGTGCTGGTGGGGACACACCATCCTTCCACCAAACTGATCCATTAAATCCACCCCGGAGAAAGAATTTAATTTGGTGTTATCTTTCCATCCTGCTGCACCTCTGGGTTGGGAATTCATTCTGTCTTTTCCAGCCAGGTGAGGGAGATCAATCCTTTATTTTTTTTTACCTCTGACCCTCCCAAGCCCTGAAATTCAAGCATCTCACATGGGTTTTCTCACCTGGAATCTCTGCTGCTCTACGCCTCACTTTGCCACTGAAATCCAACCAGGAGAAGGTTACAAACCCAGGAGGATTTGAGCCAGGGTTAAGCAAAGCAGGAATAAATGAGCTCAGCCCATCCTGGTTCATCCCTGTGCATTTGGGATTGGAGGGGCTGAGCCTTGGCTTGTGGTCCAGCCCAGCCTGGTGCTTTTAGCTGTACACAGGTTTTTTAGCTTTTAGCWGTACACAGGTTTTTTAGCTTTTAGCAGTACAAAATCAGAGGTTTATTTTCCAAAGCAAGCCATCACTGACAGATTTAGAAAGGGATTTATCCTGCAGAATTTCCCCTGCCTCATCTGCCAGGGAACACTCAGGGCTCAACTCCTCTTCCTCGGAGTAAATCCCAGTGTGGGGCTGCCTTATCTCAGCCAGAGCCCCTGAGCAGGAATGCTGCACTGTCCAGCCCTTGGGCCACCCAGCCCTAATCCCAGGAATCAGCTCCAGGCCCACGCTCTGACCCTCCAGAGCCATCTTTTTGCAAGGTCAGGAGGTTGGGTGATAAAAGGGGAGTGGGGAAGAGCAGGGAGAGATTCAAGGCTGGCTCTGCACGGGGATTTCATGGAAATGTTCACACCGGCCATGGGTTGGAGACTTGAGCCTGTTCYCCTCTCCAGTTTKGCTGGAAATCTGYGTCAGGTATGGACACAGCTCCAGCTTCCAAGGATGAGGATGGCTTCACACCCTTCTCCTTGGTTGCTTTCATGGATCCAAGAGGATTGAGGAAGGGTTGGGTGTGGCAGCCAGCCCTGTCAGGCATCATTTCACCCCTGGTTCCTTCCTGGGACAACGAGGCTGCTTCTGGCTCCTGGTGCAGCCAGAGGGAAGGATAAAGAATAAGGAGGAAAATCAGATGGCAGCAGGGCACGTGGGAGGAGAGGAGAGGCAGCTCTGTCAGATGGAAGTGAGTGGATGGAGAAACAGCTCCCTGTATTCCCTTCATCCATCACAGGATGTTTGGTGCTGTGTTGAGGTGATTCAGCACCTGGCAGCGTGTCAGCAGAAAGGATGACAGAAAGGACAGAGAGGGTCCACTCTGTGCACATGGAGGRACCATCCCCTCCTGTGTGGAAATGTTCTTTGGGATCAGGTCAAAAAACGATTTCATGGGAAGTTTCTCTGTGAAATTTCTGCTGCATTTGGCTGGAAGGGCCGACTGAGGGGCTTCATCCAAAAATAGCCGAGCAAAGGGTCACTGAGTGTGGTCTGACTGTCCATCAGGAGCAGGGCCAGGCTGTGTGTGACACCATCCCCAGGACACGTTTCAATCAAGAGAATGAAAAGGGGTAAAAGGGAATTCTCTGGGCAAAATTCTGATTTTCTCAAGTGGCCAGACTGAAATCAGGTTGCTATTTCTTTCTGCGTATAAATCCTTCTTGAACACAGGGGAAAACATCATTTCCTTCTCTCTTAAGGGCTGGGATCAGCAAAGGGTGTGATCCACTGCCCAGTGCAGAATTCAGAGTCCAATACCGAGGGCTGCACGGTGAATTCTTCCTTTAACAACCCATCAAAACGAGCTGCTCCGACTCCTCCTGAGCCATTTGAGTGGCTCCTTTCCAGAAGTGAAGCCCAGGAAGTCACTCCTGCCCTGCTGCCCCTCCCTGCCACCCTGTCCCTGTCCCGCTTGGGCCACCCACGGCAGCATCCCTGAATTCCATCCCCGTTTCAGCCCTCACTTCGCTCCGTGGCTGAGCGCGGGAGTCTCCCTCCCTCCCTCCCTCCCTCCCTCCCTGCCCACCTCTCTCCCGTGCAGCTGCTCAGCTCTGCGAGGGAAAGGCTCCCAGATGTGGCGGGGAGGGCGCGGGCAGAGCCCTGAATTCCTCTCCGCGCCGTGTGGACTCTTTGTGTATTTTGTTTTGAAGGAGGAAAAATATGTGGAGCCCTCGGAGAAAGGCCGGGGACCAGGCAGGGCCCTGGGGGCTCAGGCACTGCCAGTCCCCTGCCCTCGCCCCGCAGGATGGGCCGGCTGAAACCCATCAGCATCACCCAACAGGTCCCCAAAAACCTCTCCTGGAGATGCCTCAAGGTGACCAGACCCTTTGAGAAAAGGCGGCTTGGCTCAGAGGCCGCTCACACCTAAACACCCACGGCTGGAATTTGGGGTATTTTTGGCTGGAGGGCGATGTGCCCTATCAGATCAATAAATATTCACACGCTCCGGAGCGTTTTTTTGGGGTCGGTTTAGTTTGATTTCAAGCTCATTTCGCCGTGGCACTTGGTAGCCACTCGATTATTGCGTGAGACAATACGTTTATGAAGTGTTGGCCTTCATTTAGTTAAACACTTCATTGATGTCTGAGACCCGAACGGCACGAAACTAATTGTTCCCGTGGCAACGGGAACCCGGAGAATGATTTCACATCGCAGCTTGGCAGCAGAAAAAGAAGAAACCTCCGTAATTGTTCYCATTAACCCAGCGCAGGGGATTCATGCTCAATCTCTACCGCGCTCTGCTCCGCTTCTGCTGTGAATTAGGGGACCTAAAGTCAGCACAGAACCACATTAAAAAGCCCCGAAACAAGCTGTGCTTTATGGAGCATTTGTAGCTCTGCCACCAAAACCATTTCTCTTCTGCTTTGCAGGTTTCTGGCCGGCAGCAYTGAGGGTTGTCACGGCCAAGCCTTCATCTGGAGAGGTTGGGATTTAACCGTGTTCCTGCAGGAGGAGCAGGGACATCCCTGGCTGTGCTGTGGGCTGGAGGCAGGACAGCCCTCGGAGGGTGAGTGCTTAGAAAGTGTAGGCAAAACCAAAATCTGCAGCAAAAAAAAATTGGGGAGAATGAGAGAGGAGCCGTGCAGAGCAGTCTGTGAGTGCAGGAAACGTCCTGAACCTCCTGGCTCAGGTTTTCCTTCTTCTCCTACAGGATGTGCTGATCACTGGGGCATCTCCAGGGGTTTGTTGCTGYAGGAAATTCCCTGATTTCTGTACCAGAGGAACTCACATCTCCCAGTTCTCCAAATTTCCCACCAAACTGAGAAATCCCCATCCCAGTGAGGAGCTGCAGCCCTTACCAGGGCACTTTGTAGTCATGGGCCATCCCTTGCTTGTATCCCTTGCAAGAGCAGTTTTGGGAAGCACAGTGGCTCTTCAGTTCCTGTCTCTGCACCCCTGTGSAGGTGGGAACCTCCCATTCCCTCTCCTCATCCCTACCCTTTCCCCATTTTTGGGCTTTGCCCCTAAACCCAGCCCCATCAAGCCCAGCRGGAAAAGGGAACCAACAGCACAAAAACCATCCTGGCCCCCAGGCCGACCCCACAGGGGCTCTGGAGGGACCAGGGGACACGGAGCTGCTCCATCCCAGCCYACAGCGGGTTTCTCACTGTGTTAATTACTGCTAATTGAGCCACTTGACTATCAGGGAGCCTTGCCCTGGCCGGGCTGATAGAATATCAGGGAGATAAAGAGCACTCAGCACAGGTAACAGGGAGGTGTTGTCAGACCTGTGGTGGGACCTTCTGGAGGGGTTATCTGTCCTTGCCAGAGCACAGCAAATTCCCGAAGGGATCACTGTGATCCTGAGGCTCTGTGGAGAGCCTGAGCTTGCCCTGTGGGATTTTGGTGACTCRGGAGCTCAGCAGAGCAAAGCTGGCATTCATTTCAGAGTAACTCGTTCAAATTTCCTTAACATGCATTTTATTCCTTTGGCTGGCTTTTGCTGTTGTTAATTTAACACCGTGGAAATGAAACTTTAAACATTTTTTTCCCCCCTTTTTTCTTCCCTACAGAGAAATAAATTCTTTTTCTTTTAACAAATGCTGTCTCTCTCTGAACTTTTGTTATTTTTCCCCACCTCCACTGACCTACACGGAGTAATTCAGCTCCTACACCATCCTGAACACCAGGTAGGAGTTACTAACACCTACTTACCAAAGTGGAAACTTGGATGGGGTGACATTGTTGTTCTGCAGTAATTTTTTTTTTTAATTACTCCTAACTGTAAATAGGAAATCAAAATTACTGGATATTTTTGCAGCCAACTCGGAGAAAAATCTTGTGTGTGGGTGCAGTTCCTGGCTGTGGGTGCAGCCCACACATCACCCCCGGGAGGTGAAGCTCCCAGGGTCACAATCCCTGCCCACAGCAGTGCCTGTGTTTTGTCTCAGAGATGTAAAAACTAAGAAAACATCATCACTTCACTCCATGGGCAGAGAGTGCCCATGGCTAGCAAATCAATGAGCGGGCAACCACAGGTCTGAGAAGCTGCTGGGTCCTCTAACCCAAAGTTTAGGATGTTTTCCATGTCAAATATCCCCATTTTCTTCCTTGAGGTACCTCAGTCATCTGCTTCTCCTCCTACCCCCGTGCACTTTCAGTTTGGTTTGAGTTCCCAAAGTTTCTCAGCTTGTTACACAAAGCTCATAACAAAGTCTGTGGCCAGCTCTCTCTTTGATAATTCCTTCCCCCCTTTTGTTTATCTCAAGCCCCGAGCTTTGTTCCAGGCCCAAAACCAAAAGCTTTCCTACCCCGTTCTCCTCTTGACTTGTTGCAGATGTAACGAAATAAATCTTCAGAAAGAACAAACCTTCACTTCCTCTCTCCCGTCTGATTCGGTCACAAACCCCAGGAAAGAAAAATAAATCACGACCTGAGCTTGGAAGATTCCACGTCTGGTCCTGAGAGCCACCATCCAAACTGGATGTGTCCATTCCTCTGAGGAATCAGGGAACACAGTGGCCAAAAAGGATCTGATGACCATGAAATCCTTATTTTGAGCACGGCCAAAGTCAAAAAACCCCCTTGTGATCAGCCCAAATTAAGGTTGATGTGGTGGTTGATGAGCACTAAGCTGGTGGTTCCTTCTTAGAGCCTGTCCTTGGCCTGGCAGGGTGATGTSCCTGCCTTGTCCCTCAGCCTTTCATGTGGCTCTGCCTCTCTTTTCTCCCCTGCCACCCCACCCCAAGGAGTTTTAAATCACAACCAGCAAAACCATCCGTGTGGTTTTTCTGAGCTGGCCACAGCAGAGGTGGAAATTTCCTCCAAACAGAGTTTGTCCTTCTTCTGAGAGCTGTTTCTGTGTAAAACCTCTGCTGCTCTTCCATCAGGTGCTCAGATTCTCTCCAAGCACAACCCAGTCAYGAGGGCTGACCAAAATCACAATTTTCAGTCCATGTGCTGGAGATTCCATGGATGTTCTCCTGCCCTGGCCCTGCTCTGGGATCAAACACATTGTTATAGTTCTGGTGTTTCTTATCTAACCAGCAAGTTGGAGAAACAAGGTAAAACAGAACGCTTTTAACTCTGCCTGAGGCTATTTAGGTGATAATTACCTAATAACAAGGTGACACCTCTATAATTTATACTTTTGACCCAATAATGACAACCCAAAGCCCGCAGTGCGGACTTTTCCACCCAATTACAGAAAAACACCTAAACTCAGGAAGAAGAAGGAAGAAGGTGAAGAAGGAGGACTCAGACAACACCCAAAATCCTCCATCTTGACTCACTTTAAATATTTTGAAGCCGGSCATCTCATATATTTTAATTATAGACTGCAGTGATAATCTGCACACACACATAATCTGATACACACACTACTGTATACTAAAACCCCAAATCCAGGTTTCCAGAATTCCACCAACACATCAGCCCAAAACCCTTTCCTGAGCCCACTTCACTTGGCAGCGCCCTGGACTAGGAATGGACAGCCGGGCACAGCATCCCCTCCATAGGGATTGCAGGGAAGTGGAGAATGATTCCTTAAAAATGGGGCTGCCTGTGTTTGCCTAACGAGGTTTTCACTCAGGTCTAAGTTAAAGCCAGGCTCAGCTTTAAGCTGGGAAATGCTGGAACTGTATAAAAGGGATGGTTTGATTTACCAGGTGTAACCTGCCCGGTGGGTTTTGCCCTTCCAAGGGTACTTGGGGGAAGATGTGCAGAGCCACAACAGCTGTCAGAAGATTTTTGGATTATGTCCCCAGCCCTGACTTTCACTGATGAACCGAGGGTTTTCTCCTCGCGTGTGTTTTGTTTCAAATTTAAACAAGAGAGGTCTTTGCACACTCGACACAATCCGTCCACTTAGCACTGAGGAAAGTGTAATTAGACACTTGGAGAACTGGAAGAAATTAACTCCGACCACAGCCTGTCACTCAGACTATTACTTAATAATATTTCCCAAATGTGCAAAGTACTTAGTTCTAGAATAACAGGAAAGAAGTGCAACTCCTCGCCCCGAGCCGGGGCTTCGCCTCGGGAAACGCGCGCGCGGAAATCTCGCCGGCCAAGGAGAGGTTTGGCCACCTCCCATCACCTGAGGGCCACCAGGGCACGTGAAGGGTGGGATTCATGGTCCCCAATCCCATCACTGAAGGGCTGGAGCGGAGTCAAGGGGAGTGACCAGCCCTGCGTGAGAGAAGATCTCCTTCAGCTTCCAACACGCCGCGGAAACCGCGGAGAAATTGCTGTTTTCCTTCTCCTGCTGCACCGGGCCGAGCCCCGGCCTCACCCCACGCTGCAGAAGCCCGGCTAGAAAGAGATTATTGTGATTCCTGCCCGTTTCTTCCCTCACGACAAAAGGGCCCATTCATTGGGGATAATTTTGAGGGGAGAGCAAGGGGTATCAGTAGCGTGAACTGGATCTGAGCGTCTCGACCGCATTCGAGCGAGCCCCGCTCGTCGGCCGGTCCAACCCGGGGAAACAGATATCTTTCGTTTGGAGCTTTGGAGGGCAGAGTTTCTCTGATTTTAAACAGAAGTATCTTTGCTGGCCGTGGCAAGTTTTAAAAAGTCCTGACGAAGCAGGGCCGGGCCATTTTGCCAGGAAAAACAAGAGGCCGTTCAAAAAAMAAAGAAAAAAGTTGGGGGGAAAACRTTGTTCTCGTGTGTTTCTGCTTCAGGAACCAACAGGCCCACCCTCACCGACCTAAATTACCCCTCACATGTTCAATAAGGCCATGTCCAGAACAATAAACCTCTCACCTTGTTGCAAAACATTGAAAAAAAAGGATTTTTTAATAAAAACGTCCATGATGGCTTAAATGCTTAAGTCRTCGTGGAGCACAACTGCCAGGACTTCCCCGTGTGTGTGGGAAGAGCTGCAAGGTAATTGCTTTCAGCAGATTATCACTGCAGTCYGTAATTAAAATATATGAGATGGCCGGCTTCAAAATATTTAAAGTGATTTCATCTGTATTTAGGTGAATGTGTCTCTCTGAGCAGCTCATTTAAAACGATATCTCTATTTTTAGTGCATAAAACAGGTCCTGGGTAAAAGAAAAGGATAATTTTGCTGTCTTCTTCTTTGTCTGAGGAAGCACCTGGGGAAGGTTGGGGAYGGAGAGTTCAGATTTCAACAGAATATTCCAGTCCTGGAGAAATCCGTGGTGAAAGCTGAAGTGACATTCCAGAGATGGAGTGAGAGGTGTCACAAAAGAAAATAATAAAAAAAATAAATTAAAAAATTTWAAAAAAATCRCTACTGGGAAAACCTGGCACCTCYTAAATCGTGGCGATAATTTCAGCAGGGTGTTTACTCCGAGCAGGAAAAATAAATGGCTTTTGAGGCCACCATGGATGGGTCCTGCAGGGACCATGGACAAGTGACCAATTTTGGGGTGTCCTGAAGCTTTGATAAGCCAGCCTGAAGCTGGAGACCAGCTGGGCTCTCTGTGATCCATCCCTGGTCATTTCCCTGTTTGCAGCCACACCTTCCCTGAAGCTCAGGGATGTGAAAGGACCTCAGCTGCATCTCCACCAGGAAAAAAGCAGGGGAATATCCCGACTCCAATGGAAGGAGAATAACTCAGTCTGCCCTTAGCACATCACCCACAGAGTGTCCCAGGCCAGCTCGGGTGGGAGGTGCCTTTTCCTCATCCCTCTCTGTCATTTCTGGTGTTTGTCCAGGGTAAATTCTGCCTTTGGGAAGAGATCCGTGCCCCGGGATCTGGATGTCTCCTGGCAGTGGCACAGGCAGAGGGCACGGACAGTTTGGGGGGTCAATCTCCCCAGAAATCCCGTAATTTCCTGTGGCCCTGCACTGAGTCCCATCCCTGTCCACAAAGCTGAGTGAGGAATCCTCACTCAGAGGATGAAAATAAGTAATACAAGAAGGCAAAGATGATAACGTGGCTGTTGTAGCTGTGATGAGACACAAATTCTATTTTGATGGTTTTCTCTGAAAGAAATACACAAAGCCCAAGCCATGTAATTAAAGATCTCCCAGGCTTTGCAATCAGCACGGCCACAGATGAAGGGAAATCTACTTTTATGTGGCAGAACAAGAGCGGTTTTCCCGTTAAAATAAAAAGAAAGATGAGAAATAAAACATTTTAAAGAGGTTTTTTTTTTTGTAAGAGCATGACATGAAGGATYTACCTTGTCCATGTGAGAGACAGACTGTGATTGACTCAGATAAAACACAGAATTTGGGTTTTTTTAATGTTTTATGAATACACTTGTCTGCTTAACACTGAGCACATCTCCAAGGGGTCCTTTGCAAATGCATTTGGGAAGGAGAAAAGGGAGAAACTCCCTGGCAATTAAAGATGCCAAAAGAGAGAAACAAACATTCACCTATTCAGATTCTGGAGCACCTTCCGAGCTTTTCCAGAACAAACACCCGAAGATCAGGATGCACCTTTTGGAGCTGCTGAGCTCTTTAAACTGAAGGAGTGGGATGGGTCACCCAGCAAAAAACATTTTTATTTTTGCCAAGGAAAGCCTGGAGAAAGTGAGGAATTTTTTTTTTACCTGAGTGTTCCAGGGGGCTCTGACCACCTGGGACTGCTCTGCTTGGAGGAGCAGGAAATGCAGTGAGGCTCGAGCTGGTGGAAATAACTCCTGTTTCCTCTGCATCCCATCCCCACCAGGGCTGGGAGGTGCACAGGATCCCAGAGGCATCCCAGGTTTGCTGCAGAACTCCAAGGAGAAGGCGAGAGGGCAGATTAATCCCGTTTACTCTGAAGGAGCCCGTGATTAATGCAGCTTGGAGAGAGCTGGAGGAAAGGGAATTGCTTAAAAAACATGGAAGGAAGTCCGTGGCTGTCCCTGGTTGATACTATATATGGTGCTTGGTCAGTTGTGCTGGAGGAGCAGCAGCCAGGGTTGCTGGCTGGATTTTTATTGTATTTCTTTTTAAAGCAGGAAAAAAAAAAAAAAGGTCAAATAACTGGGCTGTGTTCAAAGAGCCCGTGGTGATGGATAATGCTGCGAGTGGCAGCTGCTGRATTTCCAGCCCTGAGAGCGTTTTTGGGGCTGCTACAGGGGTTATGCCCCCCCTGCTTCTGCCAGGCCAGTGGCCTGTCTGTTCCCATCCCTTTGGGATTCTCCCAGGCCCGGTTTTGGGCCATGTGGGCTGGCCTGGCAGGGAGCTGGGGCGGGTTTGACGCAGGAATTCTCTGGAGCAGAGCTGGGGTGGTGGTGTGGGGACAGCAGTGAGCAGGAGATGGGAATCAGAGCATGGGAAGGGCATTTCTCCTGCTGTCACTGATTCCCACCGCACAGACAACCCCAGGACAGTGGCAGGAGCTGCACGGACAGAGACTGGAGGTGTTCCAGCTGACCAAAGGGGTCACTCAAAGGTTACTCAGAGGTGAAGGGACAGCCGGTGGTCACAGACTGGCAGAGGAACATCCTGTGCTGCACCAGGGGAAGCAGCAATGAATGAGTTCCTGCAGCCTCAGAGACATCCCAGAGGATCACAGCTCATTCCCTGCCCGTCCCACTGCCCACAAAGCCCTAAACTCACCTTCACCATCAACACCCTGAAATCTCAGTGCCCCTTTCCACCTGCCTGGCAGCTCAGGCTCAGTTCGGGGACAGRAGCCTTTATTCCCATCACCAGTAGGCTGATTTCTCAGGGTCAGGGACATCACCTTGTCCCTCCTCCTCTCCAAACACTCATTTAGGGTCCAAAGCATCTGGGGCYGCATTTCTTGCAAATCCTGACAGGCTTTTTCTCCCTTGATCCCCCCAGCACTGCAGAAAGTGCAGGAACATTCCCCTCCCTTCCTTTCACTCCCTTTTTACATCTGCTCTACATTTGCATCCCAGAAATCAGAGAACTGAGTTATGTGGAATTACAGAGCTGGAGCATGGAACTGATTGGGCATTCAAGCTAAATAAGATGAATTTAAAGATCTCTCCAGGAAATTGAGTGGAACACCCAAACTGACATGGGGTATTAAATATTATATTTGTGCAGTTGCTCTTTGGGGCCCGTTGGCATCGAACATCTGGGAGCACGATTTAGGAACAYGAAGAAACTGAATACCTGCTCAAAATTACGCTCATCAGAGCTCAGAAATTAAAATATTACTGGGTACACTCCGAGCCAGTCCTTCCYTACAAGGCAGGGCTATTAAAATATGATTAGCTGAGCCATATCTGCTCTCAGATCTGTCAGACACCATTACAGCTGAAAGGACCTTGATGCAACACTATTGGCACAGCCCCCTGCTCCATCAGCAGCCAAAGAGGGAACCTTGCAAATGCTCACCCCGGGAGGAGGGGAATTAAAATGAATTAAAAGGAGAAGTTGAGGGGGGTCTCAGGGCATCGGTTGTGCAGGTTGAGGTGGCTTTGTGTTGTTCTTTAAGGCAAGGAAGCCGAAAGTTTGGAGGTTTTGGGGTTTTTTTTCTGATGTGGGAAGAGGTTTGCCCTCGAGGGTGTGTTGCCTCTTCATCATCACCCAGAGCAGGGATGAGGATTTCTTCCTGCCACAGCCCCCTGCAATCACAGCTCCCCATCCCCGACGTGTTCACGTTTCCAAGAGCTCCGTGCACTCCATGGGTGGCCAGGATTGCGTTTCCTCCTCCTCGCCGGGGAATAAAATTCAAACCACCACAGCAAACCTGCAGAGACCAGGCTCAGGTCGGGATAATTACTATGCTCTCCYTCTTCTGGAATCACAGTGAGCTATATCCATACATCTGCATTTATACACATAAAAACCTTTTGCATTATGAGATTATCACACATATATATAT
>QVAJ01000429.1:371482-399088 GCA_003546035.1 Mixornis gularis | reverse complement strand
TGAGTGATTTTAGGGGAAAAGAGGGAGAATTATATCTCATCAAGAACACTGGGGGGGTTCTTTCAACCAAAAATTTACAACAAATCCCTTGCACCTCACTCCAGGCAGGAGGGTGGGAAGCTGCAGTTCTCAAAACCGAGCGAGCTGTCAGCCAGAGAGGAAAAAGGTACGGACATTTCTTTGGATTTTGATTTAAAAAGGAAAAAAAAAAAAACCCTTCCAGTTTTCACCTCCGTGCACCTCCCAGAGCAACATCTGCTGTTCCCCTCCTTGGTTTAATTTATGGCCGTTAACTTTAGGGCTAAGGACAGTTTATGGAAAAAAACACCTGCTTTCCCCTACTCCCAGGGCAAGGGTGGAATTTGCTCTGACTCTGCATCCTAAATAAAGCTCCTTTCCAGGCCCTGATGATTCATGCCACGGCTCACACACACACACACACATGCCTTATGTTAGATGTCAAGATGTTCATGCCCCTTTGGAGCTGGAGGATTTTGCACAGAGCTCATTTATCCCCAGCCCCAGGGGAAATCTGAGCCCTGAGCCCCACTGCCCTGGTGGGGATGGTCAAAAAAATCAGATTAGTTTGGGTTGGAAGAGATCTTTTGAGGTTTTTTTAGTCCAACCTTCCTGCAGGGACATCTTCAGCTAGAGCAGGTTGCTCCCCGTTCAACCTGACCTTGAATTTTGCCAGGAATGGGGCATCCACCACAAGGGAATCCTTCCACAAGGGACAACTTTTTCCCCTTCTCCACCTCTGGGAGCAGCAAGGGTGGGATGTGGATGGGTGATTCTGGGTGCCAGGCACCCAGTGTGTCCTCACCAGGGATTCACAGAAGAGAAATTGAGTGATTTTAAGGGAAAAAAAATGGGAGAATTAGTGATTCTGAGTGCCAGGCTCCCAGTGTGTCCTCAGCAGGGATTCACAGGAGAGAAATTGAGTGATTTTAAGCAAAAAAAAAGGAAAATCTATGGTTCTGGGTGCCAGGCTCCCAGTGTGTCCTCACCAAGGATCCACAGGAGAGAAATTGAGTGATTTTAAGGAAACAAAAGGAAAAATTCGATCTCATCAAGAGTACTGGGTGGGGGGTCTTTCAACCAATAGGCTGCAACAAACACCTGTGCCAGTGTTTTATGACCCTCAGTGTGGAAAACTCCTTCCATCCAGGTGCCAACCCCTCGCAGAAAGTCATGGGGGGCTCTGTCCRTGTTAGGGTCACTGCAAAGTCACCCAGTTCTGCTTCCAGCTTGATTTTCTACACCCCAAACTCATCCCATCCTTTCCATCTCTTCCCCAAACCCACCTCACACAGGCACCAAGCTCAAGCCAGCCCTCCTTGTGCTTTCTCAGCCCTCTGACACAGATCCCTGGCTCTGCTCCTGTCATCATAAAAGATTGGCTTTCTGTGATGGAGCTTTCAGTCAAGGGAAAAGAAAAATAAAGGGAAAAAAAAAAAAAGAAAGGAAGGGGGGAAAAAAGGAAAAGAAATCAAAATGTGACTTGTTGGCAGCAAACAGGAGACAAAACCTGGACACTGGTCCAAGGTTGTGTTTGAAAGGTGAGGGTCAGCCCTGGGCAGCTCCAGAGACCCCACACAGCAAACCCCCCTCACCCAGAGCAGGGTGTCCCCCACAGGGCTGGACYCTCTTTTTTCCCCCTTTTCCCACATCCACACCACGCTCCAGCCTTGGCACCAGGGCAGATTTGGCCGTGCTGATTTTTGGGAGCACAGGGCGAGGTGGTGCCGGCGGGGTGTGTGAGGAGAGAGAGAGAGAGAGGAGAGGCCTGTGACTAATCCCAGAGACCCCACACACAGCAAACCCCCCTCACCCAGAGCAGGGTGTCCCCCACAGGGCTGGACCCCCTTTTTCCCCCCCTTTTCCCACATCCACACCACGCTCCAGCCTCAGGGCAGATTTGGCCGTGCTGATTTTTGGGAGCACAGGGCGAGGTGGTGCCGGCGGGGTGTGTGAGAGGAGAGAGAGAGAGAGAGGAGAGGCCTGTGACTAATCCTGTAACCTTTCCTCGCGGTGTTTAAGGGAAGCGAAGGCTGTTTACAATAAAAGCCGGGGATATTTTTCATCCTCCCAGATGGAAAGGAGGGTTCTGTAAACAGAGGAACCCCAGACACAGCAAACACCTGCTGAAGGGAACCGGCYTGAGCGGGAGACACGCGAGGGCTCTCTGTCCATCCATCAGAGCCTCCCGCCGGCTCCTGCTCAAGTTCAAGTCGAAGTGCACAGCCCAGATCTGCTGCCGGGGGCAGGCTGGCCTGAGCAAAACATCAGGAAATATCCTGGGGAGGTTATGGAGCAGGGAAGAGCTTTTTACCTCCTGAGCCGAGGAGTTGAGGTCAGCCTGGCCCTGGGTAATTCCTCGGTTGGATTGGGGCAGTTTTTCCTCTTGTCTGGTGTTTCACTGCCAAGGAGGACCCCCAGTTTGGGAAGTTATGGAATAACCTGTCAGGATTTTTCCCTGCAGCCCTCGGCTCAGGTTTCAGCCCCTTGCACCAAAACATGTAAGCTTTGATTTCATCCAAGCTGCTGCGGCTTTGAGCTTTTCCCAAACTAATCAAATCAAACACAACCTTGTTCACATAATCCTGCAGGGCTGGCTTGGAAATCAGCAACTCCTCGGGCTTCAGCGGTGTCTTGTGGTGGTGAATTCCAAGGATTAATCATGGGTATCTACCCACAATACAGCCTACATCATACCCCTGGTAATTACTGACCTAAGGGAGCTAAATCAGTCTCATAATTAGCTTTTTTTTTTTAATCCACAAAGATTGGCCAAAGCCACCCAGAATTGTGCCAGGGAGCACCTGTGAGCCACCCACGGGTCTGGAATCACGGGATATCCTGAGTGGGAAGGACTCCCCAAGGATCMTGATCCCTGAGGAGTGACATTCCCCATGAGCCTCCAGAGGAGGAACTTCCAACCCCATTGTTCAAAACCATGACAAGTCCATCCTCGTTATGACTTCTTTGTTTCCCTTTCCCACCCCTCYAAAGGCAAGGCAGAGAAATATCCTCAATTCCAGCACGGATTTCTCAGCTTGGATAAATCAGCGCAGCCCCACCGATCGCTGTGGAGCCTCTCCAACTTACACCTATCCCAGAACCCGCTCTCCCATATTTTATATCCTGAATTTCCCTGGCTGGGGATGAGGAAGGCTCCATCAAAGTGCAAACTGCCTGTTTATCCCACATCCCATCCCAGAGGATGAGCCAACAGCTCGGGACTCATCGGAAACGCGGCTGATAAAGTGCAAAGAAAATCCTCGTCGTCTTCCGCGGTTGTAATTCTTCCGAAAGCTTCGCTTCCAAAAACATTTTTCCACCTGTTCCGAGGAAGGTTCTGCYTGGGCTCTGGGAGTGTGTGCTGACAGGCTGTGTGTAATGTCATCTCCCTGCTCCCAGTCCCGTCCCAAGCTCAGGAATCCAGCGAGGATTGCTCCACTGGACAGAGGAGGTTTTATTGTTTTATTTTTAAATTTTATTTTCAGGGGTTGGTTTTGCTCCTATCCTAACGAAGAGGTTGGCACAGATGATGAATTATCAATGGGATTTCAAGTCAGGCTGACCGTCAGAGCAGCAAATATCTGTGGTCACTCAGTGCCCAGCTCACCCACAGCAGCCTCTGCATTCACTTCCCACAAGAAATGCCCAAGGTTTTGTTCCGTAGGCATTTTCTGTATCCTGTGAAATTAGTTGATACTCACAACTCCTGTGGGTTCAAAAATTAGAGCAGTGAAGGTTAGAAAATAAATCATAAAATCATGGAATGGTTTGGGTTGGAAGGGATTTTAAAGCTYGTCTCGTTCCAACTCCCCTGCCATGGGCAGGGACAMCTTCYACTRTCCCAGGGTGCTCCAAGCCCTGTCCAGCCTGGCCTTGGACATYCCAGGATCCAGGGGCAGCCACAGCTTCTCTGGGCACCTGTGCCAGGGCCTCAACACCCTCACAGAGAAAAGTTTCTTCCCAACATCCCATCTAAACCTGCCCTCTGGCAGTGGGAAGCCATTCCCTGTGTCCTGTCACTCCAATTCCTAATAAACAATCTCTCTTCCAGGCATTGGAAGGCTGCAATCAGATCATCCCAAACCCTTCTCTGCTGCAGGCTGAACAATCCCAGTTCAAGATACTCATCAAGCCTTGGCCACAGAAGTCTTTTCTCAATACACACCTTTATCTCTCCTTTACAAAACATCCCTATCTAAGAAGGAGATAATGGGAATTTTGTTTCCTGGCTCTGCATGTGAGACACACTTTCTGTTYCYTGRGGTTTTTTTGTTGGGTGTTTTATCACTCCTTTTCTGTGAAACTCTTCATGTTGGAAAGGAGAGAGTCACGGAGCTCTGAACATTTTCTCTTTATGAAGAAATGTGGCTTTTCATCCTAAAATAATTATTCATCTTGTTCCTTAATATAGACTCGATATAGCTGCTTTACAGTGTTCCAGTAACAACCAGGCACTATCTCAGCATCGTGACTCATCTCCTTATCCCAAACTATCCATATTCCTCACAAAAACACCCGGCTGAGCACTCTTAAATATTTATGTCATCCCCAAAAGAGAGATAGGACTGGTATCAGCAGATCTGAGCCAAGGCTCAGGTTTAGAGCCCAAGTTATCAGGTCACCCTGYGTTTCTTTTAGAGAGATCCAATCTGAGCACCCAAAATTTGCCTCTTGGCTTGGGGTTCTTCAGGCACAGAGGTGGAAAAGCAATCCCATCCTGTCATGGGGTTTTCACTTGGATGAACTGAGTGGAGCAATGAGGGGAACCCAGCACAGCCCTTGTAGGTTCAGGGCTCCTGTGGGGCATCCTCGAGGGACAATAGGAATGGGTGGGTGCCCTGGGATCCAACACCTCAGGACCAGCAGGAGGGAACAGGACTGGGGGATCACCTTTGAGTTCCTAACCCAGTGCTGTGGGATTGACCTTCTGTGGATCAGTTTGGAGCACATCTGATCCCACTCCCCCTGCTTTTGTAACATCTCGAGAAGTGCTGACACCGGCCGAGGCGTTCCCATATAAACACCAGGAAAATCAGACAGACGAAACTTGGATCTGGACAAGGCTGCTGGGATCCAGCTCGTTGGCTTGAGCTTCCCTGTAACTCACATCCAGCTTGGGCAAGGAGAGCAGCAGAGCAGAACTCACGTGGCTTTTTTCCCTTTCCCAGCCCGGCCACGGATTCCTCGCTGTCCCAGGAAACAACCATCGTTTCTAACACTCTGTGCTCTCCGTGTTTCCACACTCACTCCCTCCAGGTCACCTTTTGGCTGCTTCTTCTCCACCTCCTCGAGTCCAGCATTGTCTCTGCTGATTGTTTCCAACTATAACACATCCTGGATTTTTTTTTACTTTCCAGATAATATCAAAACTTCTTCCAAGCCGCTTTGTCCTCCAGCCAGTACCTTTTAAAGCTGACAGGAGATGAGTGTGACTTGTATCTCACTAGGCTGGCTTCCCACTCCAGGCATGTGGGCACGACACAGGAGTGCCAGAGAATTATATATAACACGAAATTGGACAAATGCAAAGACAGATTTAAATAAAGCACAGTTCCAAACGTGTCAATACACTCATGTTGATTGCTGGGCTGTTAGAAATCCAGGCTGGATGTACAGATTAATAAAACAAGAACAGTCACARGCCACAGTAAGATAATTTCTCCTCAAACTGCTTCTTACAGTGTCCTGCTGGCTGGGTTGGCCTTGGATTGAGCTCCAGGGTCCTGTGTCTTTCCCTGGTTTCCATGGGCTGAGCACAGAACCAGGATCTGTTTCCATGGAATAAACACRGAACCAGGAGCTGTAACCCAAATTCAAGTGCTCAGAGCAGAGGATATGCCCCAGCCTGGCTGGTCCCACCAGAAGTTGTTCACAAACACAAGTCTGGGCTGGCTCCAGCTGAGCAGTGACAGCTCTTCTGTCCGTGCCAACCCCACCACAACCTCACGGCTCTGTCTCTTTGCCTTCACCTTCCTCCTCCAGCTCCTCCTCCCAGCACAACAGCAGCAAGAGCCCGGCTTGGCTCCGGTTCCCGAGCCCTTGGACCACAATGCTCAGCTTTGCCTGGGCTGATGTGAGATCTTGAACTGCTTTTCCACCATCCCACTCCCACCAAGGCCGCTGTGTCAGGCCCTCAGTGGCTGCACGTCCCAGTGAAGCCAACGGAGCTGGGCTGAAACTCATCACCTGACTCACTTGGCTCCGGACCTTCGTGGRCTTCAAGGAGAAGAAACTCCAGCACTCCGTGACTTTTTCCTGACCCCAGAAGAGCTGAAGTAATAAAATGTTCTCTGGTCATGTCCAAACCCCACAGGAGCCCTCAGYGGAACAGGCCACAAGCGTGTGCAAGGTACAGACCCTGCACTGGGAGACCACAGCCACGGCCCGACGGCTGAGAATGTTAATTGTCCTCCATCGCCCCCAGTGATTTTAGCATTTCATAATTCCTCCCCTGGCTGACAGCTGGATTCTTCCTTAATTACAAACCCGTTGGAGTTGAAAAATCAGACATTTCCTGGAATTTAAACAACCAATTTTCCACCCGTCAGCATCCAACAACACAAGCCTCACAGTKTCATTCTAAGCACGCTGGAAAAAAGTCGTCAGAGCACGCTGGATAAACGGGGGGGAAAAGGGATTTTGATGACTTCATACATTCAAATGCAGCATTCCTGGATCCTCAGATTCCACTGRAAGGTGGAAACGGCACTGACAGAACCACAGTTCCATGTTTTTAAAAGGCAGCATGTGGTTAAATACTTTAAGTGCAGTGGATGGATCTTTTAAACGCAGTGCTGGCATCTGACTACACAATKATTCCTCTCTGCCTTAGGAAACACATTTTCATTCAGAATTAATGCAGAAAAAATACTGATTTTTTTTTCCCCTCCTCTCAACATTTGCCACAGGATTTGTTCGTTTTCTCTCTGCAGCAAATTGTTGTGACAGTAAGGAAAAGCTGCAAACCCCCAATTCTCAGCCTATTGAAAAGACAAAAGGGAAAAAAAGAAAACAAAACCCTTGGACAGCTGCTGGCCTCCAGGAAACTCCAGGAACGGAGACCCACGATGCTGCATCCTAATTACATCCTCGGGGAACAGCAAAGAGCCCCAAACACTCCTCCAGCAGAGGCAGAAACAGCAAAACCCCTTGACAGGACATCTCAGCTGCTTCTTTCTCTTCCAGAACCCACAGTTTCAGCCATATGGACTTTCCTTTTATTTTTTTTTTTTATTTTTTTTTATCAGTCTCTATCTCTTGTGGTCATGGGAAAGAAATAACCCTTCATCTGTAACTCATTAATGAGGTTGGTGCTCGAGTTTTTCAAGGAGCCTGAGATGAGAGCTGGTAGAGATTTGAAGAGCCTTGCTTGTTCCTGTGAACTGTGTGCTGTGACCTTCTGGAGGGATGTCACTGGATGGAGGCTTTGCCTCAACCGAGAGAGGACAACTGCAAATGGAAAAAAAAAAAAAAAAAGAAAGCATCACGTACCCAAAATGACCTTTGGAGCTGGGACTACACAAAAAAGCTGCCCCAGACTCGATGACTTTCAAGCTCTTGCCTCAAGGTTTCCAAGGCTGTGCAACCAGGACTTTCCAGAGGAAGCAATTTTATTTGGGAAAGCAACTCTGGAACTCGGAGTCCTGTCTGAGCAGTGGAGCTCGAAGAACGTATGTATTTCTGCTTTGTTTTGGGTTTGTTCTCCCCTTGGGAGCAGCTGGGTTTTCCCCACGTTATCCCATTCTCATGGTTTGGTCTATTTTGGCGTCACCTCCGTTTTCCTGGGGTTATTTTTCCCTGTGGGAGGAGGGTTCCATGGACAGCTCCTTCACCCTCCTGCGAGACACARACTACTCCCACCCCTGAGTGTGGGGCTGCACCTTGCTCAGGGCACTCCGGGGAGGGAATTGAGGGGCCAGCAGGGATTTACACTTGCGGGGACATTAAGCTGAGCTCAGTTTAAAACCTCTCTGCTCAGAGCATCTGCAAAGCCCAGCCTGAGGGGATGATGCAATTGGGACCGCGGAGATTTCCCCATGCTTAGCTCATTTAGAGCAGGTGAGAAACTGTGGAAAATGCTCTGGAAACAGCACAGCTCGTCGTGGGAGATAATTTGTCCCCGGGCAGCCGAGGGAGGGGTTGCCAAAGGCATTTAAAAAGTTCTTTTTGCCTTCAGCGGGGAAAAGGGAAACCAAGGAAGAACACCTGTTCCAAGGAGTAGGAGCAATCCTGGAGAGCACATGCGGAGGGTTTGGAAAACAGACTCGTCAGGCGACTTAAATGGAAATGTCGTTCCTAAAATTTACTGTCAGATTCGAACATACTTAACCCAGAAACCCACAGCAAAAACCCCAAAAAACRTGGGATAAAAGGGTGAACAGAGAGAAACAAATCCCACGTAGATCACAATGTTTGGAGGGGAAGATCTTTTTGGGAGAGGCTCTTTGAGCCATTTTCGCCCTTGCCGTCAGCATTGCGCTGGATGCAGCTCGCCAGAGAATTCATTCCATCCTGTTAAACTCCGTTTAGTGGGAGTAGCACAGCCCGTGGAGGAAAATCAACCATGCCAAGGTAAATCTTTCCCCCAGTTATTAGTGCTGGGAAGATCTTTAATAATAAGGGAGGCTGARGAGAGATGTCTGTTTTTCATAATTGCACAGCGCTCCCAAGACAGCTGTTCAGCCATCTTGAAAATCAATGTTTTGATGCCCTTTGAACCTTCTTTTCCTGTTGAGTGTCTCTCCTACAGGTTGCTCCCCAGGATGAAAACAATAAAAGCAAATATATAACAGCAAAGGCCTGAGGTTAATGTCTTTAACAAGATAATGTTACTTAAGGGAACTGTAAACCAAATCATTCCTAAATTCCATTTGTTCTTTGCAATCTCGGATATATTATGAAACCATATGTGTGCCTATGGATTATTTTTTTTTTTTTACAGGAACACAACTGCATTTTCACATTGTGCATTCCAATGCTGCAATATCAGACGATTTGCTGAGAATTATTATTATTCTAACTATTAATACTTCTATTAATGTCTTGCTCTTGCAGCTGTGCCATGAAGAATCACAGCCTAACCTGTCTGGCTGTGGGTTAAATGTGCAAGATCTAAACAAATTTGCACCAGGTCGTTTTACCAAGAATTTCTTTCTTTGGATTGAGTATCACACGGAAATTCAGTCCAACCAACTGGCACATGCCCTTATTATTTTTAAATTTTCACCAGTGAAGAGCTTGCAAAAATTGCTTCAAGCTGCCTTCCCTGCGTGTTTGGGAACTTTAAAAAAAGAAAAACAAACAGGAAAGGGTAAATAATCCTCTGAGCACATGTGCTGGGTTTTACACCCACTGGAAATTCCACTGGAGACATGTTCAGGTAACTCTGTCCAGAAATTCCTTCTGCAGAATTCTCAGACATTCCCTGCAATTCAATTAGCTGCGAGCAAATTCGATATGAAACGAGACTCTGACCCTACATGTGTGGGTTTTTTGCCTTGATTTTCATGGAAATGGGAGCCACAAAGAAGTGCAGAGCAAAGGGAGCGAGTCGAGTTTATTTAACTTTCTATTATCTACAATGCTATAAAACCTGGAAATGAAACAGAAACAGAATCCTACAAAACCTTTTGGAGGTTGTCCAGGAAAAACCTAAGGGCACTTGTTCCTGCTGATGTCTGCACCACTGGATTAATTCCCATTAAGCCAAGGGAAGGAAAATCCCTCCCAGTCACAGTCACTGTAGGACAGCAAAAATCTCCATTTCTTGTGCCTTCAAATTACAAACTTACACAGAAGGAAGGGATGCAAGAATTTAATCACCACCAAAAACCCTGAAAGTTTGGAAAATATTGGCCTGAGTCCAGTTCTTCCTCCTCTTTTCCTCCTCCTGAGCCTGTCAGGAACATTTGGCTTCATGTCTGCCAACAGGGATCAGGCAGAGTGTGGATCAAACATCTCCACGGGGTCAAGATGGAAAAGACAAAGATTTTTGTCGCTATTTATAGCATGGATAGATTTAATCATCCCTCTTAATTAACCCAACCTTCCCACACCATCCCAGCTGCTCATTAGTTGTCCAAATTCTTGGATCAGAACACTTCTCCCACCCTTCCCAGGATAAAACTACATTTTCCCTACTCAGGTTGCACCTGCCTTAATCCATAGGGGTTTTATAATGGGACAGGAAAGAGATGCTGTTTGAACATTTAATTTTAATTATGTTTAATTTAACAGACATTTTAATTCGTATTTATTAAAGAAAGCACATTAGCAAGGTGGTGATTTTCCTGGYAGCAATTGTATTCCCAGAAATAATATCTTCTCTAGTGGATTAAAGGAAAATAATAAAAGAAATAATAAAAGAAAATTATCACAACTTTCAATGTCTCTCAGCTTTTTTTACACGTGGAGTAAATCCTGAGTTTTAACTTGGAAAAAGAGAAGATGATTTGATAAACAYTTCATTATGAGTGGCAGATTAAGGTCATAAGGAGCAATCAGTCATTATTTCTTAGAAGCGGGAAATTTCAAATTAAATGTTCAGGCGCTGTGGTTCTAAAACAAAGATAATATTTTTTTACACTTCATAATTGCAATTAAAAAAACTGGCCTAAGGATGTTTTGGGTACTGAGAGAACAAAGAAGTCTAAAAATCCAYTGCTGCCACTGGGAAAAGAATGACAAATTTTGAATAAAAATCTGGGTATTTATGTCTAAAAGCCCTTGAGCACTTCTGGCTCTCAGCTCTGTTTCCACTGGTTTAAAGTTCCTCGTGGTTTGCAACTGGTTTTTCAAGGGATCAGAGTGAAGTTTTCACCCTGGAAACAGCAAGCCCTTCAGGAGGAGATTTGGGATGCCTGGAGGTGGTTTTGGGATCCCTGGAGGTGGATTTGGGATCCCTGGAGGTGGATTTGGGGTGCCTATGCCAGAAAGACAAACTGACACTCCATCCTAATAAACATATTCCAAACCAGCAAAGAAATATTTACCTCAACCTCCCACCAACCAAAGTTATTTTTAGATTTTTTTTTTCCTAAATTAAAAAATAACCACAGAAAGCCCCCAAAATCTTTTAATCTAATCTTGGCTATATTTTCCCCTTCAATGCCTGAGGGATACAAGATTATTTATAACAGGAAACCTTTGATTTCGGAGCTTTTATGTTTGGATTTTTTTGGTTTTTTGCAACGTTCCAACTCACAAAACACAGAGCTGTCGGGTTTTTATTTTTTCTTTTTTTTTTAGGCAAAAAAAGCAAATTGCAAAGTGCATCCAGGGCTGATTCCTGCTGCTGGAGCAGGATGAGATCCATGGGAAGGGCTTGGATGATCCCACCCTTTGGAGAGCAACATCCCTGTCCTTTCCTGGCAGGAATGGCCCTGGACACAGCAGGGACAGACACATTAAAGATCCCCTGGGGAATTCTCCTTCCCATTAACACGGCCAGTGTGAAATTTGGCCAGTGTGGAATTTGGCCAGTGTGGATTTTGGCCAGTGTGGATTTTKGCCAGTGTGGAATTTGCAGCCGGGGTCAAGGCAAGGCCTGAGCATCTCCCTGACAACAGCACAACCAGAGGGGCCTTCCCAAAATCCATGGAAAGCTTCTCCCTGATCCCACAGCTCGGAGTCAGGGCCATGGGGAGCACGTGGATGGTGTTATCCCATTTTTTTTCCTCATTTATGGATGTAGGGAGTGAAAAACCCAGCTAGGCCTCAAGCCTCAGCTCCTCAGGCCCACCCAAAGTGAGGCCYCAGCAGATAAAGATGGTTTAGCTCTGCCAGGCTGGTTTTAAAGAGGATTCTGCTCCACTCCTCATCCCTCCAAGCTGTCCTGAATTCCTGGATTGATCCCAAAAGAAGGAGGCCCTGTCTTTCTGAGTGACAGGTGTCAATCATCCCAGGAGCACAGGCATGCAGCTGATCCCCGCTGGGGATTTGTGCAGACACTAAATGTGTTCTTATTTGCAGGAAAACTCCCTCCACAGGACACAACCCAGAGAAAAAACCCACTCCTGATGAAATTTCATCTGGATGGAGGTGATTTCAGATCAACCATCATCTCCAACTTCTCTGAAGAAATAAATTTCGCCAAATTCGTCAACAAAAATGAGTAAAAGGAAAATTGTGTGGAAATGAGGAAGCCCAGAGGGATGAGGGATGGTTCGAGGTCCTGCCTGTGGATATATCTGCTCAAAAAGGACACCCTAACCCATGATTTGCATCTCCTCCACCTCTGTGTCTTGATCTACCTGTGGGGCAAGAAACTGTGTCTTAATTAAGGTAAAAGCAACCTCAGGGAAGGATCTCAAGTCTGCCCCAGCATATCCCAGGAGGAAACGGCCAAGATGTTCTGGATAGAGAGAGCTCACTTTGGTCCTCCCAAAGCCTTTTTCAAAGAACTTTTTCTAGTTCTGAACTTCTCTGGGTTGGAMTCTGGGACTTTTGATGCCATCTCAGGGAAAAAAAAAATCAGCATACACACATCTAAAAAAAACTACAAAACAGATTCTAATCCACTGCTCTGCGTATTCCACCCTGATGAGCACTTCACCAAATGTAAATAAAAACAGCTTTTCCTCTTCTGACTTGTCCCATGGAGCTTTACTGGGGCCTCCATGTAATCCATGGGATTTCTGCAGCCTTTARCTGTAACTCAGTAATTTGTGTGGCTGCCTGAGGTGCTTCCAAATGTGCTGGAGCTCAATCCTGATCTCTTCCCAACTGCCTAATTAAAACCATGGGATAAAATCGTTTGGCTGAGGTGACTTTTAATTCTTCTTTCCTTCCTCCTCCTTTTTTTTTTTTTAATCAAAAAGAAGTCTTTGGACTCAGGGGATTATTCCAAACAGCCCCTTGGAAAGGGCACCTGCTGGAAGTCCTACGAAGGGGAGGAGAATTTTTTAGAGCTGGTTCAGACTAAGTGCCAAAGGCTACGGCACACACAGGAAAAATCAAATTTCTTGTGATCTTCCTCTCTTTCCAGCATGATTTCACCAGGAAAAGAAGATTTTTAACCCCTTAAAAAAGCCTTGAAGAGGATTTTGGAACCTGTGATGAAGGAACAACCCTGGGGGAGCCGGGTGTGGATGACAAATGTGTTTCCTTTGGGGAATCAGCAAAACCTGGGAGCAGGGAACACCTTCCCACACCCAGAGGAAATCTCCAGCCTGCTGCAGACTCCTTCACAGGGAAAAAACTCGAGTGACAAGAGGCAAAATCTTCCCCTCAACACACAGCGAGTGGATTTGGAAGCCTGTGAACAAGAAATGACTTTCCTCCTCGTCGTGTCCACACAGCCAAGAATCAAAATCTGGGCCTTGTAATTGTTTGGTGCAAGAACTCCCGGCTTGAAGTTTGGGTTTCGTGGTATCTGGCTCAGCGTGTCCACCTCATGTGGATCAAAGCCTACATGGTAGAATTAAGCAAATATAATCAGTGTAACATGATTCATTCTTGTCCTGCTCAGCAGATGTTGGAACAGATGTCAGGTAAAAAAAAAAAAAAGGAAAAAAATCCGCTGGGGAGTGAGTGCATTATTTTGAATTAGTGCATTTAAGAGAAGGGAGTATCTTTATTAAGCCCATTTAAGGTGAAGGAGAGTATTTATGGCTTTGGTTCCTGGGAAATTATCCTCCCTTTGCCTGGGATTGTGGGCAGCAATCAGTGGTTCCCTATCAGGAACAGGACAGTGCTGGTGGGCTGGGATCCTTTCCTTCCACCCCGTTCAGCCTGAATATCAGAAACAACATTTAAAAGGAGTTATGGGGTTGAAAGTTTGGAGTAATTTCTAACCCYCTATCAGAGGAAACCCTTTGATTTGGCTTATGTTGTACACAAGGTGCCTTCATTCCATTTTGGGGAGTTCCCCAGGTCTTTTCTCCTGTTTGATAAACGTGTTACCAACAACCTTTCATTTTCTGGGATTTCCACATCAGCACTAAAACCAAGGGAGCTCTATTACACACCTGATTAGTCACAGAATCATAATAACTGCTAATTAGTGAGGCAAACTCTTTTAGGCATTTATCTGCAGCTTCAGTGCCCACCCAGAGATTCCCATCTCCCAGTTTAAAGTCACAACTGGAGCAGACCTTGAGCATCCCCCCTCTGCTCAGCCAAGAATGTTTCTGCAGGGTTTAAAAGCTCTGCCTCCTTTGTTAGAACTCCACAAACCCTAAAAAAAAAAACCAAAACCCTCGTAGACGATAAAGAGCTGCTTGGAAAAGTGCCTGGCTATGAGTAACCCATCTCAAATTCCAGATATTCCGAGGAAAATTGCTTGGTCTGCCAGAGCAGTAGTGCAGGACAGGTTGGTGGGGATGGGAAGGGAATTTCTTCCATATTCAGTGGGATTCTTGTTTGGTTATTCTGGATTTTAATCAGCTGATGGGAAAACCTCAGGATCCAGGTGGCTTTTCTTTATCAGTCCCATTGGCTGGGCAGCTCCAGCAACCACCCTTTTAAAAGGAGGAGAAACCAAAACAAACAAATAGGAACATTGGGGGTGACTCTACCCCTCCACTCAGCATTTTTTTCTATCTGAAAAGAACATCAAGCCCTTCATCTTGGAGGGTCATTAATTTCTTCAGGGATCCTGGATGGTTTCCCTCCGAATCTCTGCGGAGATGCTGCTTTTTATAACCACCCCGTGTCACTGGGGAAAGTTTCTGCAGCCAGCACATTCGCTGAGCCACCAGCGCTGACATTTCCCCTGTGATGTGGCTTTGTTAACTCTGTCTGGCCGTCCACATAAGGTCATTCTTTGSAAGGACAAGCAATTCCACGCCTGCATTGCACCAAACCAGCAAYACTTGCAAAAATTTGGCTTCGATCACATTATTTCGTTTATTACTCGTTGCCCTCCATGAAAATTTGAGTATTTTTTTTCTGCTTTTCTCATTTTCTTTGCTGTCAAAGCACGTTACAGCCTCGTCCACTGAACACAGAGAMGTTTCCATGTTTTGGAAACCTTTCAAGTGGTGAACATATTTAGATGTGTGCCTGAAACACAAGCTTGTGTTGTTGTTATAAGGGTATGGATCTTACTTTAGCTACAGGGCTTGGGAATTCAATTAGGAGAAGAATGTTGGAGCAGGAGGCAGCAGAAAGCTGCTGGTTAAAACTCTCCGTAATTCCGATTTTCTCTGGGACCCTCATCCCATCACTTCACCTCCACACRTGCCTGATCCTTTCCCACTCATTTATTCCCCCCTTTTCCAGAATCTGCTCCTAAAGTCAGGTTGGATATTGGATCCAGACCCCCAAGCTCCTACCTGGGCTCATTTCCACCCGTGTATTTGTAAAAAGGCTTTTCCTGAAGAAGCCTTTCAAAGGGAACAGATGCCCACACCTTGCTGTGTTTTGGAGAAAGCTGAAATGATCCCTGAAGCAAATCCTTTCTGTGGCCCAGGGGCTGAATTCTGTCCTGCTTTTACCCAGGAGCTGCTCCACAACTCCGCTGCTTGACGGCCACCCCGGGGGATTATTTTCATTTTTCCAAAACAGAGGAGACAGAGCAAAGAAACGCTCCAGGGCAAAATTCTTGCACACAAAGTGCCCGAGCCCTAAAGGTGTGATGAAAGCATAATCCTGCACATAACCCTCAGTTCTGCTGCCTAAAATAATACTCCAGGATGCTGGCAGGGGAATACTACGCTTCCTGTGAGTGTTTCAGTTCACATTCTCCCAAAAATAACACGGCGACTGTTAACACCTGCACTTTTCAACATTTCCTTGCTAACAACAAGGAGATTAATGGGTTCCATTCAAAAAGACCTTTCTGACCTCATTTATGATGTTGAGAAAGTCAGGAAATTGCCTGCTAATGCAAAGTTTGGTGATCACAGGTTTCTTCAGGAAAGATCCCGGCTCGAAGCGTTCAGAGGGAGAAGGGTCGGATCCAGGTGGGACAGGATCCACAGGGAATCACAGCAGGTGGATCCCTGTGTTTAGGGAGGAAGAGGAGAGGTGGGAATGCAGGAATAGGAGTTACTCAACCTGCCCAGTGCTGCAGAGCACAGGAAGAACTTCATTTGACCGAGACTTTGCTCTCATTTCGGAAAAAAAACCGGGAAGATGGGAGCCCTGGGGGATTCCAGCAGCTCCCTGAGGCTTCAGGCAGGATTAGGCCAGGCTGACCTTGCAGGGAGATCCTTGCAGGAGTGATCCAGGGGCTGGATCCAGCAGCTCCTGGTGGCCCAGTGCCACAGCAGCCGGGAGCTGGCATGGGAAGCAGGAGCTGCAGGTTGGCTGCTCCTGGAAAAGTTCACTCTGGCAGATGGCATCACTTTGTGGGATTTCCAGAGGAAGTTTTCCTCCGGTTTTTCATAGACAGCTCCAGCCTTCTGCTTTCAATTTCACACAGAGCTGGAGGGTATTTTTTTTTTTTATCTCTTCTTGTTTCTTTTCAATGYATTTATTTATTATAAACATGGAGCAAACCCCAAAAGTTTGTCAGAGAGGTCCAGCCTTGAGAAAACTGCCTTGCCCAGACTGCTCAAAGTACAAATATATCAGCACCTCTACCTGCTTCTGCTTAAGGAAACATTCAGCCAGTTGATCAAATGCCATCTTAATCCTAAGCTTTGCAAAGAGCACAAATGAGCCAGAAAAAATCAGGAATAAGGAGCTGTGCAGCTCCTTCACAACAGGAGGGAAAACAAAAATAAAACCAGTGCCTGGATCCAGCACAGGGTGGGCAGGGACCAGCTGAGRATGCTTTAGAGAAGGAGCAGCCTCAAAGGAGGAAGGTTTGTGCAGGACAGAGCCACTCCTGTCTGATTAATCAGGGAATTACAGTAGCTGATGCATATCTGGTAATTAGTRAGGCCAACTCTCTTCCAGCCATTTATCTGCAGCTTTATTGATCACCCAGAAATCCCATCTTCCAATTTAATTCCACAGAGACGACCAGAGCAGACCTTGAGCATCCCCACTCTGCTCAGCCACGAATGTTTCTGCAGAGTTTCATATTTCCCTGAAATCCCGTTTGTCCTCATGAAGAAACCTAATTAATTTAGAGGAGCCCCAATTAACAGCTGCCTTTCCTGGAGAAGGAGGTGGGGGTTTCCCAGGGAATGGGTCTCCACATCCTCCTTTTCCCCAGTCGACCTGTGGGAAATGGGAAGAGCAGATTCTCCCTGGAAAGCCCTGCTGGGGAGAAATGCTGGGATAGGGATGGAGCAAAGAGCAGGAGGGAGATGCCACAGCTCAGGCTTTCTGTGGGAGGGAAGTTACCAGGATGACGCTGTTTTACACCACAATGACACAGACTCTGAGGTTCAGGAGGCTGAAAATGACTTTTTTATTTTTGGGATGTGTCTCTCTTTTATGCTATTTTACCCAGACCAGTTTGATTGGTGACACAAAGACAAACCTCTTCAMTCACATTGGGCAGACCAGGGGGACATCAAGAAGAAATCCCTCCTAGGAAAAGGAATTAATAACAAAGTTACAGTTACTGTCACCCTGATTTTTCAGCCTTCTGATGTTTACATTTTGTACCGGAGCTTTCTCAGGCATTGTAACATAAACCAAGAGTGATGTTTTGTAAATTATGCATTCTTTCCAAGGGGAAGGACAAATTGATGGACTTCTAGGTTGGCTTATGTTGTATTAGTGAGGCAAACTCTCTTTTAGGCATTTATCTGCAACTTTAGTGACCACCCAGAGATTCCCATCTCCCAGTTTAAAGTCACAACTTAAAGTCACAACTGGAGCAGACCTTGAGCATCCCCTCTCTGCTCAGCCAAGAATGTTTCTGCAGGGTTTAAAAGCTCTGCCTCCTTTGTTAGAACTCCACAAACCCTAAAAAATACCCCCCAAAGTCGAAGAGGTGTCAACCTCGTCCCCCCCCAATCCCTGATAAAACTCCAAAGACTATATAAATCAGAATCCCAAAATAAACTTCCTTCTTCTTTCTCATCCTCACAACCGGACGGTGCGAGGGTGGTTTTTTCATGTCTGTCTGGGGACAAGTCACAAAAACCTTTCTCCTGTTTWCAGAAAATTCCCTGGGAAAAGAATTTCAGAAAACCAAAACACCTCAGGCATGGAACCAGGGCTACTCCAGGATCCTGGTCAGGGGAGATGGGCACACCCAGAGGGTGATGCCAGCCCGAAGGTGGCATGGACAGACTCGGGCAGCACATTCCCAGTGCTGCTGCTGCCTCCCTCCTCACTCTGACCCCTTGGCTTTCATCCCCATCTCCTCCCTCCTGCTCCTCTGCCATCCTTTAGTGCCCATTTCAGGCCTCTGTCTCACCCCAGACCTTCCCCTGCTCAGCCCAATGAACCATCTTAACAAACTCAAAAATATTGGATTCCCAGAGCCAGCCACGGGGTCACAAAATCATTGTGAAATAAAATTCATCGGGTGCGAGAGCAGGAAATAACAAMGCGCCCCATTGTAGGGATTTTTTTCCCCCAAATTGTCCTGATTGGGTTGTTTTGTAGACCCCAAACAGGCAGGGGAAGGGAAACTTCTGCGGGCATTTGAATCCTTTTTGCTCCATAGGAAGTTTTCAGGCAGCTCCAAACAATCGGGGCTGAGAAAGTGCAGCTGATGTTGTGTTTGTGCACGGGGAGCTGGAGCCCATTGTTCAGGAGCCTGGGGAGCTGCAGGAAGCACAGGGAACAGCTGAGGATACCCCGGGCAAAGCTCCTGCAAGGATTTTCCCAAGGCGTGCTTTGTGTGCTGCTGGAAAAAAACAGCAAAAAAAAAAAAAATCATAAATGTATCAATAAATATATCGATAATCCTCTTCTTGGATCTTTTTGGATCCTCTTTTGGGGTTGATCAGAGTCAAATTCAAAGAAATCTGGTCAAAATGCTTGGAATTTTTTTTATTTTTCTTAGAGAAAAATTGAAGAATTAAACACATCCCCAAGTGTCTTCTGATGTCTTTTTTCCCAAGTTTCTCTCTCATTCCATTTTTTCCAGAGATTGCTTTCCCTCTGTCGAGGTAAAGGAAGTTAAAGAACTACAGGGAATTTTATTGACAACTGTTTGATTGGCTTTGGACACGAGGTGCTGCAGGAAAATGTTGGATTTGCTGATTTCTCACTGTTCTTTTCTGACCACRCTCCAAAAAATGCCTCCATCCTCTTAAACTACAAATGAAATGCCTCTGTCACTGCAAATAGTGCTGAAGATGCTCAGAAAACTTGAAATTTCTTTCAGCCTGAGACCTCKTCATGTTCTTTAGGTTCCCTCAATGACAATATCACAAAAATTCCACGTACAGATCCCTCAACTGTGCTCTCACCAGCTCCATTAAAAGCCAGGGATTAATAATCGCAACGGAATAAATTTCTCAGCTAGAAGGCAAACTGGGTGACGGGAAGAATACAGAGAAAGGGGGGAAAGTGTAAAATAGTGCAGGAAGTTGTTATCTCTGAGCAGAAAAAGTAAATATTTTTACCCAAGAAGGATGTAAAATTGAGATATCTTCTGAGCAGGTGGGAGAGTGAAATGTTTTATCCCTCAACAGCAATGGATAAAATAAGAACAAGAAATAGAAGMTTGATCAATGCACTGCTCCAGCTTGACCTGGATTTTACATGGATATCAACCATGGCAGGGGGTGGAATGGGATGGGCTTTAAGGTCCCTTCCAAYCCAAACCTTTCCATGACCTTTGATTCCATGAAATCTTCATATAATTGTGGTCCTAAACCTGCATTTACCTGGACTGACCTTCATTGGTGGCCTGAAGGCTCTTGGATGTGCAGGAGCCATTTCTGAAGAGCTGAGAAACTGCAAAAAATCCCAAAATTGCTGCCTAAAGCCTTTCTTCAATGGTGAGAAGAAAGTGATGGGAAATATTGGTGAGAAGAAATACRGTGAGAAGAAAGGGATATCCAGGACTTGGCTGGTTCTTTCTCTTCCCTGAGTTTTCTCACCAAATGATTTTTTGTTTATTTTATTCAAATATCTGTTCCTCTTTGACAGGTGTCCTATAGGCAGAAAATGTGTCTTGGCCAAGGACAGGGAGGGAATCAGTCCTGGGTTTTCTTCTCAGGGGTAATGGAAGTTTCTCTGCTGAAGGTGTATGACAGAAACATTCCCACCCAAACCTGAATCCTGACAAATCACTGGAAAAGCCACTGAATTGAGGGATGGATTGCTGATTTCTCCCAAGATAAAAGCAGGATTAGGTTCAAGTAGCAAAAAACTTTTTGAGAGTTGGGAAAGGCTGAGCACGAGTGGGTTTCAAGCTCAAGAAGAGCCAGAGTGCAGCAGTGGCTCCACCCAACCACAAGTGATTAAATATTTTATCTTCTTTTTTTTTTTTCCTGAGAAATGAGAGAGTCGATTCAGAGATCACATCCTGCTCGTGATCAGGGTAGAGCAACTTTTTCCTCTGCCCATTCAACCTCCTCTGCACTGCTTGGCTTCCAAGACAAACCCAGAGATTCYGAGGAACAGGAGGGGTTTCAAAAACCTGCAGAAAGCTGCTCCCGGGGCACGCACGGAGCGTTTTGTGCTAATCGGGGAGCAAACTCCTCTGCAAAATATTATTCGTGGGACTGAACACCAGCCAACTGCAAAAACATTTTCTTAACTTGTGGGTAAACAGTCTCCAGCGCTGGGCTCTGCCTCCCAGCATTAAGGTAATTTCACACTCGAAAATTTCACAAATAAAACGTCCAGAGCCGCTCGCGGGAAAATTGCGGYGAATTAAAATAAGCAGCAATCCAGTTTTGTCTAAGCTGCTCTGGTCTTTGTTTCAATTCCTTTGCCTGATTCGAGCTGAGCTGCTGAATTAGGAGCAGGGAATCTGGGAATTTTATTTTTAAGACGCTGTTTTAGGGGAGAGTGTTAYCCAGAGAGCAGCAGGCAGGGAAAGAGGCACGCTGAGGTCAAGGCAGGAAGAAAAAGGCAAGTAGGAACTAAGCAGGGGTAGAGTTTGACCAACAAACACCAGATTAATCCTGCCTGCATCCATCTTCTGCCTCATTTGGTGTTGGGGTTTGAGACACAGGGCCAGGGACCTCAGAACAGGCTGTAAACRAGATTTTGAATGCCCATGCTCAGTGTCAGAGGTGATCAGAGAGATTTCCAGCCCCACACGGCTGAGGTTTGGCTCCAGGGCAAGTTGATCTTGTCTTTTTATMAAAGGGGTTTTTCTATAAAGCTCATTTAGGGGTACCTGAGCAGGCACAAAGGAACGAGGCCAAAACTCTGCCTGGGGCATGAAGGAGTTCCCTCAGCCAGGATCCCAGCACAGGCCATGGGCTGATCCCCATCTCTGSCTCAGCACTTCCCTCCCCACAAAGCTGAGCTCGGCTCATCCTCCTGCATTGCCCYAGCAGAGCCCAAAATCCTTCCTGAACCTCACTGAGCCCCCGGAAGCCCAGTCCCAGCATCACCACATTTTTGGGGCTGTTGGAATGTGACCTTTCCTTCCTGGAGAGARGGAACATCTCCATGCAGGTCTGTTGCCCACGTTCCAGCTCGTTTTTCACCCCACTTTTGACGTCCAGATCAGTCGCACACCTCAAGCCCTGGAACATTTAATTATAGCTCGTGYCATCATTTACCTTGTCCACTAAGCCTTTGATTACATTAGACAAGAAASAAAATTTCATCTATGCTCTCCAGCTATCCCTTAGGCTGAAAATAAAACTGGAATTGGCCAGAAAGAGATGACATTTTTCTTCAAGACAGMAGAAGGAAGCATGAAAACTCCTGTCCAGGATATCCGGGACTTGGCTGGTTCTTTCTCTTCCCTGAGTTTTCTCACCAAATGATTTTTTGTTTATTTTATTTAAAAAGTCTGTTCCTCTTTGACAGGTGTCCTATAGGCAGAWAATGTGTCTTGGCTAAGGACAGGGAGGGAATCAGTCCTGGGTTTCTTCTCAGGAGTAATGGAAGTTTCTCTGCTGAAGGTGCACGGCAGAAATATTCCCGTGTTTAACTCAGTGTGATGCATTCAGGCACAGAACTTCAGGAGGGATAAAATTATGGAGAATCGGAAGGGTCCAGTAAAAATGGAAATGAAACTCGCAGTGGCAGGTGAAATAGGAATTTTGGAATTGTAAATTGAATGGAACAGGATATTGAATTTTACAGAGGTTTGGCAATTTCGGAAAGGAGTTTTGTAAAATTAAAAGTCTAAATTAGATGAAAAAAAACAACAATGCAATAAAAAGACAAAGGGGCAGTTAGCCAGGATTCACTCAGCTTTTAAAACACTCAGTTATCAGCAAATACATCGGTTCAGTGCAAAGTTCAGTATCCTGCAAGCTTCTCCAGCAGGAAAAGTTGGATGAATCTGCTCTAGCACTAAAACTGGTTACCTGCTCCCTCCCACCTCTGCCAAACCCCAGGGTCACCCATGGCCCTGCCCTGCTGGGTCGCCAGAGCTGGAAAACCCCAACCCATTGGACATTTTTTAAAAAGGAACAACAAGAGTCACTGCAAAACCCTCTGTGGCTTCTTAGTTCAACACCTGAACCCCAGCAATGATGGGGGTGTGAGGAAACAGCTCCTTTTCACTCATCCATAGGAACAACTCACCCAACTCCCTAATTACTTGGTTAATTGACTCCCTAATTCATTGAATCAGCAGAAAAACGAGCTCTACAAAGCTCACACAGCAGTATCTGCCTCAGATGAGTCCCAGGGCCAGCAGAAGGGAAGGAAATAACKTGGCAGGAGGAGGGAAAAGGCAGGATTGCAGGGATGGAGATTAATCAGATTAAYCCACACTGTTGTATCCACAGTATTTTGACAGGAAGTTACCAAATAATTCCTGATTTTGCTGTCTATTGCTGCAATTCATCCCGAGGTGATGGAGAAACTCAAATGCTTCCCTGAAGGACAAGCCTCCGCAGGAGTTAACGGAAGGAAAAATCCCATTGAGCAGGAGTTTGGGGTTTTATTTCCCACAGATCAAGCTCAAGGAAGAAACAGCAGAGGAATGAATCAGTGAGGGCTGGGAAAGGATCTCAGATTATTAACACGAGTCAGGGGAGGACAGAGAGTAGCTGAACACATCATCAACACCAGCATCACCCCCAAACCTCCACGGAACAAGAGTCAGATTTAACTTTAACCATGTGTCCTGCTCAGGCAGCTGCTTAATCACCCTAATGAACACAAATGGCCTCCAGCATTTAAACCCTGAGCATCCTAAACCAAAAAACTGCCAGCAGAACAGACCCYTTTGCACCCACAGGTAGGGCTCTGTCAGTATTCCCAATGAATTTCATAGCAGACAAATTGTACATTGAGTAGAGGCACCACGATGCTCCGTGGCAATTTTTTTGGATTTTTTATTTCATCTTCAYGGTCAAACTGCCCATTTGGAAACCTTGTTTTGGAAAAAAAAGCAAAGGATGAACCCTCTTCAGCAGATTTTGCAAATAATGGATAGGTTTATTGGTTTGGGGAATGAAAAAAAAAAACGAATGGAATTTCACCTCACAAAAAGCCTTTTGTGGGTTCCCAGCACTACAGGCTTGATTAGGAAGGCTCTTCATGACTAATAGGTGGATGAGCTTTATTTTTCCTAGAAATTTTCCTCATGCTGTTAAATTTGGAGGACCTGTGCCCAATTTCCATGGAGATTTGTTCCTTGGAACCCATCTGACCACACCGTGGTCACTTTTGGGCCCTAAGAAATCAGMGGGGAAATTTTTAACACGGGAGGAGGATGCTCACCATGGGTGAAAYGAGTGACCCAGAGCTCAGGCAGAGATTTTAAGCGTTTTTAGGGTATTTCAGGGGGAGCTTCCATGCTCTCCAAAGTGTTGATCCATCCCCTTGGCCTGGCAGACTTCCAGAGGTGGCTGTTCCCTTCCTCCCCTCCACAAGTGGGGAAGAGAGGAGGAGTTTAGAAAGCCGACATGGCAAATCTCCAACCCCTCTCCAAATATATATTTCATTAAATCCAGCAATTAATATCAGGGAGCAGTGCCTGCTCCAACAGAGCCAACCCAATACGTCGGGGAGGAAGGGAGAGTGATTTAGAAACTCCTATTTCTTGGACAGGGGCACACTTAAAAAGGCTGATCTCATAAATCTGTGGTTTCTGCGCGTTTTTTTTGGGTTGTGCATCAGAGCACTCCCACAGCAGATAGTGGGACGTGTAACATTCCCAAGTCCATGAACCCCCGTCACATGATGGTAATTACTGGAGACCTTGAAACACAAAGACCAATAAATTCAGCATTAAGAGCACAGCTCCTGTTCGCTTACTCACAGCACAGGATTTGGCCAGGAGTTGCATGGGAAGGTCTTATCCCTTCAAGAATCTTGATTTCTCAACATGTTGTTGATCCTTTGGATACCTCTGACCACGTGTCAGGCAAAGAATATTCCACTCAAATGTCCTTAAAGGGTCCAAAAATTCCAACCCAGAGGGTGCTGCCTCCTGATTCCTTGGCCCTCTTCAGAAATTCAGCATCAGGAGCTTTTGAGAGAGGGGGGAACTATAACAAAGTATAAATGAAGTTTTCCTCTCCAAATACAGAGCACAGAGTTGAGTATCTTGGACTGACAGGATAAATATGGGATCAGTTCACCCCAGGGAAGATGGATCACATGTTCCCTAGAGAGGGAAACCACTACAATGGGGAAGCAGATAAAAAACAAGGTAGGAAAAGAAGAATTCACCACCCACTGCAGAGGATGAGAAGCACCCAAGGTTCAGCATCTCCCCAGAGCAAACTCCTACAGCTGAACTCTGCCTGTTGTACAAAACCTCCCGTTTCCAGAGCCACCCCCAGAGATTATTAGAAGGAAAAAACCCAGAAATATCCATCTCTTTGCTGCTCCGTGGGTCTCTGAGCTGAGCCTTGGTGTGGTCTGTGCACGCTGGTGCTGTGACTCACGGCCTGAGCAAGCACAGCCTGCCCCAGKGCTGGACTCTGCTGCCACGGCTGTGCTGCCAGCTCTTTGAAAGAGATAAAAGGTCCCCAGCCTGGCCAGAAGAAATTGGCACCTCTCCACCTCCTCGGAGATTTACATATGCATTTCCAAGATGGAGCAGTCATTAAAACGCTGCTCCGCTGGGATAATTGCAATTATCCCATTCTTTCGGTGGCCCACTGTAAACAGAGAGTTCAGTGTCTTGTCTTTTGCTGGAGCAGGAGAGTCATCCCCATCCCAGCACTTCCTCTTTGGCAACAGGAGATTCCATCTGAATCACCACCCGGCTCTTGCTTCATCCCCAGGCTCTGATGGTCTGATAACATTTAACTCAGAACTCCAAGCAATTAAAACCAAGACGACACATTAAAAACAATCCCAATTTAGGGTCCATCTTTAAATGATTATTCAGAACTGATTGGGAAATGGAATTTCTGCTCTGCAGGGAAGTCAAACGTTTCAAAATTCCCTTTCATCACAGCCTGGAATGCAACCTGAATTTGGCTTAAATCCCATCTTAGCTGGACTTTCGGCACCTGGGACTTGCAAACTGCTTAATGTCAGCCGTCACTTCATCCCAGAGAAAAGTGCAGATGTTTCCACACGGGGTGACAGAGTGGCCTCCATTAAAAYGCACTCAGCAGTGTCCCATTAATTAGCCTCAGGACAGGCACAATTCCAGCTTTCTCCYCAAAGCCTCCACGTGGGCACAGCCGTGCCCAGACCACACCCAACACATGAGGGACAAACTCAGAGTCACGGGGGTAAAACACAAGAACTTTTGCCTGGCAGAACCGGAGTTCATAAAGAGGGAGTTGTGACCTTTCTGAACTGGAAGGAGATAAAATTTCCACTTTTTCATGGGGGAATCCACCCAAGGACAAAGAGGGAATGCCACAAGAGGATTTCTCCCATCCTCTCTTTTCACATGAGAGGGAAAGCAGCAGTCAGTGTGTGTGCAAGGAGTTGTCGCTGCCCATCAGGGAGATGGAGACTCTCCCCAACAGAGGAGCACCATGGTCTCCCTTCTCTCTCCTCACACACTGTAGGCCCCGAATTCCCTCCTGTAGTGATGGATTCATCCAATATAACCAGATCCAAACTTCTGGAGCAAACCACTGGGAAAGCATCACACAGGAGCATGACCACATTGCCACCAAGACCCCCTTCCTATCAGAATGGAGTGAAGGCTTTTATTGGAAGTAGCAGGGTTTGGTAGGAATTTTGGACTGGTTTTTCTGGCCAAAACCGTGCTCATCCATACTCTCTGACCAAGTTCACTGTTTTCTGGCTACCTGTCTCAAGGGYGAAGGAGAATGGGTGGATGAGATCCAGACACTACTCCATCCAAGGAGGAAAGTCTCTCCCAGCTCCCAAGTTTATTTGGGCTCTAGCCTTGCTGCTCCTTGACCACAGATCTGAGCAAGAACTGCTCCCTCAGTCCCCTTCCCTTGCCCCTGGGGTTGGTGCCCATGGTCCTACCCCTGGTGTGGAGGATGGAAAGCCTGAACCCTTCCCTGTRCTGCACAATCCATCTGCTGCAGCACTTGGACATGCCTGGAATTTTTTGTCCAAGCCAGGCCTGCAGTCGTGGCAATTAAAGGCACCATCCTTCACCCCCGAGTTGTAAAGGGCTCTGCTTTCACAACTGCTTGAGTGATGGGTCATTACTCAGCTGCCTTCACAGAAAAAAAACCTGTTTTCAGTGAGTTCCTTGGAAATCAAATGACTTTCTGGTTTATTGAAATTGCGTTGGCTTGAGTGGCCTTGTCATCACCGAGTCCCTTTGACTCCTGCAGCAAAGCAGCCCCAAGGAAATCTGCCACAGCTGAGCAGGTGGGGAAAGAGGGAGCAATGGCCTCTGGAGGGTGGAAACACATTTCTGACTCTGAAGAGCTCCTGAGGAAGAAAATCGGAATATGGGCTCTGATTCAGCAAAGCAATTAAGTATATGCTTTAAGTCAAAGCCTTGCTTAATTCCTTCGACTCCAATGGGATTTGAGCAGAGACTTTAGACTGAGCCGAATTCAGGTCTAAAAATTCCTCTGACGTTTTTTTCCCTTCTGGATTACAGAGGAAGAAAGTGGTTACAGTGCACGACTGGAGCAGCAGGGGGGTGATGAACTGTGCTGCACATCCAGTCTAATGTAAAGCTTTAAAAATCACTTGGCAGGGACCGAGCCATAAATTAAGTTGCTCAAGCTGGTCGTGCTTTGCAACCAAAGCCATTGTCTTCCAAGGGCTTGAGCTTTACGACTTCCCAACCGGCCCCAACTCCACCGTGGCCGATCAGGAGAAACTTTACACTTGATAAATCCTCTAATATGCCAGGGAGAGTCCCTCCCTCCCGTGCTGTTCCCCTCCCACCTCTTTAATGAGCATCCCCATTAGCTTTGGAGTACAAAGGGAGTTCACTCCGTGAGCCTTTGTGTTCTTTGCACGTTAGGAGGGCTAAGGAGCAGTTCAAAAAGCAATCTGCCCAGAAACCACAGTTTATGAGTCCCAGAAGTTTCATTTGCTCAGGTCAGACTGAAAGCTTGGCTGAAGATACAGTAGAAATTTTTCTCTGTCAGGCAACAGAAAGCAGTACAAAGAACCCAGCTGTTAGGTCTCATAGTCCAGGCCTCTAATTAAAACAGTGGAAAATTAGATAACTTCACAAATTCATCACTGCCACCACTGGCTGTCAAAAAAAAAAAAAAAAAA
>QVAJ01000429.1:354640-371218 GCA_003546035.1 Mixornis gularis | reverse complement strand
TTTTTTTTTTTCCTATGAGGGAAAATGAAAAAGGCTCAAATTTATTGTTCTCAGAGGAGGAAGAAGGGCAATGGTTCTTCCCAAAAAACGCATGACACAGTCGGTGTGGTGCTTCTGAATGTCTGGCCTGAGGTCAACAAATGTCACTTGCAGCTCGAAATCAACTCTGTATTAAAAAAAAAACCAAAAAAACCCCCAAGCAAACAATGCCTCCGTCCCTAAAATAAAGGAGGAAAGACCTTGTGGCACCCACACTTCAACAACAGCCAAARAAGAAAACTCCTATTCTCTGAAAAGTTAAATTCACATTTGAATTATAGCGGGTAAATTCACTAGCCCTCAAAACGAAGAGRGATTAAAAGTGTCTCTTGAATTAAGCCTTGCTTTTAGAGAAGAAATGTTCCTTCAAAGAACAAAGAGGAGAGATTCACACCTTAACAAGCCACACCAAGTCTGAACCAGCTTCTCCTGCACAAGTCCTGGCACAGGGGACCAGGAGGGGACAGGCCGTGGTACCACACAGGGCAAGAAGCAGATTGAACATACCAACATTTTATAAACACTGAAGTGGAAAACAAGTTTAGGGTTGGGGCTGGGAACTGTTCTCAGGTTAACTTTCATTGGAGACTGTGGGGTAGAGGAGAAACAGGGCAGATGCTCCAACCCACAGGGCAGCACCCAAACAAGGTGACTGGATGGTTTGATCCCTGATTTGATGGGTTTTTTAATCATAAACCCTGTAGTTTTTAATTTAAAAAAATGGGTTTTTAAAATTATAAACACCTGACTATTCGATTCTCAACTGAACACCTGGACTTGTGGGCAGAGCCCAGGCTGGTGAGGGCAGCAGGTTTGATGTCTCCTGTCCCAGGCAGGGCTCAGGGCTGGGGACGTGCAGCTTTTGCTGCTCCACCACTCTCTCTGCCCTGCTCTCCTGCAGCCTTTGGGAAACGTGGAAAAGGAGCACTGTTTTGGCAGGAAAAGTAGGATTGCAAGAGCGTGGATAAGAATAGAGCTAATAAAGACACTCTCCAAGATGAAGAGAAAGATGAGACAAAGATCTACGTCAAGACCACGGCTACGTTGACCCATTAATTAATTTCCAGTCACAGGGCAGGAATAACTCCCATTCCAGAGCAGGAATTCGCTCCCCTAGTGAAATAAAACATATTTTCTAGGAGCCATTTGCTCAAAGGCTGCAGGGAAAGCACATGTGGCCACTTCAGCCAAACACATTTCTCCTCGTACCAAGGGGAGCCGAGGGCATCCAGAGCCTCCCCCCAGCAGCTCCAAAGTGGCTCCATCAAAGCTCTGTGGGATCAAACGCCCCGGCTGCTCCTGGGGTGGCCCTGAAGGATGGAGCTGAGGGTGAGCACAGCCTGCACAGCCCTGGCTGGAGTCACTGCYGGGATCAGGAGCTCCCAGCCAGCCAAATCGCCCCCAGCCCGCCACGATTTGAGTCTTTCTATAATTGTCACAACCCTCCTCCAAATTAAAAAAAAAAAGTCACCAGCACCAAGCCCTTCCCAGGCCTGACCAACAAAAGGTAAAGACATTGGGAAGGACGGCGTTCTCTTGTCACACGTTACCTTCTAAATCTCGGGTCTTCCTTTGTACTCTGACAGTAATTTCACATCTAGACATGGCTGCCAAGCGAGGTTTGTTTGATGTTCTTTCCTGCCTTTGTAATGGAGTTTCCTTTCAAGCAGGAGGAGGCGGAGGGAGAGGGGATGACAGGGGCTTATAAATATGGAAAAGACACTTTTTGGCATAAAATTCGCGTCGCATTTAAAATATCCCCTATGATTCTTTTCTTTTTCCCGMCCGTGAAGGCGGCCACCTTTGGGATTGTCCACTTTGGAAAATCTGCTGTTTTAAAAAAAGAAGCACAGAAGGGAAAATCATCACGGCTGGAAAATATTCAAGACTTTGGGAAGTAAAAAAAAAATAGCCCCCCCCCAAAAAAATCCCCTACAGATCCTGGAGTGATTTCAGTGTTGCCTCCTCTCCTCTGAAAGGCCACACTGCCACTGAGGGACCTGTGACAAGTAAAGTCAGGGGAGCAATGAATGAGTTGGTKCTCTCTGGAGTGACCAGATCTTGGAAAACTTATGCATTCCATAGGAGAAAGGCCAAAATACCCATCCTAGGTCTCAGTAATAAAATTTGGGATGGTGTCTCCATGATAAGACAAGGCTGGTGAGGATGCAGCCTGCTGGGACTGTGATTCACCCATCAGAAATGTCAAATTAGTTAAATTACACCTCAGAGTAAGCGATTCCCAAAGCCCAAGTGACATTCCCAAGGTTACTCAGGAAGATCATGAGGGAAGGAAACAGGTGCCTGATCCTCAAAGTCACCGTGCTGATGTTCCCAGAGGACCAGACCTGGGACCTTTCCACATCCAGGGCATAAAATTGACTGAACTGAAAACAACACATGATGAAAAGGACGGGTTGGAATTGTGTTGTTGGAAATTGTGTTATCTCAGGAAAAATCTGAATGGAGGATGAGATGTCCCAGAAATCCACCAGCCAAAAGCAGACAGTTGCTCTCCATGGGTGGCTGCTGACCTCAAGGCTCAGTTCCACTCAGATTCCACATCTTCATTCCCTGCAGCTTGCTCRGAGCTCCTCAGGAAGGACACACACATCTCCCTGCTTTTTAGCAAATAACGGATGTGTCCTTCATTTATCCCCAGGACTCTTCCCTTCAGATTGCTCTTGACACTCCACACTTTGCCTGACACACGAAACCCCCCTCCTCTGATAAATTTATGTGCCTTATAAACAAAAGCTCCAAAATGTAGCCAATGGCCCCWCATCCCTGCCAATTTGAGCATATGGAAGAACAAGGAGAAGTCAAAAGAGATCTTTTTTTTTTCTGTAGGAACACCAGAGTTTGAGGCAGAAACTCCATTAGTCCAACTAATGAGGGATTGTTCCCCGTGGTATATCCCCCCTCAGCACTAAATGACTCARATGATAGCCCTTCCAACACTTCCCTGGGGAAACTACTCCACAGCCTCATAGATCACACTGTCAGGAGCTTTTTGGCCAGATGGATTTCAAAGGCTACGAAATGTGCTCCAGTGTTTGGCTTGGAAACCCTTGAAGCAGTTTTGGACTCTCATATTTGCGATGCCRCAGGCATGACTTCAGCTCTTGGAGCTCAGCACCCGAGTCCTGCACACCTCTGTCCCCTGCACACGTTCCCAYGTGCCTGGGATTGGGCTCACCCTGCTCCCTGTCCAGGGAAAGCTGCTGCAGGAAGGAGAGAGCTGAGTGTTTGTTGCTTTCTGGGCAACTGCAACTTAAATTGTCTTGAAGGCTTGAAAGGCTTTGGGTTGATGTTATTCCCTGGGGGAATTTATTCTGGGGGGAAAAAAAAAATAAATCCGGGTGTTTGATGTCAAGAAATGTCCGTAAAGCTACCAGAGAAATTCTGTTGGAGTTTCCCTGTTGAACTGGGGCCCAGGAGCAGCAGATCCTGGTTTTCTGCAGGTGGCTTTCTCTGAGCTCCAGAACTCACTGGAAATCCCATCTGGCTGTGCAGCAGGYGGGATCTGAGCTCACTCCTTTCCACACCCAACCCTCCTCCAGTCCCCATCACCATTTCAGCTCAGTGGCACTTGGACCCATTAATCCTGCAGATAAACAGAGCCAAAGAGGGAGAATTTGTCATCTTCCCACTGGAAGGCCCAGAATGGCTCTGCAGGACCCATCCTGAGGCTGTACCTTGAGGAATTTATGYGAATCCATGGTTCCACACAGCTGAAAAACTGAATTTAAAACCAAAGAGGGATGAGAGTCTTCCTGCACCTGGAAAGAACCTCCTGCTCTTCCAACAGCACAGGTTGAATGCTTCACCCACAGCTCCACTCTGGGATGAGCCATTGCTTGGGAATAATTCAGAATATCCTGTAGGATTAATTCAGAGGAGCCTGTTCCTGGGACAGGATGGTTATCCAGGCAGGAATCTGGGATTGGATGTTCACACACAGCTCAGCAGCTCGAGGCTTTCCTCCTTCTCTAAGCTGACCTTAATTTACCTCCTTCAGCCCCAGCGTCCTCCCTCTAGAAGCTGTAAATCTGACATCCCAGTTTTCTTCGGAATGGGGATTCTGGCAAAGCTTGGAGGTGTTTGAAAGTGGGCAGAGCAAGCCCCTTTTGTCATCACCTGCATTAACACAATGCTCGTGGTTGTCTGCCAGGACCCTGATGCCGTACAAACAACACACAAATGGGACCTGCTTTACTCTGAACTGTTTAATCCACTTGGGCYACGGCTTCAAATGTTCTGGTTTTAGACCTAAAAATAACCCGGAATAGAATGTACTCTTCTCCTGTTACCATCCCTACCACCGAGGGGAGAAATGAGGAGAAGTCCAACCACTTTGGAGGATGAAATGTGATAACAGGTCCAGCGAGGGAAATAAAAGCCATATAAACTGATGTAAATGCATGCAAAATGCACTCACTTTCTTGGCAGGATGGATTTTTTATRCAACTCAAGGCAGGGACGTTACACMAGGAATTCCTCCCCATGCACTTTACTGGGAAGTAAAGATGTCACTGGAATTTCTGTGTGATTAGAAGTAGAAGAAAAATGTTTATGGGAGAAACTGGTCTGAAAGAAAAAAACCCTCATGGGTGCCTCTTTCCCAGCTCTTTATAGGAACTGAAATCCCTGTGCTGATGTGGTTTTTGCCAACCATCCAGGCTGACATGACAGATCCCATTTCCATTGTCGGAGACAATGGGGACAGCACCAGGATTTAGGCCCTGCAGCTCTCTGACACATTTCAGATCTCTGGAAAGGAAAAATCGGGGATAAGCCCTTCCCGTGGCCGCAGGCAGGCATTGGTGATCCAACACAAACACTTCTGGGAATCGGGGCTGCTCTTTGATATGGCACACACGGGGTTTTTTTGGAGGGTTTAGGTAACAGGACACCAGGTAGGTATGGAAATGAGAAGCTTTGATGGATGGCACCTCTCCCCAAAATCCATGGAAGAGGCTCGGGGAAGCAAAGCTGACAGGGATTACTGCAGATGGAGCTGCATTCCTGCAGCACATTAAGCTGCTTTGTGCCATGCCACGACTTGATATGATAAGGTAACACAATAGGGCAGGATAGCACAGAGCCAGGCCGGGAAAGAGAGGGAAAAGAAGGAAAGGAAGGGTTTGTTTGGGGAAGGATTATCTGTTTCCGATGAGGGCATTCCCTCCAAGGGCTGGGTGGGTGTTCRGCTGGGGAAGGGTCTGCTAAAGGACAAATTTTAGGTGTCTTCTYGTGTTCTCAACACCAACAACTCGGAATCAAAAGAATTGAGCTCAAGCGCRGGCTGAAATTTTGATCTTTCCGTACATCCAACCCAAACATTGTTCTGCTTTCTTAAGGGATTARTAATTATTATGACAAATAACATTGCTTCATCCCCAGTTACTCTGCAGTTTCTTGTGAGCTGCTTCCTCAGACCTCACACTGCACTGAGCTGCTGGAGCAGCCACCACCTGTGACGAGAGTTTGGACAGTCATGGGTTGGGCAGTCAAGAAATAAAATATTTCATTTAAGCACTGCCTCTCTTTTCCTTAATTCTAATTATATTTCCATTCTTCTACTCTTATTTAACTCATCTTATCGATTTCTAAATTAACATTATCCAAGGTCAAAGTTTGGCTTTCAATTCCCTGCAATATCTTGGTTATTGTGGTCAAACCACCTCTCAAATTTCAGTCTGTAGAGCAAAATATCAGTTTCCTATATAAAAAAATAATCCATTATCAGTAAAGGCTTTCCCAAAATCCACTTATCTTTCCTTACAACGCACTTCTGGACCTTGCTCTGTTGCAGATGGCACAGATTGATGGCTAAACACTATGGGAGGAGGAGGAGGAGTTTCCTTTGAAAGGTATATCCTAAAAAAAAATACCTAATAATCCTTTGGAAAGGCCACACTGGAATAGGCAAGTGTGCTCAGTAAAACGTGAGCACTCATTTAAGTGCTTTGCTGAATCAAGGCCTAAATTCCTGGCTTTATTCAGCTTGGTAGCAGTGACAGAATGAAGACAGGGGGATTATTTTATTAAAGATTCTTTTGGTTGTGTCTCAGCAGCTCTCACTGAGAGTTCAGCAACAATCCCAGCCCTGTTAAACCTTTTCAGTGAGGAGAAGGGACCAAACACTGAAAATTGATTCTTAATATTTGGCAGCACCCCTTGAGAAGAGATTTTAAATCCATCTTTAAGGGTTGTCATCAAATCCCACTCTGAGCSGGGGTTTAGGGCCCTGAGCTCTGGGGGAGGCTGTGCCTGCCACCTGAGCAAGGCTGTGCCAGAGGCTGTGCTGCTGTGAGCCAGGTTTTCCTTGGAAAAATCAACTCCGGGCATCTCCTGATGCTGTAGTTCATGTCAGCATGTCCAGGATGGACATAAATCAGGAGAGCTCCGTGCAGAARCACAAACGAGCTGCAAATCCCTTCCAAGGAGCTGGGGAGATCCTTACACCAGCTCACATTCCAGCTCTGCTGCAGCCACAGGGTTTAAACCATCTTGGATGGGACAACATGAGCTGCCTTCCCAAGAAAGCTCAGGAGAAGTTTGTCAGCTGGAAATTCCGCCTCATTCGTACCCAAAAATTCAAGAGGGTAAAGTGCTAAGGGGAAAAAAGGTGACAAACAATATTAAAGCAACATGCATTAATCCAACACACTGTTCCCAAAGAGGAATAAAACCCATAAAGCTGAGGAGCTTTACAGGAAGGTCATGCACAAGCTCCTGGGAAAACCTTTGAAGTGGGTGTGAAGATGTGAGGACACAGAGGGATCTGTTCTGGTGAGTGGCARTGAGATCTCAGGGAGGTCATCATTGACCTGCACATTCCACCTTCCACTCCTTGGCACCAAGAGCTGGGTGTGCTATAAATTAAATCTTCAATTCTGTCTTCAACTTGGCCCCTAATCCTGAGAGCATGAGGCCAAGCCATGAACTTTGGTTGGGATTGAAGGTTTTTCTCTGGGGTTTCAGGTGTCAGTGCAGGTCCTGAGACACGGGTCCAGCAGGGCTGGAGGCTCTGGTACAAGTTTTGAAGGAAAACAACACCTACACTTCTGCCAGGTGGYTTCAGAGCAAAGCCTGAGGTGCAGCCTCACCTGAGCAGGATTCCTTGCCCTCAGTTCTTGGTATCAATCCAAACTGGGTTCTTATGCCCACGACTGGATGATKGGTGGGATCCACAATATCCTCTGGTTGTTCTTAACATTCAACATTYAAAATTCCCCCTTTTGAGCCCAGTCCTCGCTGTTCCATGGAGTTTTGTCCATGGAGAGGCTGTCATGACATAAACCAACGTCTCCTCCTGTGTCTACAGCCCCAGCAAAGGCCAGCATCGACCTCATCAGGGTGGGGATGGGGGAAGGGGAGAAGGGAAAAAAGGAATCAGTTGAATTCTTGGTCTCAAGCCTGAGTGCGCGCACAGAAAGGGATTTGCTCGTCACAAAAATTGAATTCACACCATTTCCCTGCCCCGAGAAGACAGATGACATCAGCCCCTTGGCAGGAGGTGCTTTAGAGGAGATTCTAATCCATGTTCTGACAGGAATATTCACTGGAGCTGTTGCTCACGCTCTGTCCAAGGTTTGATCAGGGCTTGAATGTGGACCTTGTGCTGGCTGACAGCAGAAATGCTTTGTGGCAGCTGACAAATGAGGTGGTACCCTATAGATTCAAGTGTGATTGTGATGTACAGCACCARCCCTGAGAGGCTGCACTGAGCAGGGGATAAGGGCTGACACTAAAATCTACTTGGGCTCAAAACAGCAGCACGTGCTGMGCACTCCCCAGATTGCTGCATCTTCATCTCTGCCTGTGGGGAAAAATAAATGGACATGTTGGATCAAATCCGTGGTCCCTGTTGTTTTTTATGGCTGCTGTACAGGCTACAGTTCACAAGTGAGTAGATAAGGCTGATCTAGAGTAGTTATCTGGAAGGGGAATGTTGGGTTATTTAATGTATTGAGTGCAGTAAAGGACTCATTTTCAGAGCTTGATGTTGGATCTGTTGGGATTTATCCTCCTTTATCCAGAGCTCAGGGCAGCAGGCAGTGGCATCAGGGTGATTCTCCAGTTCAGAAGGAGCTGAGGAATCAAAAGRAGTTATTTCTTGCTGGGAATATATCAGACAAATCTGTTGGGGTTTAATTGAATCTGTCATTAGCAGAGTGACCATCTAATAATTACAGCAGCCCAAAGACGTGGCCTCATGTSCCAGCCTTCTGCCATGGCAGTGGCCAGGTTTAGTTAGGGATGAACATCAGAGACCATTCCAACATTCTGATTCCACAGAGGATTATCTCCAAGTCACCCAACAAAGGAAATAAGGAGAGAAGATCAGCAGGGATGCAGACAATGCTTGACTGAACTCTTGAGCCTTGGATTTCCACCTTGGCTACTGACAGGCTCTGGTCCCAAGCCCAAAATCAGGAGTCCCCACCTAAGGAGCTCAGCCCAGAGCAATTCTGTCAGTGTGACTCAGACCAGGGTGTTGGGAGGAGAGAAAGGATTGAAGAGGAAACTCAAAGGAGACTTGGCTGAAAGTCACTGGTCTTAAAAGCAGAAAGTGCATCTCCACTTTTGCCCAAACCCTCGTCCAGCAGTTGGAATCCAAGGAACATCTCCCTGTCTGAGCCCCCCTGACCTGCAGCTGCTCTGGATCTCCTTCACTTCCGAGCCTGGGATTTTCTGAGGCAGCCAGAACGATCAACCCAAGGGAAAGCGCTGCCATTCTAATTACACCTTTTTTATTCTGTTCCTCCCTCCACCCACCTTGGCTCATGTGCAAGAGAACAAGAAGGAAATAACCAAAAGCCATAAATAAAAACCAATCAAGCACCAAGAGAGGTTTTAGTTTCTTAAAGTCCAGCACAGAGAGGAGCAGGGCTGGARCATGCCAGCAGTTACAGAATCATTAAGGTTGGAAAAGACCTCCAAGATCACGGAGTTAAACCKTTCTCAGTGCTCTCTGCAGCTGTGCCTGGAACTTGGAATTGCTCTGGAAGTGCACTACATGTGGACATGCTTTAAAAAAAAGATGTTGAGATTAGGAAAACATTATTTCACTACAGGAATAACACATTTCAGCTGCCTTCGCTGCCGCTCAGTGGGAAAAAAAAGCCTTTTCCAGCAGAAGGAGGAAATGAAGGGACACACACTAGAAGAAACTGGGATTTGGGATCTGGGTGGTTTGAGGCATGGATAACATTTTAAACTCGGTGTTAGGCAGGCTGTGCTGTTCCTCAGAGGGTTCAGTGACTGCAAGAGGAGCAAGCTGACAMCACAACCCCTTCCAAAGGGGCTCTGGCTCTGAACATCACCACGGCACCAGCAAAGGGAAATCCKGAAAACTCCACCTGGAATTGCTGTGAGACGTGGATGTGTTCAGTGTCAGGTGGACCTGACATGCCTTGGAGTATCCTGGTCCTGGAAACGAGGGCACATGGCCAGAATTCCCCACAACCCTTTCTAGTGGTGACAATCCTGAGGAAGCCACCAGCCCCTCCATCCAGCCCTCAGCCCAGAGCCAAGGGGAGCTGCGACATGGATAGAGGTGATCCATAACTTACACAGCACTTGTGCTTCTCTAACAGGATGGAAACTGTGCAAAACTYTGATTTACCTCTCCCAGAGACCTCTGCCCATCCTTTGCAGGGGTGGGCAGGTTCAGCCCCCCACCAGAAGCAGATTTGTAGGTCACTGCCAGAGCACAGGAGGCTCTGCTGTTCCCAACACCCATCCCACTCTGGATGACACCAGAAAAAAAGATTCAAACTGAGGAGTGTTTTTGAARGCAGTGTTTTTGAGAGTTTGTTTCTCTGGCTTGTTGGCCTTTTCTCCAAAGGGATAGAGTTTCTCCGAGGGAAGTTTCTTTTTGTAAAGTGACTGACCCGCTGGCACCAGTACAAAGTTTTGGGAGATGAACTCATACTTCTGAGTACGATTCCTTTGCACTGTTGAGAGCTGCTAATGAAGAGGAGCAGGGAGCAGCTAGAAAGGAAATCAGAGCCAGCAGCTTGGGAAAGAGAAACAGGGAATAACAAGGTCCTGCTCTGCTACGAGCATCCCCAAAGCAGAGGGGTCAACCCCTTCCCTCCTCCCCGGGGAGAGTGAGCTTGAAGGGTCCCCAGCAGCATCAAAATCCCTCCTCCCTCATCTGCTGCCGGACCCTGGGAGAGCCTAATCTTCCCCGAGTTACTTTGAAGTTCTGCAGGGATTTAGATTTGTGCCTCATTTAAGGCAAGGCAGAGAGCGGGAGCGCTCCTCGCCTCCCTTAACGCAGAGCAGGCACCGCGGGGTGACACCGGGGGCCCTCCTCCTCCTCCTCCTCCTCCTCCTCCTGCTCTCCCCTGCTCATTGGGAAGGGATCAAACCCCCCCTGCCCAACCCTGCCTGCTCTGCCTCCTTCCCCCGCGTCCTGGGACTCTCCACGCGCTGCAAATTGAGATTTTTCTGGGAGCCCAAACGCTTTCACTGCCTGCAAAGTCCCCCGAAACTGCCCTGAAGGTGCTTCCCCATCTTCCCTGAGCTCACAGGGATGATGAAGAGTAGCTGGATCAAGCCTTGCAGCGTGCTGTCAGGCTGCAAAGGGAATCACAGACCCGTAAAAAATCCAGGGATTCTTAGAAACCTCCTCCCATCACAGAGATTTACACCCCCTGGATCTGCCTGGCTTGTGCACAGCACCTTCCAGCCCRAGCAGYTSTTGSKCTTTGCAGAAGGGAASACGATATGTGCTGTTAAAAGCCACKGAAGATGGATGGCCAGCCTTCCTCACTTCCTTTCCGAGGAAGGAGAGCAGAGCCAATGTCACGCTGTGAGTCACCGGAAGAATAAAATTGAATCCTCGGGGCCGGAGCTTGCAAACAGCATGGCCAGGGATTTTTCCCTCCTCTTTTTCAAATCCCCTTGAAGTTTCTCCCCCTTCCCTTATCACTGGTCCATRGCACTGCAGAAAAGGTGCCTTCAAAACCCCACAAGGGGTTTTCACTTGCCAGATTACTGGAATTCTACCTGCTCCTCCCCAAATTTCTTATCGCTGTTGAAAATCTTGTTATTCCTGGGGGCTCTTGATCCCTGTTGCCCTCTAACCTCCAGGCCTTGCCCAGCATAGTGAAGGCTGGAGGAAAGGGCACCTGGCCAAGAGCAGATGGCAGGAAGGTTACCCAGCCTTTGTTCCCTGGCAGGGAACACGAGATTCCCAGCTCCAGGTTCATCCACAACTCCCYGACCAGGAGAGAAGGTGGCTGGGATCATTTCATTTATGTCCCAGTGGGAATCATGGGGCTTTACCCTGGAGGTGTGGGAGTATCCAGGCAAGGTTTTGATTTAGGGGAGCCTGAGATGTGCAGCACCTCTGAGGTTTATAACTTGTAAGAGCTTATCTCCTTTTGCATCAAGAAGTGTCTGGGAAGCAGCCAAGGGCACACAGCAGAGRAGATAGCAAGTGGGAAGGGAGAGGAAAAAAGTCAAGGGGAATACAAGCATATTTATAAAAATCAGAACAATAGTTTCCCAGAGCTGTGATAAGRACTATTCTCTACCCACAAATAAAAACGCAACACTGATTTTTTTTATTTTTTTATACTTTTTTCCCCCATGCATTTCTCCTCTTCTCTTAAAAAGAAAAAGCCAAACCACAGAGTTTTGCCTGAAGCCAGAACTGCCGTGAGATCAGCAGCCAAGGTGGAAGGAGTTAATCCTTGTCCCTCCCAGCTGGGAAGGCATCTGCCTGCAGCCTTTGGGAAGGACCCTGGAGCKGCTGGTCCTGCCACGGTCCCTGGTGAGTGTTTGTTCAGATCATCCAGCTCGGGGCACGACACCCCCTCCGGTCTGGAGGGATTGGCAAGAGCATCTCAAAGGGTGGCCCGGAGCTGTAAACAAGCAGAGCTTTGCATCCCCAGCCAGCRAGGCTGAGCTTTCCTGGCAGAGCTGCCTCAAGCAGGATCCCTCTGGCTCCCTGCCTGGCCCTTGCAAGTGTTATCAATCGCCTGCTTCCACCAGCATTAAAGAAATCAAACTTTCCTCCTTTGCTCTTGCACCCCCKCCCTTTAAATAGCAGCTTAAAAGGAAACAAATTTAGAGCAAGGTCAGAGGGGTGCAGAGGCTGTTTCTCATGCTCTGAGGAAATCCTAGCTGGTGGATGGTGGAGGGAGTTATCTCCCAGCCCTATCTGGACGTGAATTCAGAGAAAGGCTGGCTGGGATTTCCCAGGAAATTACAATTCTGCCCCCTTGCTTGTGGCAAGGCAGGATCCTCTCTGCTCACCATTCCTAACAGATCTCAGAGCAGATCCCACACAGGGCTGCACACAACAGTCCTGTGTAAGATGCACTCATGGTGCATCCTTGGAAGTGTCCAAGGCCAGGTTGGATGGGGTTTGGAGCAACTTGGGATAGGGCAAGGTGTCCCTACCCGTGGCAGAGTGGTTGGAAGTGGATTATCTTAATCATCCTTCCAATCCAAACTATTCTGGGGTTCTCTGATGGTTCCATGGCTGTCATTTAGCCTCAGTGTCCAAGAGCAGCATCTCCAGACCAAAACCCCCTGGACTGACATAGAACCACTCCTCTGATTTAAAAAAAATTGGTCACTTGAGAAAAGGCAAGCCCAGGACTGCAGGTGAGATGAAATCACATTTGATCCAGACTAGATCCGTGTTCATAGCTCCCTCTGGGACCAAAGCATTGCTTAGACATGTTTGAAGACGGAAGCAGCACTTTCAATATCCATTTACCCCTGTAGAATTAGATATAAGCTTCCATAATTAAACACATCCTYGCTTGAAGCTAAGGAAAGGCCAGGCTCCACAGAATCCTTCCTCCCCACAAAATCACCTCAAGCTACAGCAGAGTGTTTCAGTACCAAGCTGAACAAGAGTTTTAACAGTTTTTAGCTAAAATCATTCTCTCTATCACCCTTGCAACTTCTCATGGGCAGATCTTCGACAGGTGAGGAGYGACCCACTCAGTTGCACTTGGGAAAACAACAGAGTTGGGACAAGAAATCAGCTCTCACCAAGATTCTGGTTCCTCATTTAGGCACAGGACATATTCCCCTCTTCCCAAACACCTTTAAATCCCAGGGTAACATCTCCCCTTTTCATTTCACCCACTTAGCCCAAATAAGTCCAAACGGGGAGAAATCAAAGCAGGGTTTTAAGTCCATGTTTAAAACAGCTTATGGATTTTGGAGCTCCTTCCAGCTCCATCTCTTGCAGCAACGTTGTGCTGCAAGCCAAGGTTTCAGATGTGTGTCATCGGGGATTGCAGTTACAAATGAGATTAAGGAGCGAAATAAAAATCACTTGAGCTGGAGATAACTCACTCGCTGGCAGGGAGCGAGGGGCTGAATTGATCTCCTGGCCCAGGCAGGGCTTTTCCATCTGCCAATAACACCCAGCAATTTGTCAGTGCCTCAGCACGCAGTGTTTATAGCCCGGGGTTGTAATGAAATCAGCATCTCCCGCAGGGAATTTAACCCCTCCGGAGATCASCCGGCTGACAGGAGTGCTCCTTGTGGAGCAGGAAGGAAATGCCCAGCCCAGAGCTGGCTATGACACACACAGGTTTCAGAAAACATCAGAGCTCTTACAGGGTTATGGCAAACTCTGCCGTGTAAAAGCCTGGAAAAGGGGTTTAGTTCTGCTGGGACATCCAAAGTTGCTCTGGGAAYATCTACAAGGCACAACTTCCCCTGTCCCACCCCCGTGGATGGATTGAGGTGAGCAGCATTGCACCTCCACTGTGTCAGCCCGTCAGGGAGCCGGGCACTTGGTCTGTCTGCCCAACATCAGGGAGCCACCTGCAAGCCCAGACCTGGAAAACCATTCCAGAGGGAGTTTGGGACTGCTGAGAGCTGAGTRAGCTTCCTTGGGGATCTCTGCCCAATTGTCCTGTACAGACTCCATGAGGGAACAAACACAGACCATGGAATCAGCCTTCCCAGGCAGGCAGGAGCCTGGATCAGGACACATTTAGAGTCACTGCAAAGACTTCCAGGATTTCCARTCATTCACCAGTGCAGCTCACTTCCAGATGCTGGAGATCTTCTCCCTCTGCACTTCCAGGAGCAGGAGAGCTGTRCCCCCACTCAGCCAGCACTGCCCTGAGCCTATTCTTTCCTCAAAATCCCAAAAAAATGGTGTGGGATAAATCACACCCTATAGGTCCACCACCACTGCYGAGCCTTCCGTTGCTTTTCCTCCCCCCAACAAACCCCTTCAGGCACGAGACATTTTTTCCAGCCCACGCTTTCCTAAAGGACACTGTGAGGTTTTGTATAAACAAAGAAATGAGGCASGAGAGTTCGAGACTGAGGAGAAAATATCACAACCATCCCAACAACATCAACAGTTTAGAGAAAACACTTGGAGCTGTCAATACCCTGCGCTGAGTGGTGAAAGGTTTGGGACATATTCCAGTTTGGAGTAAGAGACACTTTGCTGGTTTGCTTGCAGATCYTGGGGGAAGACTGCACTTCTCAGCTGCCATCCAGAAATGGTACTGACTCTGTGGAAATAAGAACATGGAAAAGTCCAAACCAGGATAAATGCTCGCAGCCGTGAAAAATCTGAAATTAAAGAGCTCTCTGCCAAGAGAGGAGCTCAATAGTTTGGCTCCCCAAAGCTCAGGTCTTAAAATATATCTCAGAGCTCCATGGCTGCACATTCCTAACCCCAGGCTGCTGTGTGCACACGTGCAAAAAAAAAGTCGGATTGATCCTGGTAGAGGCGCCTCGAGCAACGCTTCCTTTCCTTCCAAAACAAATACTCAGTGRGGCAGTGATCCCAAAGAGCTCCTGAATGAAGCTCTGCAAGCCCTGCTGAGCCCTTAACTGTGGCATGAACCCACACTCCAGGCCAGGCTCACCTTTTGGGCACAGATTTCCATTTCACGGCGCCCTGGGAACGGAGCCCACGGGAGGATCTCGACCAAGGCAAGAGCCAAGCTCAGCAGACTGAGCCATGTTTAAATCCAGGTGCCAACAKCAGAGATAACGAAAGTGAAGGGTTGAAGTAATCAAAGGTGTTACTCATCCATGACTTGGACTGGAAGCAGAGCCAGGAGCTCAGCCCAGAGGAGGAACCAGCTGGGCACCATCCCAGTGTCCATGCCCAGAGGCAGCAGCAGGGCAAGGGGAATAAGGGCACTCAGTTCATAAAAACAGACCCCAGGAATGCAGCAATGATGAGTTTGGGTCACCTCTCTGATGGGGTGAAGGAACCACCAGCTACTGAAAGCCCTGAGCTCCTCAGGAGAATGGCTGGGCTCAGGTGCTGCACTTGGCTGCCTCTGCTGGGCGTGGGGGGTGAAGAGCTCCTGGATTAATGAGGTTTCAGCCTGTCTGACGCAGCTCCCATCCCAGCAGGTATCCCGAATTCCCTGCAGACACCCCGGGCTGGGCTCAGCACAGCTGTTTTGCAGCTGCATTTCGCTGGTGCAGCGGCAGCAGCCGGCTGGGCCGTGCAGATGGGCCCGGAGAGACTCCCAGCTTCCTTCATCTCCTGAGCTCRGGCCCAGCTCCCATAAAGCCGGGTTTTATGGGCCTCCCCGTGAGTGTGAGCAGGGCTGTGTGTGCAATCCCAGGGATTTACAATCCATTCAGGCATCGCTCGGGGCCAGCGTTTTCAAACGCTGTATCCAGAAGCCTGGATCCACTGGGCCTTCGGGTGGTTTTAAAGGGAGTTTATTTTGGATTTGAAAACACAGCCCCGGCTCTTCGGCACAAATTGACTTCCTGAGCTCGTCTGCTTCCTCCAAACTCTTCTCCTGGCAACTCCTGTTGCTTTAGGATTTCTCCACAACCCTCCAGCATCTCCTGAGGGCCTTCCTCCCCCTCCAACCTTTTCCCCTTTTGATCGCTGCGAGGCTGTTAATTCAGTTGGCAACAAAACACCCTCTCAAGCAAAACTAAGACAATGAGCTGTGTCAAACCTGAGAGGCTTGAATGAAATTTAATTTGCAGTATTTGCTTTTTTTCCCCCTTTCTCCTTCAGGCTTTGGCTTCTCTGACTTTCTTTCATGGCTAGATTCCTACRCTGTCCATCTTTCTGGGCATACTTTATGTTTGACATTTCTTAGTTTTCCCCAGTGAGGTGGGGGAGTCCAAACTCTCATTTTATACCTTCCCCAGCATGGCTTTAGATGAAGCCAGGGGATTTTCACAGGGGGTTTGTGAAGCAGGGAACCCCTAAAATAAAGAGAGGTTGAGCCCAGAGCAACATATGATCCAACCAATATGGTTAATCACTCATTCTCCATTTATTCTGCTTAAGATGGCAGGTTATATACAGTTCTATATAGTTTATAGTTACAGKGACACTTTCATTGSCAYACAGCACAGAGAAAAAYGCAARCACACATTGTTTAYCTTACTCTTAAGGTGGCTAAAATGTGCCCGCTAATAATTGCTTTCAGTGACTTCTAGAAAACCCACTATCTAACAATAATACTTTAACATTTAATTTCTGCTGTGCCACAGGTGATTTCACCTGCGCAGCAGCTTCAAGGCCTCAGGGCCTTC
>QVAJ01000429.1:334076-349803 GCA_003546035.1 Mixornis gularis | reverse complement strand
AAAAAAAAAAAAAAAAAAAAAAAAAAAAAAGTCAATGAAACAGAACAGATAATTTTGCAATTTAATTTTCCATCTCCTCTAATAACGGTCCCGGTGTCATGCTGATGGATGGAACTGTTACACGTGGCCTCTCAAGATTAATTCCCCTCCTGTAACTTTCAGCCGTGATTTTCCAGAGCAGCCTCTTGGCTCCCTTATTCAGTGTTCCCCCTGGTCCCTTCCCCTCTCCCTTCCCCAGGCTTCTCCTGCTCAGAAGAATGTTTTGGATCAAAGCCGACAAGGAGAATTTAGGCCGGGTGTCAGGGCTGGATTTCGTGATTGCTGAGGAGACTYGGGTCCTTTTCCTGAAGGACAACACAGCTTTTATGTGGAAAACATCACAATCAGACCTGAAAGCCCTCTGTTCCTTATCTGAAACTGCTGACTACTGCACAAATCCGGGATATCTGCTCCTTCCAGGATCTCCAARGATCTACATTTTTTCCCATCCCGCTTGGGCAGAAATCTCTGAAGCCCATTAAAAGTCTCACCGTAATCTGAGCTCCATATTTTCTCAAGCCAGGAGATCTGGAATTTAAAGGCAAGGTTTGATCTTATCTATTCTTTATCTGATTATGGTGGCTCCACCAAATGAGATTTATCTATAAAGAAAATAATTCAATTAATGTCCCGGCTGCCCAAGTCTTTGTGAAGACCTCTCAGATTTTGCTGGGCTCTCCAATTAAATGTAACTCTGTAAACCTGAGTGAACCAAACCCTTATCTGAGAACGTGCAGTTCTTCTAAATTAAATTTGTGGAGYTGGTGGAAAGGGTTCAGGGGGTTTTATTTGTGTGTGAAAGGGACACAGAGACGCTGTTCTGGGTAACCCCCAATCCCTCCCAGCCCATCAGGGAGCACACACCACTAACCAGAGCTGCTCCTGAATTTGCACCAGCGAGGAATTTTCTCCTCCTGACACATTCTGTGGCATCCCACAGCTGAAGGGGCTCCAGGGAAAAGCAAACTCGCTGTCCTGGCACAGGGAAAAGGGATGCACGTGAGGGGCTGGTCCCAAAGTTGTGCAAGCATTGAGGACCACAGTGACCATGGCTCACTCCAAGTGCCAGCATGATCTCACTGGTCCAGAGGATATCCTGGTGGGATATCCAGATGCTTGAACATCTCCAATAAATACAAAAAACCAAAGGAGATCTTCCTCATGCTGGGGGTTCTCTTAGTTCTCCAGCGTTTTTGTGACCCCATGGAGTGTCCCATGGCAAGACCTTGGTTCKGTTAAAGGGGGAAARGGAAGGGAAAAGGGGCACAAAAATYAGATCCTTTTAAATATCAAGGARCTTCAGACCAGCTTCCAACTGCCCAACTTCCAAATGGGCAGTTCCCAGCCCTCTTCAGGCTCCTCTTCAGCTTCYCTTCTCCAGTTTCTCCTCCTTTGAGATCCAGAGGTGGAGGGAGCTTGGAAGCTCCACAGTAGCAGGGGCAAGGCTGGAAAAGAGTGGAGGGACAATCTGGGAATGCCATTCCTCTGCAAACTGAGTCATTCATCATCCTCCTTGGATGCCATCCTCAGTTTTTTGGGAAAACCAAGTCAGGCGTCCTCCTTGGATGTCATCCTCAGTTTTTTTGGGAAACCAAGTCAGGCACAGCATGAGGTGGGAAGGGTCASCAGGACTGGGTTGGAAGGGGAGGTTCCACCATGAGCAGGTTCACCATGAWTGAGTTCATTCACTGCAACTCTGATTTCTGGCTTTGCTTATCCGTGCAAAACAAAATATCATTGCTGGCAGATCTCACCTGAATTGTTTCCAAACTGCTTTTCCTTTGAGTTACTTGGGTTTGGACTCAGTTTGAAAAAAAAAATCCTTTGTGCACCAAGTCCTGGGGTTTCGCTTTATCAGCTGGCTTCAGAGTTTCCCAAGCTGAATTTTGGCTGCAAAAACCTCCAAGATGGAAAAATGTGTTCCTGTCCTGAAATCTATCTTAGCCTCTTGCTCATTCAAGATGCTGACGGGAAGAACTCTTCCCATGAAATAAAAAAAATTGAAATAAAGTTACTTTGAATCTTGTACTCTCAGGAAAAACGGGATSAGAAGAAAGTTCACACACCTGTTAGTTACTATTTTCAAATATCATTTATATATATTTTTTTTTTAAATTTCAGAAACCACTGGGAAATTATCTCCTTTCTAGATCACCTTTATCTAAGCCTAATTTCTCCACTTAAAACTTCATTTCACGGGATTAACGTTCCTGGCCTCTCTGGTTGTTCACCTCCCTACCCCCATTTTCTTTGCTCGGGGAAGACCATCAACAAAATTCCTTTCTTGTTAGTGAAAGTCTTTTTTTTTTGATAAACATTGCTTGGAATATACATCTTTTTGTTTAAAAATGGTGATGCTACTTAATAACAAATGCTGAGGCCTCAACAGATGAGCGTTGCAATCCTGGCTGGGAATAATTTACAGCGACGTTGCCAGATGTGTAGGGCAGGGGCAGATCCCAAATTCACTTTGTCACAGCCACATGGATTAAGTGAAGCCGTTGGAAATGGTCACATCTGACCTTAGACAGGGCAGAGCCTCAGCTGATCTTCACATCATGGAAGGGGGAAGGATTGAAACTGAAAGAGAGCAGGTTTAGATGGGATTTTGGGGAGAAATCCTTCCCTGTGAGGGTGGGGAGGCCCTGGCACAGGGTGCCCAGAGAAGCTGTGGCTGCCCCATTCCTGGAAGTGTCCAAGGCCAGGCTGGACAGGGCTTGGAGCACCCTGGGACAGTGGAAGGTGTCCCTGCCCATGGCAGGGGGTAGAACTGGGTGAGCTTTAAGGTCCCTTCCAACCCAAACCTTTCCATGATTCCACAATTCCCTTGAGTTTATCCCTGCTGATGTTCAGGTTGGCTGAAGGCTCTGTGGTGGCTCAGGGTGACTTTGAAGGGACTGGGCACCTTGACATGGCAAATGATGACCTGAGGGTCCTCAAATAGATCCAGAACTTGCAGGTGCCACCCTTGGCCACAGCCAAGCCTGTGTAGACCTGGATCTGACCCCGCTTTCCTCTGACATGAACGTCTTCATCTTCCCTCAGTGTGGAAAAAGCTTTCACACGAATGAAATGTCACCCCGATCTTTTTCAGCCTTCTGATGTTTGCATTTTTGAAGTAGAGTTTCTCACAGATTTTCAGGTAAGCAAAGTGATGTTTACATTCCTCTCTGGAAGAAAAACAATTAATAGACTTGTAGTTTGACCAGTGTGGTTGAAGAAGCGTCAACCTTATTGTCCAATTATTGTCTGAAATCTATATGAGTCAAAATAAAAAATAAACCTCYCTCTTTTTGCCCTGACGACCTGACAGTGAGCRTGTCACTCATTTCGTGTCCTATAGAGACAGATGAACAGCCCAAAGGCTGGAATCCCTTGCCCCATCCCATCTAGAGGAGGCTTTTCCCACACCTCTGGGATGCCACGGGCCTCACCCCTTCCCTAATCAAAGAGCTTGCCCACCTCGAGCTCCGTGCAGTAAAACTGAAATTTCCACTCCTTGTGTAAACACGGCGTATCTCTCCGAGGGTGTCCATAAAAACGCAGGAAAAGTGCAAGCTCAGCAGCTGGAATGGGCCGGGTACCTCTGAGCAGTGAGCAAATCCCAGGTGGTCTCTGTCACGGGAGGTGATTTATGGGAACTCTCTCCCTCTCGGGGCTGCTTTTATTTAGTCAGGGGGAGTTTGGCAGCCCAGAGGTCACAGACACTCCAGTCACTCGTGGTTTCTCTACTGAGATGGAGAAATGCCTGCAGGGAGGGGAGAGGGGGGACGGGATGGGACGGGGAGAGGAGGACRGAGCTGAATGCACGCTAGTGTCAACCCCTGGAAAAACAGCAGGTCCATAAATAGTAAAGGCTTTGGGAGATGAGGGGCGATGAATGGTGCCTTAATCACAACCGAAATGTCAGGGGAGGAGGGGGAAGGGGTCTGTATTTATTCTCTCTTGCATGAGATGTCGAAGCAGAGAGGCAGCATCCTTGGGGAGCTCACAATGAGGTTTTTCTGTGCATCCAGGGAAGGAGCTTGTCCTGGCTTCTCACAGCTTTTTTTTTTTTTTTTTAACCATGTTTCAACTAAAATTTTGGGAAATGAGTTCATGGCACTGCTCCTTTCTTGCTTCTGCTGTTCTCTTTCGACTCAGGCAAAACACTTCAGATAAATCCTTGCCCCAGTTTAATCAGGTTATGGGAGGGCATCTTGAGACATCCTCAGAGATCTCCAGGGGGGAAGGTTCAGCAAGGAGGAGCAGCAGACCCCAAAGGGCTCACACACAGCAAATCAATGGAAGAACACCTCCAAAATCCCTCATACTTGATCCAGTTCCACTTCCTCTGAGACTCAAAACCTGGGACGTTGCTACACCCTCTCTTTCCACACAGGGCACGTGTTCCTTTAGCTTTGTCTTAATTAGAAATGTGTCATTTGTGATCTCAGCGGTACCTCCACATGGAGCCAGGATAATGCTGTTGGCTTTCCTGGAGCTGGGCTGGATTTACATCAAGGTGGATGAGATCAGCCTCTTTAGCCTCCCTGGCAAGTTCCCTGGAACGTGGTTACAATTTACTCTGCTCCCTGAAACCCTCCAATTTTGGCCAATGGCTTCCCCTCCCTTGTAGACTGTGCACAGCAAGGTCACCAAATCCCAAACGTCCTCCAAAGTCCCAAAGGTCGTGGTTTGATTTCATCCTGGATGTTTTGTGCTAGAAGAAAAATAATCTGGGTCTTATTTTCTAAGGTTCCCAGCCCAGGAAATGCAGGAAGCTGTTCAGTTCAGGTTTTTCTTGTGTGACAGATCAGCTTTTTAATCCGTCTGCTGATACAATGCTCAAGTATAATTTGACTTTCCTAGGGGAAAATCAACAGCTGGAATATTTACAAGGAAAAAAAAAAAAGAGCTTTTCCCAAGAAAATCTCCCTCGAGTTCATAGGAAATTGCAATGACCTACAAAGCAACAGAGTAAGAGTTGATTGGGCTGGAAGGGTTTGAGAGGGTTGTTGGAGCTAATTTTTCCCCAAGGAAGAAACAGTTTTTGCCTGCTTTGTGAAAGGAACCTGCTCCATGGGAAGGGATTTGGACTTTATCCCATGGGCAGTCCTTGTGCAGCCAGGGAAAGGCTCCCTCAGGAGGGGTAGCAGAGCAGGGAGGAATGTTATCAATCTGAATCGGGCACTTCTCTCCCAGGAGTGTCACAGAGCACCAATAAACACTCCGAGATCTCCAGATAAAGTGGATTTCACCCATGTAATCCCATTACAGGGAACCTGCTGGATGGTTTGTGTCAGATGGAGATAGGGAACAGATGAAGGGAGGTCTCCTGAGAGAACCTCAGCATTTTTGGGGGTGGGAGGTCACCGCTGTCGATGGAGAAGTGCAAAAGCAACGTGTTACCATCACCCTGCAGGAATGACTCAGCCCATGTGGACAAGGGCTGCTCCTTGCTCCTGGCTGAGGGACATTCCCTCCTGCTGACGCCAGCACGGGAGCCATGGGACTCCCACCAGATCCTGAGGTGGATAAACCAGCATAACAAATCCTATTTCCAGTTTGGGACTCTTTACTCACACCCTGTGCGTTTGTCCAGAATGTCATGATCTGTCTGCTTTTGGACYGAGAAACAGTGGAAAAAATATGGATTATATCATTATAAAACATATAAGTTTCGTGACTCACTCTAACTCCWGTGTGATCGGTATTCCTGAAAACGGAGCAAATAATTCAAGTGCTCCGTGTGCACTTTAAGCTCCTTACACGAGCCCGTTAAAAAAAACTCTCGCCCCTACGCGTTTCTGTGCTCAATGAGGTGTTAAATAGGAGACGCTCTTCAAACAAACTAATCCGCCCACGAGAAAACACACAAAAGAAACTCTCTGGGATGACATTTCCCCCGCTCTCCCCCGAGCCCGTCAGAAACGCCGCCTGTCTCTCCATCAGCCGGGCAGAAAAGGATGAAGTGGGAAGGTCCCCGGCTTAGCAAAACAGCTGCCGCAGACTTGAAAGGCGAGGGGCAAGGTAGAGAGAGGTCTGCCCGAGATCACAGGCACTCGCGGGCTGATAGGATCTGCGGGAAGTGAAGACAAGGTGTGAGAAGTCTGTTCTTTCTTGTATCATCGCAAGGGCTCTTTTTTTTTGAAGATAAGCCCCTCTTCGAAGGGGGGGAAGGACGGGGAGGTCTTTGCACTTCAAGGGAGGGCGCGTTTCCACCTCCCCTCTGTTTGTTTTCTAATTTTCTTTTCACTCTCACGTCAGGCTCTTGGTGACCCTCTCTCTCAGCAGCATCACCAGCACCTCTTCCCACAGACAGGGGTTAAGAGGCCTCCCGAGGGAAGGGGGTTTTACAGGGGGGTCTGGAGGAGACAGGCAGGGGCTCAGGTGGATGGGATGTGGGGGAGTGAAGGCGGGCAGGGAAATGTCCAGACACTCAAAWGTGCTTCAGAGCAGTGACCACCACAGGGATGGACCACGGGAGAGGTCCTGGTGACCTTCAGGATTTCTAATCACCACCCCTACACAAAGAGAAGAAGATATCTTCTCTACCCACACAAGTACAGAAGAAAATCGTGGCAGGGGAATCTGAAGGAAACTCAGAGAAAAACCCAGAAATGTGGTGCTTCTTTTGGTGAGGAGCACTCTGAGCTCGTTGCRTTCAAAACCAAAATCTTGGTCACCTTCTACCACCTGTCTTTGCAAATTGGAACTCTTCATTTACAGTTTCCACTGCTTAAAAATCCTACAGATTTTCCCTCCTTTATGAAAGGAGCAGAGGGAAATCCTGCAAATGCTCCATAGGTAAAAGGGTGCCGGGTTTGCTGTGAGCCCTGAGGATGGGAAGCCAGCAGGAACTCAGCTGCCAAAAAACAGCCTCTTCTCTTGAACATTTTGTTTCAGGGATGTTCTGGAGCATTGGGATGTGTGGCAAGCAATGCTTTSATGCAGGAATAGTGTTCAACCTCCATTCTGCAGCATCCAAACAAAAAAAAAAATAGCGGAGAGAAATCCAGGTGTGGCTTGTCTGTGYTGGGTTGGTGGCACAAAACACAGCCAAGTTCAAGAAACAAAGCAAAGAGAACAGGAGGGAGTATTGCCAGGGAGAAAGAGGGAGATGAAAATGTTGGTGATTTCCCAGTTAACTCAGCCCACATCTCCCAACCCTCTCTGTGGATCCCCCTCCTGATCACCCACCCCAAGCCCGTAACACAACCTCCGGTCCTTTCACCAGCTCTTCCTTCCTCTGCCTCTAATCCCTTAGGACACAAACGAGCCAGTTCAGGGCTTTATGAGCAGAAAAGGAGGATTTCAGGCTCAGGACACGCCTGGCAGCCCCCGGGGCCCAGCAGGGACCTGCTGCTGCCCGTGTCAGGTTGTTGTACAAACATCACCTCCCGCAAAGCCCCGGCGTGGTCCCCAAGCCAAGCACTGGAGACAGTTTGCCCAGTAGTTTGACCTTTCACCTCCCCTTTACTAAATAGACCTAATTACTGCGTTTGTCTGTCATTTAAGCAACAAATGACTCCATTGAGGTCATCTGAGGGAAGCTGGAGTTCTTAGCTGTCATCTCAGGAGAGCTCGGCTAATTTTATCCTGCCGGGGAAGAAAGCCTTGTGAAATTTTGCTGGAGGGCTCTGTTACAGTCGTGGTTTCCTGGGAAGGGTTTGGTGACACTCTCAYAGATCAGGGAAGCGAGGTATGACCCCACCAGCTCCTCCTGGTTCCCAGTCCTCGGGGATTTCCAGGCATTGGAGAAGAAATCTTAAAAGAGGAAGTTTGTGGGACCATCGAGAACAAAGCAACCAAAGCAAAGCAAAGCATAACAGTGATAATTATAATAATAAAAATAATCAAAATTATTTAGGGTATGATAATCATAATCATAATGAAACCAGTAATGATATGGTAAAGCCATAATRATAAGGATCAGACTAATAATATTAATATTGGCGATAATAATAATAGTAGTAATAATAATAATGTCACAGGCAATTTTCTCTTCTAAATCCAGATTTTCCCACTGGAAGTATCAATACTCCCAGCGTGCTGACAGCCTTTTGTTCAGCCACAAAAAGAGGCAGAAACTGCAGATGAATTTGTTTCAACGGCGTTTCCTCCRCACTTTTCCATCCTTGCAGCTCTGATGGCTCCCGGCCGGGTGCTTTGTGGGGAACAGGCAAAATGGTGATGAAAGACGGAGGAAAACTCAAAGAAACCGAAATGTCTGCATGGAAGGAGGAGGCAAACTTGAAAATGAGTTTGTTTCCCCTCTGCCTGCACACACAGTGATCCCAGAATTAATTGYGGGGAGGTAAATATATCTATTTCCACAAAGGATTCCTGAAAATGCTCCCGTGTCTATTTGTACATGGARTGGTTTGGGTTGGAAAGGATCTTAAAGCTCATCCAGTGCCACACCTGCCATGGGCAGGGRCACCTTCCACCATCCCCGGTTACTCCAAGCCCTGTCCAATCTGTCCTCAGACCCTTCCAGGGATCCAGGGGCAGCCACAGCTTCTCTGGGAATCCTGTTCCAGSGCYTCMCCACCCYCACAGGGAAGGATTTCTCCCTAAATTCCARTCTAAAGCTRCTCTCTTTCAGTTTGAAGCCAACATATGAGCTCGGGCACAAGGATGTCTGGTAAGATGTGTTTGGAAGTTGTGCCAAGGCTCTCATCCCTGGTCAGGGAATATCCCTTCACCTCCAGGATATCTCTGCCAAGGATGTGTTTTAGCTTGTCCCATCTCCCTTCTGTGAGCAGCTCCTGCTCTGGCTCTTCTCTGTGGTGTTGGATGTTCCCTTCCTGTCCTCACCTGCCATCCCATCCCCACCTTTGCCCTCCTGTGTCCCTCAGATTTCAGTCCTGGCCTCTGGATCTGCCCTGATCCCACCTCCATCCCTGCCTTGCAATTCCAACTGAGACCTCCCCGTCTCCTGCCAGGCTCCTCCTCTGGGTGYGAGGGGTCCCCCTTTTTAAACATCTGCAAAACATCTCCAGGCTCCTCAGCCCYCTCTGCAAAGCTCTCCAGCCCCGTGGTGCCTCGAAGACAAAACAAAACATGACAGCAGCCGGAATTGTTGTTGTTCCCATCGCGCTAATGTCAACTGAGCGCTTCCTCCCCCTGTCGCCGTCTGTCTCCAGCCATCCCCAACGTCTCCTCTGCTCCACCACCCTGCCAGCCTCAGCTGAGGGAAATCCAAGGGCTGCTCAGCCTCTGGCACTCACAAAAAAAAAAATCACCCCTGCACGAGGGGAACACCTTGCTTGGAGCTGCTCTGAGGGGTCCCACTCCAAAAGGAAGCAAAGATGGGATTTTATCCCAACTTTCTACAGCACAGGAGAGCCTTGGTGCCTGCCTGGGGCAGTGGGGTAGAGCCAGGAAGGGCTGGAGGCTCAGCAGAGCCTGTCCCTCAATCCAGGAGGGAACCCAGGGGGGAAACAGCCCCGTGGGGGTTTGAAAGGCGAGAAGATGGTGACGGATGGGGCGCGCTCGGAGCGCTCGGCCGGCCCCGTCTTTCAGCAGGGCTTGGATTAACTCTGTCAAACTCAGATCTTTTCCTCCTTCTTCTCACTCCCCCTTTCTCTGCTGACACAACCGAGCAGCGCTCACGACGTGTTCCATCAGCAAAGCGAGGTGTTCTTTGCGGTGCAGCGAGGCGAAAAACTCCCCTGCCTAAACAAGGGGTTTAAATGGTTGTATTTTTGCTTTCCTGGTTGGTGAATCTTCCAGGGGTTGGTGAATCTTCCAGGGGTTTCTTTTTCTTTCCACAAGCAGAATTTGCTGCATGAGAACCACTGCAGAAAGAGTTAAAATTATCTCTCGGTGTTATCTTTGCCAGGTGGTGGGAGTTATCCTGCATTGCCCGGGTTAGCTGGAACAAAATAAAACCAAAATTAAGTTATTTTGCTGCATGTAACAGCATTTTTTGGGGCACATCGCTCCAACCTGAGGGGAGGCTGTGTTCCCCCTAATAAAGTGATTTTGGGAAGGACAGAGGAGCCTAAAGGAATCCCAGCCCCGCTAAAGCTTTTCATGTGCAAATCACAGAAGCAGGAAAATAGAGACTGGACTTTATCRTTCGCCCGTTGCAAAATTTAAATAAACATCATTTCTTATGCTCCAAGGAGATTTTGATGAAAAGGTGAATGTTATTACAGGTGCTTAAAGGCTTTYTAAAGCCTTATATCACGACGTGGGATGAAAATGGATTGAAAGAGACAGCGAACATTGGAATAACATCCTCCTTCAGTTCCTCCACTGACAGATCCCCGTTTCATCAGAGCCCAGRCAGTGTTTTAATAAGGTTGTAGCACAGCCTTCAAGTTTAGAGCTGTTCACCTGAAAAATAAGGATTTTCTCAGGTTTTCAACTCAATTTTTTCTCCTAAATCTCCTCTCCTCCCCACTCCTCTCCGTCACCCACCACGAGGAGCATCCTGAAGCTACGTCAAGGGAGTGAAGCAACACCAAATTCTCTTCCTTCTTAACGAGATGACAAATTCTATTTGGATTTTGGCATCTCTGTGCTGACAAAAAGGTCGCTCTTAACTGATGTGTTTTTGTAGCGTGTTTGGAGAGAGGCTGGAGGAGGCACCAACACCTCCCAGGACTGGAATGGGGAAAAGGAAAAACGTAAAAAATACTGCTGTGTATTAAAAAAAATAGAGTTGCGACACCTCACCGAGTTCTCAGGTTTTAGTTCAAGGAAAATGAACTAAAACACTGCAGCCACCACGAATTCCAGGAGYTTGGATTGAAGGAATAAAGTCTGTTTGTTGTGGAAAGGCACAGGGAGGTTATTTGTGGAGATAGGTCAGCGTGGGACCATCAAGTACAAGTATAAATTGTGACCTAAAACACCCAACCCARGGAGCCACTGTGAGTTGATTGGTTTGAATTGAGGATGGGTGAAATCAGCTCAAGGCTTTTCAGGAAAAAAATAAATATCTATGGGAACAAATTGTCAAAAAAAAAAAAAAGAGAAATAAAACAAAATAAAGAGTGTGGTGGAGCCTTTGAGCCAAGCAGTGGGAGTGCTGACCTCCTGCTGTCTGTGTACCCTTCCTGAATAAATATTGCTGTCGTGCACAGATAAAAGATTATTTTTATAACAAAATTAGCTTCTCTCCCATTCTCCACTGGTTTTGCTTTCCAGGCAAAACAGTGAATTTCAGCTGAACGGGTAAGAGGAAGCATCCGAACACCCAAAAACTAAAAGAAAAGCCTGATAAAAAACATGGGGAAAAGATTATCTGTGTATTTTTTTCTTGTTTTTCTCCTCACTTCCACAGATGTGATTGCTGCAGGTGCCGGGTGCTGTGTTTGTCTCTTGCCTCAGCGTTGGTCTGACACCCACGGCTGGACACACGGCTCCATCCCACACGTGCTGACCTGGGGCTGCACTGGGTGTTTGTCCCCCATCCCACACAGACATCACAAAATGAGGGTTTTTTCCTCCCATCTGATGGTGAAAAGGGACCTGCAGCACTCAGACATCCTCTTTTGGACAGGAGCGAGGACAGGACACAACAGCAGGGTACAAGTTCCGGAGATCCCTCGGCCAAGGTGCCCTTTTTCCTGGGTGTTCCTTCAGCGGAGACAAAACAACCTTGGGGATTGAGTTAAATCCCCTTCCTCTGGCAGCTCTGGGCATCTCCAGGGCACTTGAGGAGAAACGTTTCCATCCCAAGGTTTCCATTCCACGGACACCGGGACAAAGACAAACCTGTGCCAGCCCCTTCCTTCTGGTTAACACAAAAATACCAGGAATACAGGGATTTTTTTTTTTTTATTTGCTGTGTGAAGGAATATGCATTAAAAGCTGGGACAAAGGACACTGAGTCTCCAACAACATCCCTGAAAACCCCAACCCATGTCCAGAGAAGCTGGTGAGCGTTGCTGCTCTTCCAGCTGAAGACCATTTACCCCATTTCCTCATGGCTACGCATTAATCAGATCCAGCCACCAGCTACACACCTCTGACTTCCTTCAGATCGTGCCTGGGGTATTTTGAGCTCTTTTTAAAGGGATTCGTGTCCTTTTAAACTCCTTTCACCCTCAAAAATCTCCCTCAAGCCCGAGAGGCGACAAACGCCGGTGCTGTTCTCGCCCGCAGGGACCCGCAGTGGTCACCCCGTGGTTTGCCTTGGGTCAATAAATGTCCTTCCCTCAGCATTTGAAGTGTTCCCGGGGGAAGAGCGAGGTGAGGTGGTTTTGTTATCCCAAGGAGATTTTTCAGGGATGAGCCCGGTGTGTCTGTGTGTGYGCAGACATGAAAGATCCCGTTATGAGTCTCCAACCGAGGCAAACCTCCTCTAGACCTCGTTAGGGYTGGGGCTGGACTCGGCCCCAAGGTTCAAACTCCATCTGCTGCCCTCAAAAGATCTTTTTTGACCGTGTTTTCGTGTCGTGGGGCTGAGGGAAGCTGATACAGAGAGAGTAACCTGGGCTGCTCCCGATTTTTATTTTAAATTCGGGGTAAATCAGGGTCTGGGTTTATTGGGGTGTGTTTAGGAGCCACTTTCCCTGTAGCAGCTCACCCTTGTAAAGTGTTTTCTCCCCTTCCCAGATCCGGTGCCGTGCAATAAGAATTTCAGAGGGATTTTGAAGCTTTTCCCCAGCTCAGATTCAGCACTGAGAACAAACCCAGCAGCAGCAAAAAAGCAAAAAATAAAGTAGCGCTCAGCAAAGCTGCCTGATTGCAAAACCGCAGCGGGCTCGGACCTGCTGTTGGCCTCTTCTCCTCCTCATCCCCCTTCCTTATCTCTCCCTCTGCCCTTTCCCTTCCCCTTCCAACCGCAGGGAGCAGCAGTCGGGTSATTTATCAGCGTCCTGCGGGCATTTGTGGTTCCCAGCCCTGCCGTGCTGGCTTCTCCACCCCAAACCACCCGCAGCCTCCTCTTCCCTCCCCGCCGCGGGCCCAGCGGGCACGGAATTCCCGGGGTGCCCGGGATGGAGCCGGGATGCAGCAGGCGAACACCACTGCTCCCTTCTGGAGGAGGAGATTTTGTGTTTYTAGGAGAAAAGAGGGTGTTTTTCTCCCTAGGATAAAAGGTGATAAGAGCACGGAGCACATGGTGACAGAGACCGGGTAAAACAGCCCCACCAAAAAATGTCATATTTTGCTTTCAGCGCYTCGTATTTTGTAATAAATTGGCTTCTCTCACACCCCGTGGTAAAGAAGGGGCAAAGCCTCTGTCTGGCGTATTGTTTGTGGTGGTTTCCCCAAATTTGGAAAATAAAACTCGATTTTCCAGGGAAGAGTGAAACCACAGAGGGGAGGGTGGTGTCGGAATTGGGGAGATAAGGGGGAAAGCAATCCCAGATGCTCTGGGGGCGGCGGGTTTGGGGGGAGAGAGCAGGACTCAAATCAGGTTGGAACAGATGTTCCAGCGTCTGGATTTTGCCAAACATTTCATATTCAAAGTGTCCGGGGGTTTTTAGTTGAACCCTTGTCTCACCAGATGGGAAAAACCTGTCGAGATCAAATAAAGGCATCAACCTCTTTACCAGCAGATGACCCCAAAAATAGATTTTTTTAAAAGTCTGAAGGACTTCAATTAATCCCCTTCCATCCTTTTTTTTTCCTTTTTTTTCTTTTTTTTTTCTTTTTTTTTGCATGGTTGCAGTTGTCCTCCCGAAAAGGGAATCAAAATTTTGGGGTGTTGCTGCTCTCAGCTGAGGGCAGCAGAAGCAGCAGGAAATGGAGAAGAAAAGAAGAGGCTCCTCTGGCTGGGCTGTAAACTCCCAGTGATAAGATTTTCTTATCACACAATTCCAGGGAGGTTTGGATAAGGTTGGAGCTGATTTAATAAACTCCAAGYTGAACTTCCAGCCTGTCCAAAAAAAAAAAWAAATCTCTACATCTTTAATTGCTCTGGAGAGAAGGGAAAAAAAATAATGAACAATTTGGTTTAATTCTATTGAAAGAATTACAACACTTAATATGCGGATTGTTATTTATATAACCCCAGGATTAAATCAGATTAATTGTCTTTTCATCCAAATTAGTGGCCGTAATTATTAATTATTATTGCTGCAGGAACAACCCCAGTGTGTCAAAGCAGAGCTGCAGCAGAGGGAGATAAGGGGATGAAATTCCAACCTGGAATCCACCCGGCTCTGTCCCTTCTCTGCTGTGGGGACAGGGGCACATCTGGAGCTGTGGGGACAGGGGCACATCTGGAGCTGGATCCTCCAGGATGAGGGATGCTCCTGGAGCTGGGCTTTGGATCCCAGGGATTGCAGCCCCTGGCCAGGCACGGCTTCTCCTGCTGGATTTTAAAGGGAAGTTTATCCTTGTCTCGGAAGATGGAGAGTGGAGGAAGGATTTGAAAGTTTAAAATGGGATTTAGGAGAGGGAGGTGGCAGATCCCTCCCCAAAAGTTAAAGGAGACCTTTATAAAGTGGAATGCAGCACCTAAACTCTCTTTGCACCCTCCAAATTCCCCTTGGTGCTTTCTAAATATCAAATATTTAATTCACCACAACCTTCTGTGCATAGTGGACAGTATAAAAATCCCTGGGAAAGTAAAAAACCCATGGAAGGACACATCTAAATGCAGGTACAGGTCAATTTATTAATTTATTAGAGCACAGTGGTGGAATAAAAAAAGAATTCATAAATTCAAAGTCAGGCTAATAATGAAAATTTGCACACTGGCACTGTTGTGAAGGAAAATCCAGGTCTCATTCCTTGCTTGTTCTCTGCCTGAGGATCTGGGAATTTTCTCCTCTCTGCCCTAAATGTTGCTGCCTGTAAAACAGGGCAAACTCCCTTTGGCTGCCCAATCCTTCGTTTGCAGCCCCGTGCTGCAGCTCACCCTTCTCCCACCCAAAAAACAGAATTTCTCCTTCAGGTCACGTCTCCCTGCAAATCAAAACTGAAACAACCCAGCAGCCCTAAATGTATTTCTAATTTCCTTCAAATAAACCATTTTGCTCAGCCTGAAAAATATATTCCAAGGAGGGAATTAGGGAGGAAGAGCTATCGAGATATTTCTTGATCTCTTAATTTTGTATTCACCTAAAGAATTTATCTTCTTTTGTTTTTTAAATAAACCTTTTCTTTTCCTTTTATCCATATGATCTTCCTTAACCATGCTGCCACCGTTTTAAAATTTTAAATTATTAATGAGTTTAATTGCTTGTAACTTTAAAAATCCTATTTTTCCAAGGAATAACTGCAGCATCCACAGAGCACGAACACAGAGCTGTGCACACAGCAGGTATCCAGGGATAAAACCCAAAAATGACGTTTCCTCGGTTAAAAACTCCATAAATAAAGGTCAAAGCTGGACTCTGCAAAGGCTAAAAACACAACCTGGGTGTGAAAGTYGCTCTTAAATTCCTTGTAATCCTGGCAGGAAGCAAATGTCCTGTCAGGGGGGGGATCCAAGAGACAAATTGTTCCTAGGTTTGCAATCAAGGYTGAGTTAGACRGATGAATCCRAAGGCACAGAGTGGAAATTAATAAAAGCCTGGGCAGGACTTTCAAGCAGATGCAGGACACTGACAGTTCATTTAGCTTTTCCAATTAATTAAGAAGAAAGCTGTTCCAAACACATGGAAATCGAGGATTTCTCTTTCRTTTCCCTCGAGTTTGGTCAAGGTCCAGTTATTTAAAGAACAAATATTCCCATTCCTGGGGCAGAGGGATCTGCTGCTGTGACATCATCCCTCAAACTGCAGGAAAGGCT
>QVAJ01000429.1:303668-315024 GCA_003546035.1 Mixornis gularis | reverse complement strand
ATATAATATAATATAATATAATATAATATAATATAATATAATATAATATAATATAATATAATATAATATAATATAATATAATATAATATAATATGATACAATATAATACAATATAAAACTATATTACATATACTATATATAAAATAAAATAAAATAAAATATATTAATATATTAGATATTTTTATATATATATACACAGTACAGGAATACACAGTACAGGTGTTACAATCACAATCAGACGCTAAACTATTTCCTAATTACAACACACTACAAGCACTTCTTGACCTATCAAATTTTACCCCACAACGCTGCTAATACCCTAAAACCAACCACCTAAACCCACCCCTCATGGGTACCCCTCCACAAACCCATCTCCCRCATGTGCCCTCTGAGGAAAACCCGTTTTCCAGGGCTTTAGGGTTTGTGTAAACACATCCCAAACCCAGCTCGGGGTGACAAATGCCCACGTCAGGCAGCGGCTGCCGAGTGCCAAGCTGGCATCATCCCGTCTCCCGCCAGGCACACGTGGGAGGCATCGCTCCTGGGATTGCTGGACTTTTATGGGCATGGATACGAGAGGCTTGGAACGCTCCTGGTGTCTGTGCCTTGGGATGTGTTGGCTCAGATCTCCCTGGGAGGGGCTCCGGGGAGGATGGGGAAGGGCTGGCACAGAGCTCTGCCCGCCCTGGGATGCTCCGTCCATCATCATCCCGCTCATGGATCTGAAGTCTGTCCTGGTTTGTCCCAAAAATGAATAAGTGCTACCTCTAGTTCCAGGTTGGCAGCCTGAGGTGATTGTGACAAAGATGACAAAGATGACAAAGATGACAAAGATGACAAAGATGACAAAGATGACAAAGATGTCCTGGGTTCCTGTGGAAACCAATAGGAAATTTTGTCCTTTTTGTCTTTTTCCTGTGGAAAACGACAGGAAATTTTGTCCTTTTTGTCTTTTTCCTGTGGAAAACGATAGGAAATATTGTCCTTTTTGTCTTTTTCAAAATGATAGGAAATTTTGTCCTTTTTGTTTTGTCTTTTTCAAAATGATAGGAAATTTTGTCCTTTTTGTTTTTTGCTGTGGAAACCAATAGGAAATTTTGTCCTTTTTTTGTCTTTTCCCTGTGGAAAACGATAGAAAATTTTGTCTTTTACAGGACAAATTTGGCCTTTGATAGGATATCGATGGAAATGGTCCTTTACAGGACAAATGGTCTTTCACATGGAGGAATTCCCAGGAGGAAGCTTCCAACCCTTGGAAAAACCCACGTGGCTTAGAACAGCACCACCTTCCACCACCACCACGGCAAACCCCAGCCTTGGATCAGCGAAGACAAACCCAAACCACTGCCAAAAAAAGGTGGCAGAGGACTGCTGGAAAATGGGATCACGTTGGATTCCTGTTCTCTCCAGAAACATGAAGGAAAAACTCTGTTTTGTGGAGTAAAATCTCTATTTTATGGAGTAAAAACTCTATTTTGTGGAGCAAAAGCTCTATTTTGTGGAGTAAAAACTCTACTTTGTGGAGTAAAAACTCTATTTTGCGGAGTAAAAGCCCAGCACGGTTTTGCATCCAGATTTGGATGGGATTGTGACAAGCCTTAAAACACACAGGCTACCAGAAAACCTCCCCTCTGCACGTCTCACCCTCTCCTCCCTMAGGAATACCACGACTCCAGAGCTGTGCCTGCTCTCTTTGAAGGGAACAGCAAAACTGGCACTGACAGAAACAAACCCGAGCCCGTGCAGTGTAAACCCTGACAGGAGAGCCCATGTGCACTCCTCTCTCTGCTCTCCCAGCCAAAATTCCTTCAGCACGCACCTGCTTTCTGTTTGTCTTGGTGAAAACGTGGAGAAGTTCTGGCTTTGCTGAAAAACAGTTCTGATCTGTCTCTAAAAAAAAAAAATAATAATAATTTAAAAATAAAAAGAAAATTCGAGAAAAGTTTGCTGAATTCTCTCTATCCTCCTTTGGGTTTTCCTCTGTAAAACCTTCTGGKGGAGCCAGCTCCATTTTTTGGCCAGCCTTGTGCTCCGTGAAGGTCCTGCCTGTTTTGTTTGTTCCTCTGAGTCATCTCACAAACATTCCAGCAGAAGGTCCAAAGACTCGCAGGGAAGACGGAGAAGCCAAAATCACCAGATGGAGGAAAGCACATCTTAAAGGGGATGACATTTGGCATGAGGAGCAGAAGAGAATCAGGGTTTGGTTTGATCTGCCCCAAATTATCTCACCGCTTCTACTCTGCAGGAAATTGTTGAGGTYGAACCAAAATCAGGATCAAGTTTTAGGTCGTTTTCTCTTTACACATTCTTTCGGGACCCCACATCTCTCAGCGTGCAACCTATTAATTACAAATCCACACACACACTCACATCCCATCTGATTATTTGGGCTTCAGCTGACCCTGCAGAGGGAAGCAGATGAAAGCAATAATCAGTTCGTTCAGCTACAAAGAGAAAATTAAAGAAAAAAAAGAAAAAAAAAAAGAAGAAATCAAAGCTAGATAAACATATCCTGTTCTCATGGAAAACAACAACAAAAAGGGCTGAACTGGCAGGGGAATTAACAGAGCTCTTCCACACCTCAGTCAAAATGGGATGCTGGAATCCAGGGGTGGCAAAGGACGTGGAGTGGGGACCACGATGTCCCTGCTGTCCCCTGGGCCGTGAGGGGGGCAGAGGAGCCCAGCGTGGTGCTGGCAGGGGTAATTGGGGTAATTGGGGTAATTGGGGTAATTGGGGCTGTTTTCTGCCTGGTGGGAGCTGCCAGCCCTCAGACTCAGGGTGTTGGTGCTGGAACCTTCCACAGAGCTCCCCTGGCTTTTCCTGGCAGCAGAGCTGGAGGAGGGTGAGAGCAGAGACCCCTTTGCCAACAGGGCCGGGCTGTTTCCTCTTTGAAGAAGGAGACATCACACCCCGAGCATCCCAGGGCTCACTCCTCAGCCCTTCCCTCATCCAAGGCGGGAGGAGAAACAGGAAAAAGGAAGAGGATGGAACTTTCTGGAAAAATCCTGACTTAATGATATTTTCTGTTGGATGGAGATGCTTCCCTAGAGACAATTCATGGCACTTGCACCAGACCAAGGAGAGTTTCTGGCTATTTTAGACAACAAAATCAAGTTGTTCTGTTGGTTGGTGTAAAAATTCCGGCCTTTTCCGTGCTCCACAGAGCTATGAACCAGATCTCTGGGGTTTTTTCATCACATTGTGATATTTAAAATGATTATTGTGATTTAATCTGATTATTAAAACAACCAGGGATGTTTTAGTGGTAAACCTTTCGTGCTTGAGGGGCAGACCGTGTGCTTCCCACTCAGCTGGGGGGCCACAAAGGTGTCATTTCACCTGGAAAAATAAATTATTGTGCCGGATTTAACTGCCTGTCATCMAAAAAAAAAAAAAAAAAGGAAAAAGAAATAACTATGAGGGGACCACCTGAGAGCTGGGAAAATCCAAAGTTTTGCTAAGGAAGAGGGATTCCAGCAGCTGCAGAGCTGGGCCAACACACTTTGGAATTACGTGCAGAAATGACTGCAGAGGGTTGTTCTTAAGCTGAAAAGTGTTCTCACCATGAATTCCAGGGAATGCAGGAGAGCCTGCAAGGGAAGAGCTGAGGACAGCACATATCCCCTTACATTTTTAACCACCCAGATTCAATTTTGAGCTCAGCACAAAACCCGCAAAGAGAAGCCGGGGGAAAATGAGCCTTTTGGAATCAAGAGARAGGGACGAATTTCAAATAAAACGTCTCCACCTCCAGTAAAATCCCAAATTAAGCAACACCAGCCTCATGCTCTGGGAAGTTGTTTCCCCTTCAGTCATCCACACTTGGCCCCCACTGAGCTGCTTCGCTTTAGTCTCGGATCAGGTCCGTAATATCCAACGTTTGCAGCAAAATCCGCCGGAATTGCGCGCGGCTCATGGAAGCAGGGCTGGATCACAGCCCCTGTCACAAACTGGTGCTTCCAGTGGCTTTTTTTATTCTGCAGCAGCTTTTCCAAGGACAAGCCTTGAGGTTGTGCAGGAGCCARTGGCAGTGGGAGATGTTTTCTGTCACAGGGGAGTAAAAAACGAGAGGTTGTGGGCAGGCAGCGGAGSCAGCAGAGCTCCAAGGGGCTCTGTTTGGATGATGTTTTTATGCCTCGCAGGAATTCTGACACAAATCAGGGCTGGAGCACRCTGGGGGCTGTGGGGATGCCTGGCAAGAGTCTTCCCTGCCACGGTTTGTGGTGCGAGAGCTCAGAAATGAATGTGGTGAATAATGCAGCTGCAGGTACAAATTCATGTTTGGGGTGGGGGGAAATGGATCCTCACTGTGGAGAAGCATTTCCCCGACTGGGATATTTTCAGCAAAAATTTTGATGTTAAAAAAAAAAACTGCAGTGACTTTGCACTTCATCTTCTTCAGGCAGGTCCAGCAGAGGAGAAACTCATTTTTTTTGGTCAGGAAACTCCAATCCTGCAGGAATCCCACACAAGGGAAACCAACAGTGTTCTCTGGGTAACAGAGAGGGACCACAACCATTCCCACGGACCAGAACATTCCTGGGAATTTCACACCACAATGATCCCATCGACATTTGGGGGACAAGAACTCAGCAACGTTTTGGGGTCAAAACCCCATCAAATCCATCATTTCTCCTCCAGCCTGCTTGAGGATGAGACGCACAACAACAACAAAACGTTTTCAGTCTGGACCGTCGAGGATGGAAGGATGTTTGTGGTGAGGGAGAAATCTGCCACCCACGGCTGTTGCTTTGGTGTCCGATTTCTGCGGTCGCATTTTATCCACCAACACAAAAAACCAAATTCCAAGCTATAAAGTGGGATTTCCAGATAATGCATTATTCCTTCAGGGGAGAAAAAAAMCCCCAAAAAACAACAAACCAGCCCAAAAAGCATTGGATGGCTCTTCTCCCCTGCTTCATTGACCTTTTCATATTTTCCAGCATTTTTGTGGGATTTCTTTATTATTTGCAGTGATTACTGGGAAGACCCCAATCCTCTCAGCTGTCCTCACGTAGGTCCACATAGGATCAGCTCCTCACCCAGTAGCACCACAGGCCTGAAACGAAACAAAACCAAAAGCAAAGATCGTTGCCAGTGATACAAAACCTCAAAGTCTCGTCTCAAGGGTTGGTTCAGCCACCAAAAATTTGGATTCCGGCTTACGCAAACCAGCCAAAAGCCTCCCGAATTTGTGAAATTCAGCTGGAGTTTCTGGAACTCTTGGAGGGAGGAAAGGATGGAGAGATTTGGCCTTTTTTTTTTTTTTCTGTAATTTTCCACGGTCCCAGACTGATGGCAGTGGGGCAGAGTGGAGGAGCTGCAGAGCAGCAGTTTTGGGAGATAATCCAAGACCTGCACGGTGGTGGCAGGAGAGTCAATGCTCTCTTTTCCCTGTCTTCCCAATCTTTTACCCCTTCACTTTGGGCAAAAAAGAGGAGCATGTGCCAAGGTTTGGTGCAGTTTGGGGGGTCAGGTGTGATTTTTTATGTTTCAGAAATATCCCAAAGTCACCGTGCTGCTCTCCAAACCCAGCACTGCCACACGCCTCCACACCCCATCCAAAACTCACACTGGTCTTCCCTGTCAGTCCTCACACCTGAACACCCCAAAAATCTGCACAGGGAGCATGACCCAAACCCTGATCTCACCTACATGGGCTGGGAATTACAAGAATTACAAGGTCTCCTTCTTTCCACTGTGGATTCCTCACGCCTCGCTCTGCACGGACACTTTGGAGCCCCTTTTATYCTCCTTTTTTCTCACAGAAAAAGGAGGTTACTCCACGGTCTCAGCCTCGGAGTGCTCAGAACAAAGTTCTGGCTCAGAGGAAAATTCCTCAGTGGGAATTAGGATTGTAAGAGAGCGCTCACACATGCTGGGAGCAGCCCTGCCTTCCACAGGGTTGCATGAGGTTCCTGCCCACTGGATCCGTGTGTTCCTGGGGATGACGTATCGTGTTACTAATTCCCCTAATTGCATGTCTGGGCTAAAAACAGCCTGAGTTTTCCTAAGAAGTTACATTCTTAATAACATTACTCCAAGCGCTGCGGTAAAACCCGAGTCGATTTTTTTCCAGCGATGCGCGTAGGTTATAAATCAGGGGAGAGATGCAGATAGTGTTTACCTTAACCTTGTTTATCTCCCTCTGCCACTCATTTGTTCTGGGGTTTGCCAAAATGCAGCAACACGAGATAGAGAGGACTGGAAGGGATTCAAGCTCTCCTTCYCCAGGCTCCTACTGCGTGGAGAGTTTCCAGGAGAGCGCAGTGCCCCAAAACAGCCACAYGCAAAACTCTTTTCCCAAAGAAATTCCAGCAGGGAAATGGACAACGAGATGGAGATTTCCTTCTTTTTCGATATCCCAAGTTCTGTGCTTCGTTGAAGCAGATTTGCTCTCAAGTGAGTGCAGATTTGGAGAGGAAAGATCCTCAGGGAAGTTTGGATGCGGGACAGCTCTTGCAGATTTGTGTCTTCACGCGGCGCTCCGGGGATGTACGGCCCTGTCTTGATGTATTTTGGTAACTTAGGGATTATTTTGGGTTCCAGCTTTGTTGTCACACTCAGAACAATTCCCTGGACACTCCCATGAGGTGCTGAGGGTGGGAGGTGGCGGACATGAGACGTCCCTGAGCTGCCACGGCCACGCCGGCTCCGTCCCCTCCCTCGGGGACCAGCAGGACAACGCGGGGCTGAGTCACCAGAGAGGAGGACACGGCCTTGGCGCTGCAGAGCAAGAGGTGCTGACCCACTACAATGAGAAGTGAAGCAATCTGAAAGGTGGAATTTTTTGAGGGGAGTGGGCGTTGATTTTCCAAATGGGTTTTTGGGGTTTTGGGGGTTTTTTTTYGGCCRTGAATATCAATCCTGCGATTTCCACTGGGGTCAGGAAATGACACACATGTGCATTGTTGCCACCTCCAGAAGGAGAGGGGAGGCTGCCTTTGGCCATGGCCCAGCAGCAGTGAGCACGCACTTTTGGGAAGARCATGAGCTCACCATGGAAAGGCCGCTCGCAGAGGGAAGGGAATTGTTTTCCTCCTTTCAATGCCAGCGTCTTCCCTAGAGCACCAGGAAAACGTGGAGACACGGAGAAAAATCTCCTTTGGAAACACAGAAAGTTGAAAGAAAATCCTGCCCAGCAGGCAGCCAGCACAGGGGTGGGATTTTGTGGGAGGTTTTCATGAAGAGTTGTCCCTCGTTGTCCCCATTTCCCTTTCCCCACCAGCTCCAATTTGGGATGGGCAGCAACACCCGAGGCAAATTTTCTGAAGGATTCAGGAAGAATTTCTTTGTGGAAAGGGTTGTTAAGCACTGGAAGGGGCTTYCCAGGGAGRYGSTGAGGTCCCCATCCCTGGAGATGTTCAGGGAACACCTGGATGTGTCACTCAGTGCTCTGGGATGGTTGGGGATGGGTCACAGGCTGGRTTTGAACATTCCCYATTYCTGTGGGTTCTCTTCCTTCCTCAGATCTCCATCCACTCTGTGCTGGGCTCCTCCAATGGAGCCAACCTGCATTTGTCACAAATGTCTTTATCCAGGATTTTTTTTTTTTTCTTTTTTTCTTCTCTTAGCTTAGAGGGCAGCAGAGAAATGAAGGAAAATACTCAACTTTTAGATATTTGAAGTGCATTTGAAGGTGTGATGCCCCTGGAGAGGAACGAGCTTATTGCAACACAGGGGAGGAAAGATGTGTGCATCACTTCCCAGCAGCAAATGCTTTTCCTCTCCTGGGTCTTGGACACTTCAAGCCTGGCAAAAGTGGATTTTTACAATTCTTAAGTGGTGAAATTATGACACTTTGTATTTTCAGAGATCACTCGTAAACCCGACCCTACAATTTTCCATCTCCCTTCATCTACGCCCTCGTATTTAAATTACCAAGATCCACATCAACAAAAGCTATTTCGAGGCAATTTTTCGTMATCAAGATCATTACAGGGCAAAGGACAAATTATGAATAAGTTTCAGTGAGTCCTTTTCCACCCCACACGCAGCTGGAGCAGCGACAGGGACGTGTTTGCATCTCCCCCTTGCTTTGCTGTGAATAATGGATTTCCTGCTTGCCAGGACTGATGAGCTGGAGAAAATAATGACAATTAAAAAAAAAAAAAAGATATTGGATAACTGGCCAGAAATCCAGTGTAATGTGCTTTTTAAGGAGAGTGAGCTTGAGTGGTAAATAAAATTGGAGCCCAGACTGGTTGTTTTTTATGTCAGAGCCAAGTGAGTTCAGCTCTGGACAATGTCCAGGGAACCTTTCCTGCTTGGGAGAGGRATGACAAGGGAGGGTTTGATGAGATTTTCCCTCACACAGGTAAAGAGGGAGAGGTTGGATGCAGGGAGCACCTCCTGCTTCATGCCAAGTTTGCTGGTGGTGGCCAGATCCAACAAAAMCCCTAGAAAATTTTGAGAGGGTTATGTTTTTTCCCCACATCCGAGAAAAAAAAGGATGAACAAMCTCTTGCATTGATCTCTACAGAGAAATCTGAGCCCTGTTCTTCAGGAACCAAGCCTGAGCCTCTCTGAAAACTCAGATGAGAATTGGAGGCCTCAGCATCTCCACCTGCCCCCCCCAGATTTAAACTTTCTTCCCCAAAGGAGGAACTCTGGATGCTGCTGGAGCTGTGTCATCCCACTTTTCCAGACCCAGCTGGTTCCATGTGCTCTAAACCGACCTCTGAGGTGTTTTCCTCCTCTTCCTTGATTGCTCAGTGCACATTTTTGTGGGCTAAATTAATGCATTTTTGGAAGTTGACAGCTCATTTACAGGCTCAGATGGTCAAAACCGAGGAATTTCTCTCGGCCTTGGGTTGCATTTTGTGGGCAATCCACGAAATTGTTGCTGTGGGAGAGAGTTTCCCTCCACCATAAACCTGGTCCCCCTTTGCTGAGCTCAGTCAGGCAACCTCACAAAAGATTTAAATCTCATAAATTCTCTGCAGGACACTCACCCTGTGTGCCCTTAATTAATGGCACGCATCTTTAATGAATTAGGCACCCCTTCCATTCCCAGATTCTCCTCTTTCTCCCTCCAAGCCCTTGGAGGATTTTCCAGCAGTGACCCAGGGCAGGGTGAGGTGGCAGAGGTGACACCAGCAAAGAGGTGGCAAAGCAGGAGTGAAGATTTCCCTGTCCCCAACCTCTGCCTTCCCCAGGCAGGGCTGGAAGAATCTGGGCTGTGRCATCTCCCAAGGCAGCTCCTAAAACACGAAGGGAATATTGATACCAGATGGGCAACTCTGGGAGGCATTTTGTGGGCTGGAGACACTTCCTGGAGATCCAGAGTGTCTTCTCCATTTCCCTGACTGCCCTCTAAAAGAAGAGATGCTAAACCTTAAGAGAAATCCTCCTGCTCACAATTTTAGGGGKTTTTTTTCCCTTCCTGGTCTCCTGTCTTCTTCTGTTCTCCTTTTCCTTAAACTCACCTGATTTTTCCAGCTGCAGAGCTGAATTTCTCCCTCTGCCATTTGCAGGTGTCTTTTCTTTCTTTAGAATATTTTTCTCCCCGCTGAACCACAATTTGTGATACCTGGGGTCTCCCTAAAAATCCCTGTTCATCCTGACACCCTYTGCCATCCTATAAATACAGCAGAGAATTCCTGTTTAACTCTACTTTTAATCAKGGTTTCACAATATTTAATAAAAGAGAATTTTTCCTGCAAGTGAGAGCACTGGGACAGCAAATCCAGGAGATAACTTTGGAGTGGGAGGTCAGATATTTTATCAAACTGAATCTGGTAGACACTGAACAAAACTCAAAAGGTTTTAAGGTTCAGAATCCTCTCAAACTCCTCTTTTTTTCCAATTCACGGCAGAGAAAAAGAGCCATTGGTGAGAAAATCAGTGTCAGGGAAGGTCCATGTGACATTTGCCAAGGTTACATCACCAAAGCTGAATCTCTGACAGATCCATAAACAGCAACTTCTCACGGAGATGTCGGCAGAGCCTCGAGCTGGTGCCTTTCAGCACAGCATTCCTGCATCTGCAGCAGGGAGAAAACACATGGAAAGGGATCAAATCTCCTCACACTCCCCCTGTTCTTCGCATGTTGGGAGTTTACATCATAAAACCGAGGTTTTGAAACCAAAATTAAATACTCCAGCCTAGGTTGCACGTTGAGGACATGGACGCTCCTCAATCCCAGCTCTTGGGCAGCAGGGCAGGGTTTGGCCGGGAAAGGTGATCCCCACTTCCAAAGGAATGTCCTGGGAATTATCAGGGAGCATCCAGGAGGTGAGGATTGGAAAGTCACCTCTTCCCTCCATGATCTCAGGGGCAGAGGTTGCAGTGAGGGGCTTGGGAGGTGTCTAAGTGAATTGAATTCTCCTCCCAGGGTTCTCCAAGGACTCTTCCAACCCCTGATGGATAGGGATCCAGAGCAGGTCCCTGCCCTGCACGTGCCAGTGCTGCTGGGGAGGGCAGGACTTGGCTTGTTCTGCTTACCCGAGGGTCAGGTGCATTTTGGTTTGAACAAACAAGAGCTTAAGATATTACAAAACCCTTCCAGGAAGCTGAGGGCAAGCAGCTTACATTTATTTTCTGTTTTTCTTCCCTTACCAGTGTGATTTCTCTGCTCGTCTTCTGTGTTGTCTCATTTAAATATGAATTAAAATAAAAGATTTCCACTCCAAGCTTTGACTCCACACGCAGTATCTAAACACATCCCATGTCGACCTGTGCTGTAATTAAAGGGATTTGCTGAAAAGACAAATTTTTGTCGCCTTTCTAAATTTTTGCTGCTGTTTTTCCTCTCTSTGGGACACACACTCCACTTGCTCTCAAGAAGAAGTGAAATTTTTATTCCATTTTTTTTTTCTGTCAGAGTAATTTTAAGCTCCTACTGAATTTGCAGAGGAACCAAAGGATGTGCTGATGCCTCCCAGGGCTGTGCCCACCATCCCCAGGATGATTTTCCATGGGTTGGAGAGAAATCCTGCTGGAACTGCTGCTGGAGTGACAGGCCCTCCACAACAGCAGATTTTCACTTCATCCATATTTATAGCAAAATGGAAACAAAATGTGCTTWAAAGTAAACAATACAATTGCCAGAGTCAGGCTGATTTGCTGGCTTTGGTAWATTCCCAACCAAAGCTTTTCACACTGGGAGCAACCAGGGAAAGGTAAAACAGGGAAATTCCAGCCTGACTGAAGGCAGTGGGAAAGTGGTCACTGATTTTAACAGCACCGAGTTTTGCCCAAAAATCTTTATTAAAAAAACTCTATAAATTGGGAGCTGATAATAATAATATTAATTTGGGAGCTWAAAAAAAGGGAGCAAAGCTTCTGCCTTCCCTTGGCGGCATAAAAAACCTGGGGATAAAAAAAAAAACCAACAAAAAAGCAACAAACA
>QVAJ01000429.1:282716-297371 GCA_003546035.1 Mixornis gularis | reverse complement strand
CCCAAAGCTATAAATACACAGCAGCAGCTGTAACTTGTTGCTGAAATGTGCTTTATAGATCTGTTCTGGCACGGTGCTTTTTTTTTATTATTTTTTTTAACTGGGTTCAAATTTGATATTGGGAGTTCTGATTTTTTACGTTTTTAATGGTCCCGCTGGCTTTGAGCTGCTTGTCACTGTGCCCTGGTGAGGTTGGAAGCTCTAAAAGCTCATAAAAAAAGGTAACACATGCTCAAAGATCCATTAAGTTATTAAACAGTGAATATAAAAAAAAGCAGTTATCTTTTTTAAAGCAGGGCATATTTCATGTTTATTTGCTGATTTAATGTAAGGTCTTTGGCAAACCACAGAATCATTAAATTTGCCTTTTTTCCCCTCTGTCTTTGGGACACTGATTTCTTACTGGACATCTGTCACAAGGTTTGGGGGTTTTGCACGGAAGAAAATTCTCTTTGACCTCAAAAAGAGGGAACACGGGTTGGAGATGATCAAGATAATCAGCAAGGAAAACAATTCATGTTTTTTTTGGCCAGTCAACCCTATGCCCAGCCAATAATTTTGGGAAATCGCAGGACTGGGAGGTGCACAGGTGTTAGTTCATAATTTAATATATCATTAAAACCTATAAACAAGTGTGAGCCAACCCTTACCCACCCACTGCTGTCCTCGAGCTGCGAATCAGACACGAAATTTATAGCAACGCATTTATAATCCCACATTATTATAAATAATTCGCCCTTTTTATTGCAAATAAATCACCCTTCTTCACCCCCAGAGCTGTTCCTAGGACAGGGCCTGGAGAGGGGCATTCCAGAGTGCCCTGACACCCATTCCCAACAATCCCTGCAGTTATTTTTCTAATGAGCGATGACTCCGACACGAAGAAAATCAATTAATCTTCCGCGGGCTCTTTCAAACGAATCCTCATATTATCTGGCCATGCCCTGGGCTGGGATAGTTTAGAAAATACCAGCTCCTATCTTATCTTGTCACTTCTTATGCTGATGGGGGGGGGGAAAAATAATGGCTGGGAGAGCCACAGGGGAGGATAATTAGTAAAATCAAGTGACTCGCTGTTTGTTTGCCTGGCAAAATGAACTTTTACCCCTCCACGGCCACTCCTCCCCCGCCCCCCGATTTTCACCGTCTTATCATCCAGCGTTTGACATGACAGGTTAATGAGGAAACCCCCAAAATTGGGCTTCTTGCAGCTAATTGTGGCTCTGGGCTGGGAGGGCTCCATGAGCCTCAGGAAATCCGAGCTCTCGGGGGGATGCAAAGGCTGAAAACTTATAAAAACACTCACATACACACAGCAAATTTCTCTTATTGCTGCTTTGAATTCTGGGGGAATAAATCTGTAGATTTTTATTATTATTTCTTCTCTTTTCATGCATTTCATAACTATTTTCCCTCTGTCAGAAAATGCAATTTTTAGAAGGAAATGCAAAACTTTGGACCACTGAGGAGAAACTCTTGCTGTGGGTGTGATTGGAAAGAGAAACAAGTGGTGGGCTCTGCCTGATAATTATAATTATTATGATAATTATCATTATTATGATAATTATATCTATCATAGTGGTGGCATGAAGGGGTGTCCCTGTGCTTGACATCACCCTCTGCCACCTCCCAGCTTCTCCCAGAGCTTGGGATCTCTATTAATTGACATTTCCAGGGAGAGTGTTTTCAGGGCATTGATTTTTTTTCAGGGATGATGCAAAATTTGGGGCTGGGTTTTGCTGCTGGTTTTTGCTGGGTTTTGGGGCATTTTTGCTGGTTGGATTCCAAAGTGAAATGTCATTGATGAGTGAGATATGGCATCCCCCCTCACTGACGCAGCATTTTCTCTCCATCAGATTTATTCCTTCTCTTCTCCCTCTCTGCTCCCCATGCCAGCATCTCTGCATGCTGAGACCACCACAAAACGGGATCTTCCCACTGAAATTTTATGCCAGCAGGAGAATCAGCTCCTGTCCCACACAGGGAAGCACTGGAGCCCTCAATGACTCAGGAACACTGGGGGTGAGTGAGGAAAAATCACTTTCTCCAGCTGCCTTCTCTCCGTGGAAAAGCTGATACCACTAAATGGCCATTTTTTGGTGACATCCCCTTCAGAAAAGCTGCTGCTTTGATTTTTTTTCTCCAGAAATCTTCACTCTTACCCTGTGTGAGGTTATTCCACATTGTCCACCCCAACCCCATGACCAGCACACGGGGCCAAACTCTCAGAACAAACCCCTCGTCCCATTTCTGCATCGAATTTCACTCCCAGTCCCTGGATTTACTGACATTATAATGGGCAGCCCACACAAACTGCAGCCACGGGGCCAATTAACGGCACAGACAACAGCAGACATTTGAGAAGTCGCTAAACTCGGGCTTGAAAACGATCTCGGCTTTTCCCCTGTAAAAGGATCTCGCTCTGTCACCGCGTATTAAACTGGAAAGCTTCACGTTGGAGAGCAGCACAAACTCAGATCCTGATAAGGCCTCACGTCATATTTCAACAGATCCTGTCTCCTGTGGCTTCGGTTCGTATCTGCCATGGGAATGTGAGAGGGATTCGCTGAGGGGAAAAAGTTGTTGTGGATGCTGTAAGAAATTTCTTGGTGTGTTTTATTTAAGTTTTCGGCCAATAATTGATGTCAGGGTTCCAAGCCAGTGCTGCTGAGTGGGCCCTTCCCAAGGAGGGAGTGGAATGGGACCTCAGAGCTCACCTGAACCACCAGCTCTGTGATAAAGTGGATTTAAAAGCAATATCAGAGTCATGTTCCCAAACAAGATCCAAGCGTTGGACTCAATGACCTTGGGAGGTCATTTCCAGACGTAACAACTCCATAATTCCATGACTGTTTTCATAAATCTGGACATCAATCAGCCAATCATCAGCATGAAATTCGCCCCAGCAAGCCCTTGGTATGATTTTTCATAAACACAACAGCAAAACTACCTCAGCCGTGCTTTTCCTCCCAAATTCCAACGCGGAGACTCAAATTGACCGAAACATTTGGAAAAAAGTTGTGTTGATTTCTCTGAATTGTTCTCCCCATCAAAAGCCTTTTGAAGGTCACCACCTTCTCTTTTTTTTTGACATTCATGGGAGCATTGCAGATAATGCTGCGGATTCCTTTATTTTAAAAAAGTTCAAAGGTCCATTAAGGCCTTCCATGCCGTACAAAAGGCTCAATCCAACGGAAACCATTTTTCTCCCCCAATTGTTTGGAGAGGCAAGAGAACCAAACAATCCTTTATTCACACAGATCTACCCAGGAACCCGTTTCCCGTGCCCAAGAGTTCCATGCTCTGAGTTTAACAAAAATAACTTCTCACTGGGCTGCTTTAAAACTTTAAATTTATCCCTAAGCTAGAGTTTTATAGGAAAATCTGGGTGATATTTGTGGGTATTCGTGGTAGGTGAGAGCTGAGATCACGGGGTAGGGAAGAAAATGCGTTGCCAGAAACTCACGTCCATGTTTTGTACCTTAAGCTCGTGGCTTCAGTATGAAGATGTCAAAAAATACACTGAAATAACAGAATCGGTGTGGGTTGACCATTTTTCGTGTGGAATTGTCCAGTTTTAAGCCAAATCTTTGCTTTCCCACCATGACTTTGGAAAATAATGGCTTTTGGAGGTTTTGAAGGGACCTGGCTTGAACAGAGCTCGCTGTTCCTCCATCTCGGCCGTCCAAGTCGCCCTGTGTAATACTAATGTTATTTCCTTGATATTATAAATAGGATTTGGGTTGAATATGAATAAACTCATACCCCTTGGTATGCTTTGTAACTCTAATCAGCGTTTTCCTGCGAAAAGAAAAGGGAAAAAAAAAATTTAAAAAAATAAAAAGGAGGAATGTTTATGTGGAAAAATAAAGAGGTGCTAATTTTATCTTGTGAAAGTGGATATCTCCTTGGGTCCCTCCAGCTTCGAGGGAGATAACCAGAATGTATTATATCATCTAAACCCAGCATCCTCGGAGATCAAACGGAATAATGTACACATCTGCCAGGGCTGATTGAAGTATTGCTGGTGCTCACTTCCGCTTCGCTAAGTATGTGTTTCATTGATAGACGGAATTTGCCACCGCCATGAAAGAAACTCCAAGTCCTCTGTTTGTGCCAGTTGATTTCTGTGATATCTCGGAGGCTTTTAAAATAGGGCTCCAAAATAGATGTGCCCTTGTCACCCCTGTGTTTAAGCTCTCTCCAACAGGAAATGGCACGGGTTCAAATTTTTTTTCTGCTGGAAGCCACACGGAGATAGATAAGAATCATGTCTTGTCTATGACTAAGAATTGACATTTAAATGTTTAAATTATAGTCAAAATGATCCATGGTGAACCCACCTGAGACTATTTCTCTTTGTCTGAAGTCCTGCTTTCGAGCCTCTTGAAAGGGAAGGTGGAGCTCTTGGGGTTGTGACATGACCATGTTATGGGAAGGAAATGGAAGTTTGCTTTATTGTTGGTCTTCAAAGACGGTTTTGCTACTGTGCACCACATCATCTCCACCAGTTTATCCCTGGCTTCTCCATCCTCAGGATGGTTGGTTTAAAGCACCAGGTTTAAAAGGCAGGATGGATGAAAAAGGCTTTAGCTCTGCCAAATCCCAGATGTCGGCTTCAACATGCCTGGAAAAAAAAAAAGAGTGGTATTTCCTTGGAACTGCTGTTTCTTCTAGAGGCAGAGGGCAGCTGGGGGGGTGAGGAGGGCTGGGATGTTTATTAAGTGTGCAGGGAATTTGGAAGGAAGCTCACTGAAGGAGGACAGATGGCCGGGGGAGCTGGCAGTGTGACACTGAGCCTTTCACTTCTGGGTCGCCCGGTTCAAGCGCAGCCTTGGTCAAGGATGGCACGGAGCCATCTCCAGCAAGAGGCTGCTCCATGAGAATTGTGGCTGGTGAGGAGCAGCTCCTCACTGGATGGAGGAGAGGGACAGCGTTTTTCATTCCTGCTGCATTTGTGGAGAGCCTTGGGAAACGTGCGCGATGTGCGGCGGGGACTGGGTTGGTGGCACGGACTCGGTGACATTGTCCAGGGATCACCTCTCCAAGCCAAAACCAGGCATCCCCACGGGATGCAGGTGGTGCTGTGGGTAGGAGGAAGCATCCTCAGAAAGGAGGATGTGTGTCCACCTGCTAGCACCAGCCTCGGATGCCATTTGTATTTTCCAAGTCTTGCCCAAGCTGAAGTCACTGACAAAAGTATCTGGTAGGAGGAGGATTGATCATCCAACAAAAGCCAAGCAGAGACAAAGGTGACTGTGGAATAACGGGCAAGAAACTTGGAATATGAATTCCCACAGTTCTGGGCTCCAACATTTCCATGAGGAGTGTTTGGATCGATAACAAAATCATTGAAGCTGATAAAAAATCGTGGAAGATTCATCTGGCTTTAGAGTGAGCCACAGAACCCAAACCCCTCTCACTGGCATAACAAGTGATGGATACATGGCAATCTTAATTCCTTGTTTAAGACTTAATATTTAATGTTTATTTTTATTGATGTCATTCCTTTGTTGGGAAGAAGGACACGTAAAGAGAAAGGGGGGAAAAAAGAGAGAGGCAAATTGTGTGGCTTCGCAGGGGGATTTCTCAGTGCAAAGGGATCATCCCACCAGCAGAAGGAGCTCCAGCTAAAATCCCAGCCCGGCTCATTTGGTCCTGATGAAGTTTATGGACCTCAGCAAAGACCAAAGGGAAAAGGTGGGACAGCCACATTCAGGAGGAGAGAAAAGTGGGATGAAGCTCCGGGCAGAGGAAGGACCACAGAGTGATGTGGGCACAGAGGAGGGTGTTGACACATCCTTGTCCTCAGGAACCGTGACCTCCTGGGCTGTGTTTTCCAAAGCAGAGGCTGGCAGGATTTCAGCAGGATGTTGTCATTCCTGGTGGGTGCTGCTGGCAGCTGGCTGGTGGGATTGGCACTCAGGCAAGGAACAAGACCCAAATTTCTGCTTTCCATTGGCTTTGGAGGTGCAAAGTGGCACAAAGGCAGCATTGCTTTTTTGGGGGTGAGGAATTCCCTGAAACATCTCTGCCAGCTTTAACTTTTGATATTAAAGAATAGAAGAAAGATTAAAAGGAGAAGATTTTTTTTTCTTTTTTAAAAAAGGATAAAGCTCAGGGGAAATGATCCAGTTAGTATAAATTAGTGTAATTATTATTATTATTATTCCAGGGAAATTCTCAGGTTTAAGGAAAGAAAATAAAACCACAGGACACCAAGCCAAGAACCAAAGTGCCTCCAAGAGGTGTCTGCAATTATCCAACATTTCTGCTTCAACAAAACCAAGTAATGGGATATGGGAAATACAAAACCCTCCTACAAAGAACCAGGAATGCCTGCAGTGCTGAATTCCATAAATAAAATGCACTCCTTGGTTTAAAGCTGATAAAGCTGCTCTTCTGCCACAAGCTGTTCCACAGGCTGCATTTCCCTGCAGAAAGTTATCCACAAGGAATTAGCTCCCTTATCCTTTGTTTATATGCATTGGTGATAGTGCAAAGGCACTAAAGAGCTCTGATAGGAGATTGTTACTCCTGACTCACAGAGAAACTGCAAGTCTTCCCCTGCAAGACAAGAAAAGTCCATAAATTGCACAGCATTTTTTCTGCAAGTTCATGCTAATTTACTCTTGCAACATTCATGAGCCACAAAACGCTCTGGGATGTCTTTAGAGATTTAATTGGTTTTAGAACTAAAAAAAATTCGAAAGGCAGGAGGGATATTCCTCATTAACTTCCTGATTTATAATGCCAGAATCCATTACTCCCTTATCGAATCAATGCACAAGAAAAATGAACAACAAGATAAACATGAAAAGGAGCAGCAGTGTTTTGCTGATTTAAATACCTCTCATTTTTAAAAATATATGTCTTCTGGATATATAGGAATATGAATATACACATGAAAAGGGAAAATATCTGTCTTTCCTTGTGCAGGAAAAAGAAGTAATTGGAAGAAGCAACTCTCGCTGCTCTTCCCTCTCGGCAACACTTCTGAGGTTAAAGGAATAAAAATCCATCAATTTGTACAGGCTGACCTTGCAGTGTTGGGTTTTAGCTGAATTCAGATGTGCAGGATTAACCCAGCAAAGTTTACTTGACATTGATTTAAGAGCTGCCTTACGGGACCTTCCAGCGAGTTCCATTAATCGGAATCTTTAATCAGGCCTTGGGATGAGGGAAAAGTTGCTCAGCAGACGTGCAATGCATGATAAACAGATGTCCCCGTGCATCAGATAAATCCAAATGCATCCAGGGATCACTAATCAAGGACGTGGCTTGGGGCAGGGAGAAGTCCCTCAGCCATGGTTTCACTGAGATGAAGATGGGCTGGAGATCTCCAAGTCGGAAATGGGATTTCTCGCCTCCCATTGCACATCCAGGGATCACCTGAGAGCACCAGTTTGGGAAGAGACTCCCGGGTGCTGGGGAGGAATGACCATGTGGATGGTTGGATCCCCCCTAAAAAGGCAGGATTGATCAGCAGAGTCTTGGAAGGGTTTCCATGGGAGTCACAGCAAGCAGGGAATAAGCCGGTGGTTACAGTGCCGGAGTGGGAAAGGACATGGCTCTGTCCCCAGTGTGGGATTCGTTGATGAATTTTGCACTGAAAGTTCTCCAGCAAAACACGTTGAGTCCTTGGAGCAGGATCTTGATTCCAGTTCTGAATTTGTCATTTCAGTTTGTTTTTTTATTTTTAACATTGGCTTCTCTCACTCAATATCTCATCTCCTCCGCAGTCAAATTTAAACCCCCATTTTTTACTTTCTTTTTGCCTACCCATTTTCTTTCCCCATTTTCTTCTTCTAATGCAACTCTCTTTTTTTACACCCTTCACACCCCAGCCAGGTCACCTCATTTACCATTGAAAGCTACCAAGAAACATCTCCTCACTCTTGGGTCTCATGCCTGAGCCCTGGATCTCTTGGAAAATCCCACCCAAACTCCCGTGACCCCGGCTGGAGCACACCCAGCCCAAACCAGTATCTCCAGGGAAGTCAGCTGTCAAATCCTAGCAGATCTCTCAGGCAAAAACACGATTTTTCAACTCCTTATCACCCTGCTGTGCTGGGGCAGCTCTCAGCAGGGACAGGAAAAGGGCAAACAGCCTCTGGAAAGCCAACGCCTGCCAAATTCCCCATCATTTCCACAGCGCGGCCGTGCCAGGATTTCACGCAGGAAAGCCAGCCACGGTTTTCGGACGTGAGTTTGAAGACCCATTTCCTGAGTTATTAGGATTGAAATTCCACAAAGAATAGGAGGAATATGAAATCGGGCCGGGGTAAGGGTGGTGTGTATTGGAAGGATGTCACCCAAGGAGGTAAAATTTCTACCAGTTTCTGAATAACAAGACCAAAAATCTTAGAGCAGGAGTTGTTATCAACTTAAAAATGGCATGGCTGGCCCATCCAGCTGGATTGCACCAAATCCAACTGGTTTTAGCTTTAAAACTCCATGGAAATCTCTCTTGACTGCTACAAACCTCTCTCACCCTGAGCAGGATCTTTGTGGCAAGAGTTTACACGTGGGAGCCAACTTGCAGCTCAGAATTTGGCCCATTTCTTTGGAGGACATGTCAGGAGTGGCCTGTGATGTTGTTTGGTCTCTGGAGGCAGCCCAAATGAGAGCAGAACAAAGCTTTGATGCAAATGAAAACCTACCAGTGAGTGCAGCTAAATAAAGAAAAAAAAAAGATTCTTTGTTATGGAAACCAGCGGAGGAAATCTTGAATTAGTCAGTGCATCGTGACCTCTCTCTGCCCTCCTGAAAAATGTGCATTTTCTTAAAGCCTTTGGACTTTCCACTGCCAAAAGGGAGAAACTGTGCGACATTTCCAGCCACCTGGTGCAAAGCCCAAACTTTATTTAGCAGGGGGGAAAAAAAAATCATCCCTATTGTACAACAAACATTAAAAAAACCCCAGCAAAAAGCACCGTTTATGCAAAGCTGAATAATTTTGAGTGGCTGCATCCAATCGTGGCACAGACAGGAAAAAGCTTGAGTTGATCTTGTGAATGAAGCATGTGGTAATTGTTTCCGTACATCCTCGTTAAGATGAAAAGCTACACAAATAAACAACAACAAAAAGCTGCTCTGCGCCAATCAGGGGCTTGTTCCAAAAGAAAAATTTAAAAAAAAAAAAAAATTAAATAAAAGAAAGGGAAAAATCTGGCTCGGAATAGTTATTCCCATGCTTCCTACTAGGAAGAGCAACGGATTGATGAGGTGGCCCTGCAGGTTTTGCCTTTTTTCCCTGGGTCACCTTTGGGCAGCGCCGCCCTGGCACGAGGCTGGGCTGGGAATGAGTCAGCGGAAGGTGAGGAAGGACATGGAGAGGACCAGAAGTGACGGGGAAACATGACAATTAACACCAGAAAAACCGGCCCTTGAGGGACCCGAGGGAGCCACAACAGAGGGAAACCTTCTCCAGACGAGGGAATAATGACGTTGCCACCCACCAGGTTTTACCACCACGGTGACGGGGCTCTCCAGAAAGCTCTCTTTGAAGTTTTGAAAGGGACAGGGCAGAGGTGACCTCCATGCAAGCTCCAGGACCCTTTCCTGCAGCAACTCCCTGCCACAGCTGGATGTCCCCGGGTTGGGGACCTCTCTAATTCGGAGCTGGAGACGATCCCCAGCTGACATCCCTGCGCTGGCTGAGGGCTGCACAAAGAGTTGTGTATTCCCCATAATTGTCCTCCTTATCAGTGTGGGTGAGTGTGCAGTAGTCTAAATCACACAGTCATGACACTCCACATGGCTGAGCAGGAAGAGCCCACTTGGCCCGGGCTAGATTAGTCTAATCCCACCTCCCTTGTTCTGTCATAATACCCCTCCATCCCTTCACTCCCTATAAAAATATCCAGCTGTTGATTAAAATTAGTGAACTGCTGGCTTTGGGAGTCGAGCTGGCAGCTGATTCTCTGTGTTTCCTAGATATCTCTGGATGAATTCCCCATTTACTCGGCCGGCCTGATCCTGTGAACTGCCAAGCTCTCCCCGGCGGGCGGGATCAAGCCTTGGCTCTCGGGAGGAGTGGATAAATCATGGGCTTCCTCCCGTTCCTCCCCACCAACCTGCTCCCAGCATTGACATCTCCCCTTCCACGGGGGTCAGCCTGCCTTGGGAAAGAGGAAAAACAAACCCTGGCCCATCAGCTGGGTGCTCTCAAGTGTTCCACTCCTTTGAAAAAGGGAATTAAAATAAAAGTCTGGCTTGATGCCCCCACCCCACTCCAGGAAGCCACCAGGCTCTCCTCAGCTCTATGTCTTCTCCAACAAGCCCAAGCAGGCTGTAAAACACCAGGATTTTGAGGAAACTGCTGTGAAATGCGAAATATTTCCATGTCTCAGCCCAGATTCATCTTACAGAGCCTTTGCTGTGGCAGCAAGAGCTTGTAAAGAAAAAATAAAAACAGGGGGGAGAACAGCCTGTGCAGAAAGAAAACAGATAAAGTTGTGAGGGCAGTTGGAGGAATGTTTTGGAGAGGAGAATTCAATTTTTTATTGGTTTTCTTCCTGCAGATTTTTTCTGGAGCGCTCGGAGAAATGCTGGGAATCCTCAGCTGGTGCATGCTGCTGCTGGATTTATTTTCCACCAGCAAAGGATCTGCCTCCAGCTCCACTGAGTTCTGGGATGTCGGTGGGAGATTCTGGCTTTTTTTAAAAGGACTGGGTGGCTCAGGACCCCACCAGCTGCAGAGCTGGACCCTAAAGTAGCAGCAACCTCATATTTACAGCCGTGACTGCCTCAAATCCAGGGTGCAGTGGGCAAATAACCAACCTCAGTGACTCCATCCCATCCCGAATGGGATCACTTGGGTCTGACAACAGGAAAGTGAAGAGGTGTCACCTCACAGTGTCCCTAAAGCATTAGATGGCCACTAAAACCACTGTGCTTGTCCCCAGTGTTGGGGCATAACCCAATCCAAACACAGACTGATTGTTCCAGGAAAGGGTTGTTGGAATTTAGTACAACTTCTCTAATTCTTTCCATTAAAAAGGGCCTTGCAGCTCTGGTTTGTCAGTGTACAAGGAACAGTTTTGAGGAGATCTTTCCCTGCAGAGCTGGAATTCCAGCAGGGATACAAGGAGGATCAAGCAGGATTTCACAGCTCAGGCTGGGAGTCAGAGGTCCAGTCATTCAGCCATGAAATCTTTATTATAATTTTCAAAGGGAAGCACAAATTCTGCCACTGTCTGTGCAGGAATAAAATTGGTCTTCAAGACATTTTGAGGATTTATTTTTAATATCATGCTCACTTAAATATGTTAAAAGCATAGAATCATAGAATTATGGAATTGTTGAGGTTGGAAAAGACCTCTGAGAGAGCCCAGAGAGGATTCGTAAGCACACATCAATCTCCTGGAGCGTCATGGAGAAAGACAGGGTAGGAATCATTTGCAAAATATTTTCTTAAAGATGTTTTTCCCCTACTTTCCACTTTCTTCAGTCCATTTTCTGAGTGAACACGAGGATATGGGATCTCCTGGGACAGCAAGAGTGAAGGCATGAGCTAAGGGGAGTCAAGGGAAAAGCCCCAGCAGTGTGGATGGACAGGGCAGGGCACATCCTGGAGAAATCATTCCAGGAGAACTGGATCCTTTTGGACATGCCTGGGTGAAGAAGCCTAAAAAAAAAGGATTGCTCTGGATGCTGAGAGCCAGATTCCCACTGCACGGGACTGCAGGAGCTCCCTCCTGGCACAGGGCAGGGGGAACACAGCGCCAAAGCATTCCAAGATTTGTCAGGATTCCAGGACTCTGCTCGTCGCCCACTTTATCCCTTCAGTCCCTGCAGCAATCTGCTTTTGGTGTGTCATTAACTTATCAGCTCAGCCTCCATTTATCTGCATTCACCAAGATCTGAAGTTGTGATGTTTATTCCCACCACTCCGTGGGCGGAGGGAGATCCGCTGTGAAGATTTTCCAGCGATTTCCTTTGTGTTCCTTTCGGACAAAAAGCTTTGGATGCAGCTGCACAACTGTCATCGGGTCTCTGGGAAGGAGAGGGGGGACAGCTGAGGGCCCGAGTCCCAGCAGGAATCACATTCAAGCCCTAAAACAATCTGATGGGCACTGGAATAATCATCTTTTCCAAAGGTCCCATGGAATTCGGTGCCGACAAACTTTAGCCTCTGGCGTGGAAATTGAACAGGCTCAGAAAATTGAACACACTCAGAAAATCGAACATGTTTCTACCTCACACCCTTTGGAACCTGCCAAGAGCCATCTCAAATAATTGGTTTGATGCTCTGCAGGATTTTCGGCCTCCTAAAAGGAGAAAGGCACAAGAAAAATGCGGTTTCCAGGATTTAGAGCAGATACCTCAAACGATGGAGGTGGTGGTTTCCCAAGTGCCAAAGAGTTGTGCTCGTCAATATGGACACTAATAACAAAAATTCCCAGGGAAAGGAATGAGAAGGGATAGCTTGGATAGTGCTGATTGCCATGAGATGATTGAGAGGAAAATTAAACATTAAAACCCATGGAAGTGGCGTTTTCCTTTCTGTTCCCCACCCAACTCAACATTGTACATGCCCAAACTTTCCTGGACCTGAAGACTTCCACCAAAATTTCTGTTCGCCTCCAGCAAGGGCAGCATGACCTGCAACATTCCTGGCAAAAAAAGAGAAAAAAACCAGCAAGAGTTTGCAGAGTAAATACTATTTTCTGCCTGTGAATCCTATGGGCAGCTCAAAACCCATGAACACAACCCATGGAAGAAAGGGAGACCAGGGATGGCCTTTGGAGAGCAGAGGACCAGAGCTTTGAGCAGGAATGCACAAAGGAGCTGCAGGATTTCACGTGCTGGACTCAAGGGTGTGCAATGCCCACGGCTTCTCCTCCTGGGGCTTCTTTGTTCCTCTACTTTGGATTCAAATTGCTGAGTGTGGCAACCACGTTGTCATAAATGACTGTATTTTCCACAAAACTTCCCTTTGCAATCACCACTGAGGAGGAGATAGGAAGTTTTGGGAGTTTTTTGCCAAAATAATGTGGGTATTCAGCCTGAGTTCAACAACCCTGTGCAAGAGCGAGTCTAGAGCAGATTTAGACAGAGGGGGACCATCTAAACAGCTTTTATTTCATAACCGTGATGTGTTTAACTTCTTTCCACCCTTTTTTAGAGACTGGAACTGTAGGATTTGCCCTTTGCAGCTGTATGAACTGTATGTTAAGAGTAACAGAGCTGTCTCAAATCCCTTTGTATTCCAGGGACATTTTTCCAAGGCATTTTGTCTTCGTAACAATACCCAGAGCTCCCTAAATTTTGGGAAGGTCATTTGTTTCCTAGCAGAGAGATTCCCTTATCCAGAGCTTACTAGAGCCCAAACAACAATTTATAAACTCTAAGCTCCTTTCTCCTTCAAGATGAAGTGCTTTAGTGTTGAAGCCAAACTAAATCTTTAAATGGTGTAAGAGGCATTTGGATTTTTTTTTTCCCTGCCCAGCTGACAGTAGGTTTACAGTTTATAATCTGGCCTTTGTAAAGGCATTTGTCAGCCTGGATATTTCATTTTAAAACGCGACCACCCATGAGGACACACAGACAGGAAGCGTTTGTTCACTTGCACCAACAGCCCATTTGAAGGCTGGCTGCAAAATAACAGAATTTAGTCACAAAGGCAAACTTTTTTTTCTTTTTGTTTCTTCTTCTTCTTCTTCTTTTTTTTTTTTTCTTGGTGCATTATCTCCCTAACATCTCGTTTTAAAGAGCAGCCTTTGTTTATGGGAAGCCAGTCCTCGGCTCTAAATTTGGAAATTCGACGTATTCCCCTAATCCCCACGTCCTCCTCGCAGGGATGCTGGCTGTGCATCTTTGGCCTCCCAAAAGACTTTTATCTTCTCTCCCAGGGCCCCCAGTTGAGCTGCCCCACCAGAGGAAGAGGAGTCTTAGCACCCCAGGGGCAGAGGGGAAATGTCCAGCCCAAGTTCACAATTTCCACTGAACCAGACCCGCTGGAAGAGCTGCGGCTTCGTGCCCCTCCTATTTTTTCAGGTGTGTTTCCATTTTAACACAGATTTGGTGGTGCCAAATGCTGATTGCTTTTGCAATTGAATCTGTCCGAGGCAAAAAAAGAAGTGCAAGAAATAGGATTTGAAGTTGAAAATGAGTAGCCTCCACTTTTTAAATAGATGGAGTTTGTGTCTCCATGCCTGGGGCTGAGGGGGAGAAAGCAAGGCCGGAGCAGAGGGGCTCTTGCAGACAGCACCACACAGAATATTGCATTCTTTCCCCCAGCATCACAAGTAACACTCACTTTTTATCTCTATTGCTCAAAGGTTTAAAGGGAGGAAATAGTTCCAGCGAGTGATAAAGATTTCAGCTTTTTTCATTTAGCTCGGTTGCAAAATATAACAATAAATAAATAATAATTACCTCAAACACCCATGTCCTGGGGTTTAGCTCTGTGCCCCCATCACTGGGGAGACAGACCCCTTTATAGCCCAGAAGCAGAAGTTTCAAGAGTGTTCTCAGCTTTGCAGCCCCCAAAATATTTGCAACGTTTGCAATCCTTTTCATTCCCTACATCCTACTGGGCCCAGCAGTTTCTTGTCACCCCAGGAAAGTCTTTGCAGCCCTTTTGTTGTTCCTTGGCTGCTGGCACAAACTTTGATGTTCAAGGAATTTTCTACAGCAGAAACCATG
>QVAJ01000429.1:267803-282571 GCA_003546035.1 Mixornis gularis | reverse complement strand
ACAAAACCAAGGGACAAGAAATTCTCCAATTCATGGAATCTCAGAATGATTTGAGCATCCAGTCCCACCTTCTGCCATGGGACAGGACAATTTCCACCATCCCAGGTGGCTCCAAGCCCCATCCAATCTGGCCTTGGACACTTCCAGGGATCCAGGGGCAGCCACAGCTGCTCTGGGCACCCTGTGCCAGGGCCTCAACACCCTCACAGGGAAAAAAATCCCTCCCCATTGAGTCTCCTCAGCCACATATGATGGATTCCACAAGAAAACTGCAAGAGCTGGTGATCCCTCCAGCACCTCTTTGGGCAAAGAGGATGTTGTGAAAGTTTGTGGGAATAGAGGCAAACAGAAGTCAGGAAAAAAAAAAATGAGGCAAAATCAAAAGGGCAGGAGGGGAATACCTGCGCCACGAGAGGGGAAAGAATGCCCCAGGCAGGCTATTTAAAGTCCTCTCCTATTGTCACAAATGTCACTGTCGTTTTGCCCCGGCACTGCAGGTCTCTGTCCCTGAGGGAAACCTGCTCTGCGTCCGTCTGTCCTCCTGCTGCAAGCCTGGCTTTATTCTGCATGGATCTGACAGCCCAGGAGCAGTTTTGATGCATCCAGGCCTCATTTTCTTGGCTGTAGGCCTCATTTTCTTGTCTGCCAGCAGCGTTTCTCCTGAGGCAGGAGCGCAGGGCAGGCCCGTGGTGCTGCTGCTGTCTGCGGCCATACCTGAGCCCGTCCTCTCTCCAAACTTGGGCTGTGAGGCAGCTGCGGTCACCAGGTTGTGCCTTTCAGTGCTCATAAGCCTTTCCAGGCCCTCTGGAGAGCAAACACACTTCCCAAAAGGGATTTCTCACCGTTGCCGATGGCTCAGGCCTGTGCTTTTAGTGGTGGGGCTGTGCAGTGTAACCTCAGGGAAGGAAGGTTGTGTTTCCCTCTCTCTCTCTCTCATCAGGACACGTTGTGCTAATTGTGCAGCCAGGGAGAAAAATCAGCCTTTTGTCTCTTCAAATACGGTGTTGGGGCCTACAAACATTTAAAGGGGATTTTAGCACAACAGGGTTGGATTCAACCCTGCCGCTGGATTCTCCTGCCCTGCAGGGCCCAGCCCGAACACCAAAGCCAAAGGAAATGTTGGTCCTAAATATGAAATGTGTCTCCAAAGTGAAATAAACTCTTGCTGAAGCACTTGAGCCTGATCCAGGTCTGGGAAAGGAGTCATCTGTGGAAATGGAGGTAGGACACCTTGGACAGTGGGCCAACAATAGAACCAGAGAATCATGGAATGGTTTGGGTTGGAAGGGACTTTAAAGATCATCCTGTTCCACTCCCTGCCACGAGCAGGAACACCTTCCACTGTCCCAGGTTGCCCAGGAGCTCCACTGAGCCTGGCCTTAGACACCTCCAGGGATGGGACATCCTCAACTTCTCCGGGCAAACTCTTACAGTGCCTCATCACCACCCAGGGAAGAATTCCCGCAGTAGAACCCACATCTATAAATTTATCCTCCAAAAAAATAATCTAAATTTCCCTTGCACCCAGATGAAATCTGGAGCTGTGTAGAATTCCAGGATGCTTCAAATACAACCCCCCAAGTGGTCACGAGTGGGGCTGGGGCTGTCATTGGCCTTCCCTAATCCACATCCCTATTCCCTCAGTGTCATTCCGTATGGTTCCCCTTCCAGCATTTCCATCTGCTGCTGAAGGCACCCTGGATCCCAAGGAAAGGGCTGGATCACAGCTCCTGCTCCAGTTCTGGGAGTTTAAAAAACATTAATCTCACCTGTTAAAGACAGGCAACACCCAGCCCTGAGCCAAGGCTGGTTGGTTTAGGGGTGTCCTCTGTGGGAAGGGCATCAGGAATGCTCCAACACCAGGAATACTCCACTTTTTGTGGAGCCAGACATTTACTTAAAACAGGATTAACCCATGGAAGACGTGGAGGTTTCGCTTTTCTTCCAGAAAAATGCTGTTCTAGAGACAAAAATAACTTTTTCCTCCAGAACTGCTGCATCCCTTGAGGGATCAACGCCAGCCCTCGGACTGATTTCCACTTTATTATCTTCTTTTCCCACATGAACCTTTCAACAGCTTTTCCACATTTTCTTCCTGGCACAGAGAGTCCATAATCAATAACCTACATAAACTTTGGAGAGACAACTCCAAATTTATCTCCGTGTTTTCCAAAGACATTCAAAGCAAATACATTTTATTTTCCATCTCCTTCACTGAATTGGACTGTAAATCATTATTTTGCATTCTCGTGGCAGTTCCACACCCCCTGAAGAAAGGAGGAATTGCCTTTTCCAGTGCCTGCAGCTCATACCAACCTCTGTGGCCAAGGCTGTGCTGTTAATTGGGAGCCTGCACCCAGCTCAGCAGTGAGGATTTAGGGATGTGACCCCTCTGAGCCTGGGAATGGGCTGGGAAACCTGAGGAATCTCTGCCTGCCACAGATGCACTCCCTGCCCCTTGCAGCCCCTTGTTTTACAGCTCCAGATGTGCTGCCTGGTTTAGTCTGAGCTGGGACATGGTTTAAGGCATGTCCGGAGATGTGAATTCAGACCAAGCAATTCCAGGCCAGTCCATGCACTCCCATTCTCAAAATCTCTGTTTTGCAGGAATCTGGGTTTCCCTCAGCCTTGCTGGAGCTGTCTGGACCTCCCTGTGACTATTAGGATTGAGTTTAAGTTTTCAAGGAAACCTGGAACAGCCTCGCTGACCTGAATCTTCAGCAAAGCTGATAAAAATGATTTTATGGCCATATCTAAACCACTCCACAGTGTTTCAGTAAACAACAAATTTATTTTGGGCTTGTGTCCCAGCTTCATTTTCCTCAATAAAGACTATTCCATTATTAGTTTTATCCTTATGGATCTTCTTCCCAACACTCAACCTTTATTTATTATTTGTAAGAGGCATCTATCATCCTGCCTTAGAACTGTAAATATTCTACTTACACCCAGCGCTGCACATCCTCTCTGTTTAAAATCCGAGCTGTGAGGTTTTACATTAATTTCTTTTCCTTTCCAAGTTGAAAGGTCCTAAAGACAAACCCCACAAAGATTCCAAAGTCGTCAACCTCAGCCTAAACCCATCCTGCAGCCCAGCCCACCCAAGGGATCCCCTTAAAGCTTTGGCTTCTTGCAGTGTCAACAGCCAAAGGATAATAAAAAATTAGGAAGAGAAATGATTACCTGGAAAGCAGGTGGTAACTGAGCCTAAATGCAGGGAATGAGGAAAGGAGGGACTCCCGGAATGAATTCTTGAGAAAAATGATTCCATTGACTTTCGTGACTGCTCATAAGGCTACAGAGGATTTCATTACAGGGCTGGGATTTATAGAGATTGGGCACAGGGAGAGAATATCACCCAAATTGTTAATCCAAACAATTTGAAGGAGCGAGGTGGTCAAACAAAGGCAACGAGGCAGCTTTGAATGGTGCCTGCAGCTTTTCTGAGGGGTCAAATAAATAAAAAGCAGCGTTGGGTGGTTTTCCTGCAGGCACAGCTCTGCAGAGTGAGAATCACCTGCTCCCTCAGTCTCCAAAAACCCCTTCAGAAACACAGACTCCGTGCCAGTATTTCAGCTTTTCAAGATTAATTTGGGTTTATTTGCTCCATTTCCAGCAGAACGAAACGCAGGATTCTCCTGGCAGGCCCTGAGGGGGCCGATTTATTTTTCATTAGCTCCAAATTAGCCCGACGATGAGACAACTTTTCAAAAGGAGAACTTTGAAAGCGGCTCCTTTCAGAAGAAAGTCAGAACGAGGCACTTTGTGGTTTGTTTGGTTTCTTAATGGTTTCTGTCCCCCTCCCTGAAATCCTCCTGGCTGCCCAACGCAAACCCAGGATTGATTTTAGCCCAGCCAAAGGTGCAGCTGAACTATTAAATTACGTAAAGCAGGAGGCCACGAAGGTCTCCTTGGCGCTGGCACGGGCTGTGGTGATGATAAAGTGGTGTTTTCACATGCCTGGGGTCGAATTCAATTTGTAGTGAGGACGGATAATACGAGGATGTGGCTGTTTTCTGTTTTCCCTCGAGCCCTGCCCCAGCCCTGGAGTAACGGATCCCAAAAAAATAAAAAAACCCTGTTGGATAGTTCCTCTTCCAGAAGCCCCAATCCCAAACCGCACTGGAAACAGCTTTGGGCTGTCACATCCTCACCTGAGCACCCCCTGAGCTGTGACAACCCACCTGGCAGTGTCCCCACTCCCAACCAGCAAGGGGTTAACACCACCCCATGATCCAAGCCTGCAGGAAAGGCTTTTTCAGGAGAAGATCCGTGGCAAATCTGAGTCACCGGCGCTCCGAGGTCGCTCTGCCTCGGTGGCTTGGCCAGACTCCAACCAAAGGAAGAGCAGCTGGGGCTGCAACACCCACATGAGGTGCCACCAACACCCCACCACAGAGACCCCAGCTAACCCCTAACCCCTTAGAAACCCCAAAACGTGTCTTTTTTAGGGGGTTTTTCCCCACTTTTCTTCCTGTTCTCCACCAGGGAGCTCTCAGCTGGTTGCGCAGGCACGGAAAGAAGGGGTGAGAGGATGTTTCCCCAGTGATATCACCAGCCCTGAGTAAATTCTCTGACCAAAAGCGAGGGCCAAGGGAACAATTTGTGCTGCATCCCTTAAATGCCAGATCTCCATTTGCGAGCGGCGTTGCGGGAACGATCAGGGCACTTAATAGCCAGCTGCGAAGTCATCAGGTATAAATATTTACAGAGGTCTCTTGCAACATGGACATTCCTCCAGATGCAGGAGGATCCCAGGCGTTTCATGGCGTTTTCACCTCCTGCAAAAAGAGCCTCCTTGCAGACACACTCAGCCGTAAAACGACAGAAATAGCTTTTTATGGAAAACCCACACTGCACCCACTCTTGAGGAGCTGTTCCCTCTTTTCTCCTCTTTTGGGATGAGCAAGTGTCTCTGGTTTTGACTCAAACAGGAGGTTACAAAGTAAAGGTTGGTCAAGGCGTGGAGGAGCAGCGTCCTGTGATTGCTGAGGTGCACAAAGGCATGGAATGAAGAGGGATGGGCTGGAATTAAGCAAAAGAAAATCCCTCTTTAATGGCAAAGCACACCTAACCCCTCAAAAGAAGAGCTTGAAACCTTCTTACTGAAGAGATCCCACACTCTACAAATCACAGCGTTGGCAGAAGGGGCAGAGGAGCTGATGAATAATTTTTGTGGTTAGGGATCGATCCAGGGACACCCAGCCCAAACACGATGGAGATTTTCAGTAAGTGAAAAACAGATCTCCAGCCCAACTGGTGCACTCACTGCCTTTCCACACTGCCGTTATTAAAACCATCTCTCAGTTTCTGTGCTCCTTCATCACCTTTTTTCTCCTTATTCTAAATGCAAACTCTCATTCAATACCAGATTGTGGCTGAGAGCCTGGTGGGAGTTACCCACCAGGTTTTTCCAGATATTCCCTCTTTGTGTGTGAAATACAGCCAAGGAAAAAGTAACTTCAAGGAGAAGTTTTCTCTTGATGGGGAAAATGTGGTTTTAGGAGACCAGAATTATGGAATCATGGTGTCCAGCCATCAGCCCGATGAGATTGACCATGGCCAGGCTCTGCAGCCTTCCCAGCTGTGTTAGTTTTCACCCCAGACACCAATTTTCACCTGATTTGTAGGACTTTGTCATGATAAAGTGGTCTTGTGTTTATCAGCCTTGGCCAGAATGGGTTCAGAAGTGGAAGCTGTCCACCCCATTGCCCTGGAAATCAGATGTGGCAGCCCAGGGGGGAGTGAGGCAGCACCTCCCACCACAATCAGCAGAATTCCTAAGACCTAACACAGATTAAACCCCAATTAAAACCATGCAGTTTTCTGATTTTTTCGGGTCACCCTGCTCTCCTTCTCCACACACAACAGCATTCCTCCAGCAACAGCTGTGGATGCTCCAGTCGGGATTGGCAAACCCAACTGGCCATTCCTCCTTTTGTACCTCCAGAATCACCCCCAGGACTTTGGTGAGGAATGATTGCAATGCAGTCCAGGCTGGAGCCAAGATCCTGGAACAATGGCAAGTTTTTAATTCAAATCCTATCGGTGGGTTTCTAAAAAAAAATCCTAAAAGGTGCCGATTTTGTGCTGGAAAGGGAACAGAAGTCAGCTAGCAATATTCCTGCCTGCCTCTTTTTACTGATTCCAGACGCCAGGCCAGGCAGGATCTGGCTATTTTCACTATCATGTTATCACTCCACAATATGTCAGCAAATTCTTGTCCAAACATGATTTTTTTTTTTTTTCTTCCCAAGCCACGTTTTATCACTTCTTGTCCATAATCATGACTGATAGTGAATCTAATCTGAATTGGGCTTGGAGGAGGCACGAGAACAATGAAGTGCCGTCAGCACAGGGAAGAACATCCCCTTTTATTCCTAAAGCCAGGCTTTGCTTCAGAGCAGATCCCCTCAGTGCTGAAACAAGGCTGGGGAGCAAGACGTGCATCTCTTTAGGCACCTGAAATTGGAAATAAATCAGGGAATGTCAAAATACAGGAATGTCAATGGACTCTGTTCTAATTGAGCAGAGGATCAGCTCTTTGGAGCTGCTGGGCTGGCTCAGCTGACAGCTCCAACCCCAGGCTCTTGCTGCTGGCTCATCCTTCTGTCCCAGAGATCGTGGAATCATGGAATGGTTTGGGTTGGAAGGGGCCTTAAAGCTCATCTCATTCCACACCTTTCCAACCTGGCCTTGGACACTTCCAGGGATGGGGCAGCCACAGCTTCCCTGGGCAATTTTCCTCCTAATATCCAATCTAATCCTACCCTCCAAAGTGAAAACTTTATCCCTCCTATTCCCTTCATTAAGTATCTCTAAAGTGAAAACTTTATCCCTCCTATTCCCTTCATTAAGTATCTCTTTTTTCTTTTTTTTATTTTATTTCCTTAATTTATGCGTTATTTTCCTGCTTTATTAAAAACCAATATTTTTGCTCTGAGGCAATTGCTCCCATTTTATCTTTTATTTTTGTATTGTTCTGCTTTCTTACCTCAAATAGGTTGTAAATAAAGCAAACAGCACGTTTGCTTGATTTCAGAGGGAGCTGGCAGCAGGCAAAACTTTACAAGTTCACATTTTGCCTCAAAAACTAAAATTAAAGAAAATCAAAGCTTATATAAGACGTGTTCATCAAATACAACATCCCTGCTCTGTTGAATCCAGGGCAGGCTGATCATCCCAACAGATTTAAACCTGGAATTTTATGACTGTTTTCCATATTCAATCACAAACTCAATTCCTATTTTTGAGCCCAGCTCTTGACAGCCCAGAACCACGACCTTTTCTCCCTCTGCCTGTAATGACAGCTCCCCTAATTAAGAGAGGTGACACCTCCCCAGGCCTGAGAGCCCTTGGAAATCTGCTTTTTGCTGCATCCAAAGTGTTGACACGGACGTGGATAAACCTCATGGAAGCACCCAGTGAGCACAGAGGGCAGCATCCTTCTCCAGGCAGGAATATTTTTGGACAACATTGCAGGGTAAATAGGAAGAAAAGCACCAAAAAAAAAAATCACAAATCTCTCCAAGCTGCCAAGTGAAATTAACCCCTCTCTTAATTTTTTCAGGTTTTTTTTTTTCCCCGAGCTGAACAAGGCTCTTGGGAAGGGGAATGGGCTTTGTGCTGTCACACTCAAGAGGTAACTGAGCCTTTCAAGTGCTGATCTGACTTAATCTTTCAAAAATGTGTCCAAATTGCCCGAGCAGGGAAAAGCCCATCCATCCCTGCCCTCTCCCCGAATGGAGAGATCCCTCAGAGCATCGCCTGCATTCCAGAGGTAATAACCTCCAGTACCTTAAGTCAAAAAGCCAAGCCAACCTCCCCAGATAATGCATTTGGGATTAAGGTTAAATAGGCTCCCGTCACTAATAATGCATCTGCTCCCCACGGGGAGATTTGGTGGGGTCTTGAGGGATGGAGCTCCTGCAGGGCTCCCCAAACAAACCCAGGGGTGCACCAGCAGCACCCCAAGCCCACCCCAGTGCCCCCTTCTTGACTCCCACCCTGGCTTTGCAGGAGGGCACAAAGGGGGGGGGGGAAAAAAGAGGGGGGAAAAAAGCTGGATTGAATCCATTTGGAGCTGGCTGGATGTGTCTGGGATGGAGACAGATGCTGTTTAGACAGGCTGGGTCGGTGGGTGGCCAGGCAAGGAGACCATGGCTGTACAGTTTATAGAAGGCTCCCAGCATAAATGAACTGTTGAAGACCATTGGAAGCCTCAGTGAAATCACAACACGCGGGAACACGGGGGAGGGAGGGCAGGAAAAAAAAGGGCCCTTTTTGGAAAAGGCACGGAGAGAAAGGGAGGTTTGGAGGGACTCGGGGAAAATCACAATGAGGGGGGTTCTGAAGCCGCCATTCATGAGCCCCAAAGAAAGTAAACACACCCAGGAGGGGCTGAAAAGAAAATAATAATTAAAAAAAAATAGAAAAAAAAAAAAAGGAGATCTAAATAGTTTTTCCTGCATCAGGGGTGAAGGAACAGACGTGCCTTTGCTCGGCTCCTGTCTAGTCTTGCTAGGTGGAAAGCTAATATTTGAGGTCATGCTCCAGTGGGGAATATTTAGATATTAAAGAAAAAGCTTTCCAGGCTGCTTTGCCCATTGCCAGCCTGCACAGGATTAAAAAAAAAGAAAAAGGAGCTGATTTGGAGTTTCCTGGGTTTATTTAGAGATAAGCCCGAGGTGACCTTTCACTCCCACACACACATTCGCCTAGAAATGGAACTGTCTGATCCTTGAGGTCTGTGCTCAGGAAAATCCAGAGTTTACTGTGGCAAATTGGGCCAGAATCCTGAAACCTGTAGATTGACAGACTCTGGGATTGAGAGGAAATTTGCTGGGACTGAATTCCAGCCCGTGTTCCTCAATTAGGGAACAACAATCTGCATAAACTGCTTGCTCAACCCCAAGATCACAAATCCAGTTTGTTCCTACATTTCCCTTCTCTGTTTCAAGAGAAGAGCCAAAGACTGGAAAAGTGTCCAGGATATCCCAGCTCCTCTCTCCTTTCACTCCCCACTTCTCAAAGAAAAGGGACATCCCAAAACCTCAAAATTCAGGAAAGATCACATAATTTTACATGGATGCAAAGCATCTTTGTAAGTATTTTTTCCCATCCTGATCCCAGGCTGGAGCTGGACATTAAACTGCTCAAAATCCCATGGGAAATGTTCTGTGGTGGCCTTGGAACTGCCAAGTCAAGAGTTGGACTCAGTAATGTTAGAGGGATTTTCCAACCTTGACAATTCCACGACTGTGTGATGGAGAAGGGAAGGACAAAGGGAAGAGAACACGTGGAAATCAATCCCATTGTTGGGATCAGAGGTGGGCTGGGAGCAGAGGACTTCTGGAGCTTGATGCCACTGATGGGATCAAAACCCCAAATATCAGTAAGTTCAAGATGTTAAACATAAGATGAAAAAAATCACCAGTTTTTGGGGGTTTCTCTGGCTTTAGGACTTTTCCCTCAGCGTGATAGGCAGAACGTTCAGAGATGGACACTCCCAGCATGGAGAGGATAATTTGGAGGAGGCACAAAGAGCTCTAAATCCAGGAAAAGTTTTGCCAGAAACCCAGATCTCATCTCACCAAAATGGGTTTAGATGGTGCAGGTTGGGAAAGAGCAACAAGCCTTGAGGAACACCAGGGCTGTGGGAATTCCAGCATTGCATGGATCCATGCATGAAGCTGGATGATCCCAGTTCTTGAGGATGGCTCCTAGAAAAAGAAAAAAAACAGCAAAAAGGGGAAAAAAAATCAACCAAAAAACCTCTTTTTGATGAGAACCTGCAGCTAAACCATTTCCATCCTAGAAATAAAACGTTTCCAGGTCAGAAAAGAGGAATTAAAATAGATCTAAAAATAATTTACTGTTCTGAACCAAGCCATGACAAATTTATCTGCGGAGTTTGGAGGATTTCTCTCCCTTTACTGGCATTGCAAGTGCTACGATGAAAAATAGAGGCATCAAAAATAAACTCTGCTCCTTCGTGTTTAAACTCCTGTGACTCCCTGTACTCTGGATTTTCTGGACCTCCACAAGAATTCATTCACTGGAAAAATAAAACTGTCCAACTATTAAAAAATGTGCAGCCTCATCCTAATTAGCGGCTGATAAAGCGATGGAAACCATATTTCTCCCAGTTCTGACCAAACAAAACTATGATTAGAATATCTAACAATATAAATTCCTTTTAAAAGTTTGGGAAAAAAAAAAAAACCAGAGATCAGAGTGTATTTCACCTAGCGAAGGTCAGTTTATTTAATTACAAATGCCATGGAGTATCAGAAACTAAAATATTAAATGATATCAACGCTGAAGAGGCATCTTCATGCCCATACATTACACACAGAAGAGTTCAAAGACCATCTTAATTAATTATTCGAAATATCTCCAGCTCCCACCTTTCCCCCGCTCGCCATAAAACAAAAAACCAACCCAGGTTCATCATCCCGGGACTGATCCCGCTCCCGTTTCTCCGAGGGGCAAAACTCTGATTTCCACCGTCTCATTTAAACAGCTCTTATTTTAAATCACAAAACCCAGCCCTATCAGCGGCGATTTTTCTCCTGTCTCACCCCTGCTGCTGGTTTGATAAGGGGAGCGCTCCCCTCGCCGCGACTCCACGCTTAATTAGCTCCAGATGCAGCCTAATTAGTCAGTCTGCAAGGGCGAGCATTGTTCTGTTGTCACTCGAGCCCAGGGTGGAAGAGCTGAGATTGAACATGAGAACCAGATGCCGGCGGCGCTCCGAGCTCCGGGGCTGCCCATCCCGGGATGAGCCGGGGCTGAGGGATAATAAATGTTGTGTTTAAAAGCCACGGGCACGGCCAGAGCCTCCCGTGGTTCAAGGGAGGCAGCAGCGTGTGCTGAGGGAAGGGGTCACACCTTAAAACAACCCGTTCCTGCTAATTCGGCGTTGGGCGTCCCTCGCGCCAGGATTTTGGGACAAATTGCTTTGACATCCAGCACGGTTTTGGTCAGCAGGGTTTTGGTGTCTCCCTTTCCTCATTGGGTTTAGCCGTTAATTCCTCTGTAATCCCACGGAGATAACTCTAATTTCAGAGGTATTTCTAACCTCAGCGCAGAGGTTTTCCGTGGTTTTTGCACTGATTTCAAAGGTTGGCTTGGTGGAGAGGAATTCCACGGCTGGAATTAGGGAAGCCAGCAGGAAAATCAGGTGGGCAAAGGATTGACAGACTCTGGGATTGAGAGGAAATTTGCTGGGACTGGATTCCAGCCCGTGTTCCCCAATTAGGGAACAACAATCTGCATAAACTGCTTGCTAAACCCCAAGATCACAAATCCAGTTTGTTCCTACATTTCCCTTCTCTGTTTCAAGAGAAGAGCCAATGACTGGAAAAGTGTCCAGGATATCCCAGCTCCTCTCTCCTTTCACTCCCCTGCTCTCAAAGAAAAGGATCACCTCAAAACCTAATTTCAAAGGTTGCCTTGCTGGAGAGGCATTTCATGTCTGGAATTAGGGAAATCAGCAGGAAAATCAGAAGGGCAGAGGGTTTTACCCTAATGCCATCTGACACACTCATAAACCTGCCCTGATTTGCACAAATCAAAACTCAACCAGCAGCCCCAGGAGTGTTCTTGGGGCAAAAGGATGGAGGAGGAAGGGAATTTATGTTCTAAAATTTGTTGTGGTTCTGAAATTTGGGTTGTTTTAGAGCGTTGGCTGAGCAAAGGTAGGAATGGGGTCTTCAAATGCTTTCCAGGTCACCATTGCTGTTGGATTTTATCAGATTAAATTAAAACAAAACCAATTTGGTTCAGTGGGATGTTCTGCCATCTCAACATTGCTAAAATTTGCCACACGAAAGAGTGATTTCCCCATATTCCAGAGATATCCATGCTATATGGAAATCCAGGAAAAGTGACAGTTCTGACCCGTGGTGGCTTTGTTCCGTTTCATTTGGAGAATGAACTGGAATATTCTGCAGGACATCCAGCCAAGGAGACTGGCCCCAAAGCAGGAGCAGTCCGTGGATGAGTTCTTGGAGACAAGTCCCTGAATGAAGATTCCTTGAGTTCAGAACAGCTCTGTGGAATGTGTCCTTCATCCAAAATTAAGATTTTGGATGAGGAACCAGCCTGACTCTCAGCAAATGACACGAAACCCCAAACTGCTTCCCCAGAAACCTCACGCAGACACCATGATCATGTTATCAGCCCAACAGGGGGAAAAGCTGTGTAAAAACAACATTTAGTTTAATTGGGAGCTAAAACAACTCCATGAACAACTCCTGTAGCTCAGAGGAGGTGCAGAACAGGGTCCTTTCATTTCTCAGCTGGTTTGAAGGAAAGCCAATAAAACAACAGGGAAATGTTCCAGTTCCTCTCGTTCCTCTCCACCCTCTCCCATACTCAACACCATTGCTGAGCTGTCCCTGTGACCTGAGCCCCACCACCCCCATCCCTGTGCCAGCACCATCCCCAGGATACAGCAACGATGTCAGGGAATCCTCCACCACCCCTGATACCTTCAGTTTGAGCTTTCACGTTTTTCAGGTTTTGTGCTGCCCAGGGGTGCAGTTCTGAGCCAGCCGTCCATTTTGTGCCCATTTTGTGTCCATTTTTTGACCATTTTGTGTCCATTTTGTCACCATTTTGTCACCATTTTGTGCCCATTTTGTCACCATTTTTGTGACCATTTTGTGCCCATTTTGTGCCCATTTTGGGTCCATTTTGTGCCCATTTTGGGTCCATTTTGTGCCCATTTTGGGTCCACCTTGGGTGTAGCCCTGGCCCAGCTCTTGTCCTGCCCAAGGTGGACCCTTAAAGGCCTTTTAATAAATATCTACTTCATTCTCTAGCTCTGTCCAGTCTCTGTTCCAGCTCAGCCTTCCCAAGGCATCAGTCTCTTCTTCCCATCCTTCTTGTTCCTCCCTTCAGCCCACCCTTGTTTGTGCTTTTGGGCCTGAAAGTTGTCCTTGGTGTGCAGCAGGAAAAGGATTTGTTTTGTGTCCCTGCTGTGTGCAGAGCTGAGTGACACTGACTGTGAGCTCAGAGCTGCACCCCTGGGCAGCACAGAACCTGAAATACATAAAAATAACACTCAAGGCATCACCAGAGCCCCCCATGAGCCAGGAGAGATCCATGGACGTGCCTTTGTCACCCCCTGTGCCTGCCCGTCCCTCCTGTCCTGCCTTGGTGCAGGAAACCCAACCCCAAGGCACGTTTTTAAACGTGATTACAGCTTTTCCAGCCTTTCCCTGTGCCTAATTATGGTGGGCCTGGGAGGTACCCAGGTATAGGTTTCAGGATTTGAATGGTTTAGTGTGGAACAGCGATCCCGTGCTCGTTTTCAGGGAGCTGAAGGGAAATTGGCAGCTGCCCCTGAGCACCAAGGGACTAAAAACAAAGCACAGAGTGGTCTTTAGTCCAGCTCCACCTCAGCAAGAGCCTTGTGATTCAGCTGAACTCACCTAAAATAAAAGTTAATCACAGAAAATCACAGAATTGCAATTTTTTTTCTCTGGTTCTCGTCTAGCCAAACCAAATTATCAATGAAATCCATCCAAGAGCACCAATCCTCTCTGTGACTCCAGTCCTGGATGACTCCTCTGATGCAACCAGGCTGTTTAGGATGTTCTTGGTGTGAGGACTCTTATTTAGCATTTTTTTGTACCCTTTTGAGCTGAAACCCCTCAGTAATTTACCATCTTTTTGAGTTCAGAGTGACCATCCCAGGCTCGAAGCCACCCACACACAGAACAAGACCTGGAGAGAAGAAGGTTGGACCTGAATCCATTAAAAAAAAATCAGATTTTCCTATTTTTTTTATCCATTTCCAAATTTCTCCCCATCACATCCTGCGGTGAATTCACCAGAGGGAACACAGAGAGAGACAGAGAGAGAGAGAGAGAGAGCAAAATCACTTTCATAAAGTCTGGAAAAAATAATCCATCCATGGCACATCAGGTTAAGGAGGAGACATCTGGCTTTTATTACATTTTATAAGGTTGATAGCAAATAAGGGTATTAGAGTTAATTTACTTATTTAGAGAGAAACGACTCAATCACAGAAGCCGTGATTGTTGCCTGCATGTTTGGAGAGCTCCAAAATCCCCCTCCAGCCTCCTCTGGGAGTGAAACTGTGCCAGTGCTAAAGCAGAGTTTTCTTTTCCAAGCAGATATTCCCGAAGGGATGCAAAGATCAGAGGAAAAGCAGCGGGAATAAGTCCTGCCCAGACATCCTGGCTGCCTAGGGAAACATGCCAGGCTGTTATTGAGGGGTGGTGGTGGAGCTGGAGGAGGAAAAGGCTCAGTGGTGGAAGTGCTGGAATTTCTGGAAATGGAGATCCCAAGGGGGATGAGATGCTACAGGTGAGACAGAGGGAAAAGGGAAGAGAGAGGGTGGGTTTGAAGGAATTTTAAATGCAGAGATTTTTTGCTTGGAAGGAAGATCTGAGGAGGTGTAGATCAAAGCCAAAATGTCACCTTAAAATGTGACATCCACGTGGTTTTCTGGATATCCCAGGGATCTGTCCCAGGGCTGGCTCATCCCCCTGGGGAGGAATTTCTGTTCCCAAATCCCATCCCGTGGCCACTGCCCTTTGTGAATCTGTGAATCCAGGCATGGGCTTGTGTTTCTCTGTGTCACAGTTATCCTAAAAAACTCAGTTATCTACAGTTATCCTAAAAAACTCCAGTTACCCACAGTTATCCTAAAAAACTCCAGTTATCCACAGTTATCCTAAAAACCTCAGTTATCCTAAAAAACTCCTGTTACCCACAGTTATCCTAAAACC
>QVAJ01000429.1:252205-267518 GCA_003546035.1 Mixornis gularis | reverse complement strand
TACCCACAGTTATCCTAAAACCTCCAGTTATCCACAGTTATCCTAAAAAACTCCAGTTATCCACAGTTATCCTAAAAACCCCAGTTATCCACAGTCCTCCTAAAAAACCCCAGTTACCCACAGTTATCCTAAAACCCCCAGTTATCCTAAAAAAACCCAGTTACCCCCAGTTATCCTAAAACCCCCAGGCCTTGCTCCTCCCCCAGCAGGGTTTGGAGTGTCACAGGGAGGGGAGATGGGAGTCCCTGGGGAAATCTGCTCCCCTCAGGGGTCAGCCCATCCCTGCCGGCCCCTGATAGCTCCCAGGAAGTTCTCAAGGGCCCTTTCAGCACAGCCCAGTCCCAGACACGTCCATCCCAGACCTCTCTGTCATCAGCTCTCTCTGCTCTAAAATCCAGCAGAGATGGGAATTTTTTTTATTTTTTATTTTTTATTTTTTACCTCATTTTAAGGAAGCAATAAACAATTTTAATCTCATTTTCGGGCAGAACACCTGAGATTTCCAAAACTTTGCTTGTAGTTATCCTTTCTAGCTTGGTTTCTTTCTCTCTCTCTCTCTCTCTCTCTCTCTCTCTCTCTCTCCTTTTAGTTTTGTTTAACTTCTGGTGGAAAAGAAATTGCTGCTGCCACCAGCTGGAGTTTTTGGGAAACAGCCTGGAAATGGTTCCTCGCGTCCCACGGACACGATTCCAGCTGCTTGGATTTCTATTCCTGCTCACTGCAGTTAACTGCAAACAAATTTAAGTCCAACTTGCTTCTTGCAGGCGCAGAACAAAATTACGTGACAGCTGATGAATTTTTCTTGAGCTGGACCCTTCGGTGCCAGGAATTCAGACAGAAGTTAAATAAAATCCACTCTCAGCTGTAATTTCATCATTAAAACAGTCGTGAACAAGTGGAATTTTGGAGTCAAAAGTGGTCTGAGGAGTGTGGTCCTGTCCATAATTTTTTAAAAAAGTAAATAAACAAACCTGGAGAAATAATTGAAATGAAATTCAGGATTATCCCTTGGTAGGTGGTGCTTCCTTTGAGGGTCATGGTTTATGAGTGGACTTGGCAGTGCTGAGGTTTTGGCAACCCCAAAAGTCTAAATGAATCTGTGACTCTTCCTTCCCTCTCTTCCATGATTAATGCATCGATGGAAAGGGAAAAGCTGTGAATTTGGGAATGATCAGCAAAACACCGGGGACAGCAGAGGCTGAAATTGATTTTCATAAAGCTGAGCAAAATTTTTCCGCATTTTTCAAGCCTGGCTTCCAGCTTCAGCCAGCAACAGCCATAAAAAAAACCTTAACAACAAAAAAAATCCACTTTTCCTTAACTTAATGGACCTGACTTGGATTTTCTACTCTGGATTTACACCACCAATACCAAGGAGAAGCGCTGGGAGAGTCAAGGCAGCCCCGGAAGCCCATCCCCACCCCAGGAGAGGTGATTTATGCCCGGAGCTGAGCTCCCAGATGGATGCTCTGGGTTGCTCTGCAGCAATGCCACTCACAGATAATTTTTGATTTAATCCATGCCCCACGGGGCGGTGGCTGTGCTGACCTTTGGCTTTTAACCTCGAGCCCTTGGCTGTTCTGGCTGAAGGAACTACTGTCTGTCCCCTGATAACCCTGCCAGAGCTCAGCTGGGGCTGGTATCTCACACGGGGGGTTATTGATAAAGGGGTGGAATCAGGGGGAGCAGCTAGAAATGACCACCCGGGCAAGATTTTGTATTTAAACCCCATTTAGGCAAGATTTTCTCGGCTTTTTAGGCTCTGGATGCATCCAGAATTTTGGGGACACCCCCATTTCAACACTTCTAAAGGTTATCCCTGGACGAGCTCTGCCTCTGTTCCTATTCCATCATAGCAGAGTCCCTGAAAATATTCTTGTCCCATAAATCCCTTTCCCCAGCCATAAAATGCACATATCTTATTTTTTATAGTTAATATTTATATGCCAGTCCCATTCCAGGCTGGATTTCACCGTTGCAAGATTTAAAAAACAGCCTCGATTTTAAATATATTTCTCTTTCTACCAGCTCAAATTGAATTTGGCTTTTCCAAGGCAAAGCCATCACTGTCTCCTGGTTGCCACTCCAGCTTCTCCCATTAGCCAAAGCATGCTGAATGTGGCCTTTTTAAAAGTTATTCATTCATTCCTTTCATTTATGCAATTAATTCCTTTCTTTAATAGCTCTGGGAGTGTGTATCTAAATCCCATGGAATGTTTTCATCTGTCATCCATGTGAGATTCAGCTCCATCCCTTCTCCTGTTTGCCCAGCTCAACAGGAGATGGGAGAGAAGCACAACAGACACAAAACAAAAAGTGGGAGAAAAAGGGGAAAAAAAATTAAAGATGGTCAGGAAGACCAGGAATCCCTTGAGAAATGCTACTGGGGGAGGAAAAAAAAAATCAAATGATGGTCAGAAAGCCCAGGAACCCCTTGAGAAAAGAGGAGCAGTGCCTGGAAAAGGAGGCGGCGCGGGACGTGCATTCCCCAGGGAGTTCGTGCTGGGCAAGAATTCGGGTCTCACCTACCACTGGCCTGGGCGGGATTTATCGCCCTGCTCATCCAGGAAAGGCCGGGAATGATGGATTCGGTGCTCTGCTGGGAAAACAGCCCCGCTCCGGGAGGGACTGGCCGCGGCCGGAGCCTGCGGAGCGCCGGCAGTGCGTGGGGGCTGGATGCGTTTGCTGATAAGGGGCCGGGTTTTATCTCCAGTAGAATTTTAGGCTAATCTGGGCTTTTAAAGAGAAATGTGTTTGGGAGAAGCCTGGCTGAGCCGCAGGTGGCTCTGGGGAGGGCGGGGAGGGGGGCGGGTGTTGCTGGAGGGATGCTCGGCATTTTTTGGGGAGGTGGTGCTGGAGGAGGTGGGTTTGCGGTTTGGAGCTCAGGGTGGTCCTGGCAGGGTTTCCATGGGGATCCAGCTGGATCTGCAGTACCTGGAGTGCAGATAACGCCCCACAGGGCTGCTCAGGGCTCCCCGCTCCGAGCAGGGATGCCGGGCCGGCAGATTGGCAGGAGGGAGATAAGGTGCTGCCCTCCTTTTAAAAGGGAGCACAGGCAAAGCTTTCCAAAAATCGGGTTTGCCTGAGCCCACAAAGATCCATCATTCCCCCAGAGCTGTGACAGTTTAAAGCCTGCTGTCTCCTCGTCCCTCTCCACCCTCCTTATTCCAACGTCTGAAGGAGGAACAGAGAGGAATGAAAGTGATAAAAAATTGCTATAAAATGTTTAATATCTATAAATCACGTCTGCAGCTCCAGCGCTGCCTTTTGCCTTTCCCTCGCAAAGGCTGAACGGTTGCACAAGAAAATAACTCCCAGTCTCAGCCACCCTGGCTGCAATCAATAATCCCAGGAATTTATTTTGGGATTGAAGGGACATTTCTGCGCTTGAAGCAGGCAGGTGAGAGGGTTTAATTAAAAAATTAAATTAAATGAGGTTCAAGTCAGCCACAAAAGGTTTCATATTTCTCTATCCCCCTCTGTCACCGCAGGTATAAATCAAACCCTTGGTATAAATGGGTTGGATAACTGGATCCTTGGCAGTGGAATAATAAGGAACTTCCTCACTGACAACAGGGCCTGAGCTGGGGAGGTTTTCCAGTATCCAAGAAGAGCCAGCCAGGCAGGTTCCATCTCCATGGGTCACCCAGCCCCTGTGGGAATTGTTGCATTGAGCTCTATGGACATCCCAGGTTTGTCAGGGGCTGTGGAGGAGATGGAGGATGCAGGGACTGCAGGATCCAAGTGCAGGGATTGTCCTTTGCTCCATGCCCACGATGGAATGTGCTCGTTCCCTCTGGGCACAGGCTCCTCCTGCTCTCTCTGTGACATTGCACAACATTCCAAGTTAAGGTTTTGCCTCTCAAGGCAAATGGAGCAACTTTGTACAAGCAACAAAATCACCCAGCATGGAGCAAATCCCTCATTTCAGTGCTGCTTCTCCAGCCTCAGACGGATGGGAGTCACCAATTCTGGTGGCAACAACCTGCCCTTCTTCCAGCTCATCATCCCTACCCTTTCTTCTCTCCAGGATGTTTTCCCCCAAGGTCATACCCCAGCAGCTCTCCAGGTCATTCCCACTTAGCAACTCTGCAGGAGAGGAAATACTCAAAAATCAATCTACTTATTTCTTGTCCCGTGTGCAAAGATTTCTAAGGGCAGGAGGCAAACTGGTCGCCTGAAATTCAATTTATTTTCCTCTGTATTTTTATCTGCAGCTCTGAGTTGCTTTTAAAATTTGTGGCTCACTGTGATGGTAAAAAATAGGGACGAGAGGAGGTTAAAATAATCTTTCACTTTTGCATTCACTCTTAGGGGACTTCTGGGTCTTTATTTGTACCTCTTTGCACCATCTCTTCCATCCACACCCAGAGCAGTGGGATCTGGAGTCAGGATTTGGGGTTCCAGAGGGAGCAGCGAGATACACAAGTGCCTCGAGGGGCAGGAACTCTGATGCAGCACTTGCCAAGCATTTACATTTACACACTTAAAAAGGAAAAACAAAAATAAAATCTGTCGTTGGTTCAGGTAAGCACAGAAGGAAAACTCGAGGGAAACATTTGGCAAAGCATGGTGGCCCCAAGGAAAACCCAAACAATAGTCTGGGAGGGACAAGGGCAGGGGCGGAAGGGTAAGGCTGCGGATCCGTGTGCCGAGGGAAGGCTTGGATTTAACTGGGAGCTGGGACCTCCTGGAGACAAACCCACGACCCCACTGGTGTGGAGGCTCCCAAAGCTCTGCTGTGTCCCTTTGGTGTCACTCCCTGTCCCGTTTCGTGGCGGTGACGTGGTTTTTTCTGGCCCGAAGTCTCCCTCTGCAGACCGATCCCCATCCCTGCCACCATGGCCGGGTCCCGTTCTCTCCCAGCGGTTGGGATCTGTGGTTGTCCCTTTGGATCTCTGACAACGTGAGGTTTGCATGTTCGTTTGCCTGTGCAAAGCCTTTCCTTGGGACTCATCCATCATTCTCCAAGTTAAAACAGAGCTGCTTGTCCAGAGGAAGTCATTTGTCTCTCACGAAAGAGTCGCCCTCCCACCCCCGCCAACCGCTCCGCGGCGGTGCAAGTGAATCCATTAACTTCCCTGGAAAATGCATCATCTGACGTGGGGACTAAACTTTAGACTAACAAACCCCTGGAGAGGACATGAAGGAGCCATCTCTGTCACCCTGCTCAGCGCTCAGGTCAAAGCCTGACCTCTCTCTCCATTAAATCTTTGACTTTTAAGGGAAAACATCACAAATTGGCAGCAGCTCCGGGTTTGGTGGCCGGAGTCGGCGCCCTGATTTCCAACCTCCCAAGGAGGTTTCGTGGCTCTGTTTGAATCCCACCTCTCCCCGCTCCCGTCCTGCTCCTCTCCAGGGAAAGCGGGAAGGAAATGGGCCTTGGAAATGGCTGAAAGATCCCAGAAATAAAGCCTGGGAGCGGGAGGGAGGCCGCGGTAGGAAGCGGCCACTCAGCCGCGGTGTCCGGCGGCCCTGCCCGCTCCGCACCAGCGCCCGGGGCAGGGCTCCAAGGGAAACACCCCAAACTCACGTCCAAGTTCCTTTTCCATGTGCTTAATCCCATCTTCTAACGTTAACAAGTTTTCCACAGCCCCTATGCCAGACTTGGAGAGATCCCTAGGCCAGTTTTGCAGGCCTGGAAGAAGCACAGGAAATAAATTTTCGCATCCCAGCAGCCAAGCAGGACTCAGGATATTTTTTGTTCAGATAACCCCAAACATAACACCTCCAAATATCTTCAGCTGGGTCACAGACTTCCTTGGTCACAAATAAAGGATATATCAGCAGCCACACTTTCAAGTGGGAATTCCCATGTGCATCCCGGAGAAATTATTTTTCAGGGAAGTTCAGCTGCAATTCAGCATAATTTTGAAATTTTTGCCCTGGGAGTTTTCATTCATATCAATTTTATCTTTCATACCAGTGGAAGAGAAAGGTATTTACTCCATGAACTCTCACACTGAATGATAATTTTATATTATCTGTGAGTTTCTCTAAAACTTAACAGCTGAAGTTAAAATTATTAATAATCCACAAAGCCAAAAAAATCAACAAAATCAGTGTTCTGCTCATCGAACTATTTCCTTTTCTGGAAAATTATTTTTCATTCTTTGAAACTATTTTTCAGTTTTATTCTGCCCAAGAAACAAGCCCCAAAAGGAATTATTCATTTATGTCTAAAGAAAAGAGGGGAGAGATCAAACTTTTCCCCTCCAATTGATTGGGAAGTGAACGGCCTTTTCATTATATGTATAAAATAAAATAATAATTAAAATTTTAAAAAGAAAATAACAGAAAAGAGAGGACGCAAATGAAAACTGATGAAAAACCCTGATGAAAAATGAAACATCTTGGAAAGTTCATTCCTGGACTTTCTGTGACAGAACTGTGAAAGCAAACACGGCTGAACCCCAGCGAGGTGGGGAACGTCGCTGCTTTGAGGCAGAGCTTGTAACAGATTCGGATTTAAAGACAACAACTTTATTTTTCTACGGCCTTGAGTGGATTAAGAGAGGAGAGGAGTCCAGCTCGCCACTGGGGATATAAATCCTGGAGGGTCACCCCGTAGCCATCCGTCAAGCCGGAGGAAGGGAGGAGGCAGAGTCATTTTCAGTAGTAAATTTGGGAAGAACAAGCACTAATGGCCTAAAATTAAGAAAGAAAAACATCAGGCTAAATAGTAGGAAATGGTTTATAATGGTGAGGTCAGGCAGACAATGGGGAAACCTGACAGGGGAGGTCAGGGGCTCTCCAATAACGGAGATGTTCAGGGATGGCCCGCGGAGCTCTGCTGGAATCTCCTCCCCTGAGCCCCTCGGATGGGGCTATCCCCACGGGAATGCGTGTGATCCCAAGGCGCTGGAGATTTAGGGAGGAATTCCAGGTTCCTTGCAAGCTTTCCTGCTGGTCTCCCACCCAGGAGCAAGGTGCAGGGGCGGGCAGGGGGGGCTCAGCCGCAGCCCGCGCTGCTGGGAGCAGCAGAGATCTGCCCCAGCTGTTCCCTTTTCCAAAGGAAAACAGAGGCTGTCTGAAGAGGTGGGATGATCCACGCAGGGAAGGAAGAAAGGAGCCTTTCAGCAGAGCCCTCCCGCCGGGAAAGTGGGGGAGAGGGAGGCGGGGGATCCGCGCGGATTCCAACTCCAGGCGCTTTCCTAAGGCTGTCAGGTTGATTTCCTGCCGCTTCCCGCACGGACACCTGCGCTCCGTTCCCCACACGTCGTTAGGTTTTTCCCGACTTCTGGTGTCCATCATCACCCCCAGGCAATCAGAGCGGAGCTGTGATGAATGACCAGCAGGCAGTTGGTTATACACACTAAATCCTCTTCGCTTGGTGCTCCAAGGGTGGGCCTAATACATTTTATTCCTTGGATTTGGGGTCTTGGATCTGTTGGGTGCCTCCTGAGCAATGTGGGATGGGTGCTGCACACCGTGCATTGCTCCATGCACAATTATTTCCCATCGTTTCTCTGGTGAGAATTCAGTAAAACTGGGATTTTTCTGTATTCCTAGGAAACCTGGCCACGTCAGGAATGTCACCCAGCCAAAGAGGGGAATGTCACTGTGACAGCCCAAATCTCCCAGTGGAAGGAGGCTGGAGATGTGACAGTGACTGGAGGATGGAGATGCTGAGATCAGATTCAGGGAAAGCCAGAAGAACTCACTCCCATTGGACTTGTCCATGCAGAGACCACCATAATTGTGGGGTATTTTTAAACAGAGATAACTCATAAGTCTAAAAAATTAAAACTCTGGTGTGGGGCTGGCCTGAAAGGCAGCACAGGGACATCCATCTGTGTCCCCACAGCTGCCCTCTCCTCTGAGAGCCTTTCCTGCTTTGACGTGCTGTCCCAAACACCTCCCGAAGGCGACTGGGGCAGGCAAGGGAGTGTTTCTAATGGAGAAGGTGGAATTAAGTGCTGGTAACACAGAGCAGAGGGCACAACTCCCAGAAAAAGATTCTCCTTCCTCCAGCTGCACCCTCCAGCCCCACCAGAGCAGGTTTCCAGCAGCCCACTGGAGCAAATTCCACAAACTTCTCCCTCCTTGTCAGGAAGGGAAGCGGGAAAGATTTTTCCACAGCGCTGCTGCTACTCAGGCATTTGGAGATGCTGTTCCTGATTTTCCCTCTCCAGTATCAGGCTCTTGGTTCCAGGATGCTCCAGAAGAAAGACTGTGAGGAGGTGCCTGGTCATGGTCCCATGCTTGGGGAAGTCAGCGGTTTTATGGAAGAGGAGGATGGAGGAAGAAAAGGAAGGCAGGAGGTCGTGGGAAGCCAGCGAAGGGAATCTGAGGAGAGTGGGGATGGGATGTTGGGGGATTTTGGACAAACCCAGAGCACAGAGGGCTCCAGTGACTGCAGCTCGTGTGTAGACATGGAAATGGTTTGGCAAAGGATGGGAGGTGGAAAAACAAGCCGGGAGCATGTTGAGGAGGCTGAGGAGAGAGGAGGAACCTCAAAGGAATGGCACCAACTGCTGGGCTAAAGGACAGCTTTTCCCTCTCCAAAAGCTTTGTTTCTGTCCGGCTCCTGGGGGAGGAGAGTTGGCCTGGAGCTCCAGCAGTAACTTTGAGTAACTTCTCAGGAAACAGCTTATTTAGATAGCACTGCCTATTCTCCAAAGGAGGGGAGAGAAGGACATATTGCCTGTTACTAATGAATGGCTTTTCCACAACTAATGATGTTTCCAGGGATGGATGCTCCAAGGTCTCCCCAGTATCTGCACTAACAGGACGGATTTTGGCACCAGGAAAGCCGAGCTTTTCCACACACACACACACTCTGATAGGAGAGAGTTAAATATCTCCTCTCTGCCTCTAATGGAAAATTAAGCAGGCATGACGCATCTGCTTAGAAGCCTTTTTCCTTATCTCCAGGATCAAAAAGAATTCCAGGGCTCCAAGAGCAGAAACTGAGAGCAGTTCATTCCCTGCCAGCTCGTGCAGACTGGAGGAGTTCAGGTTGGACACAAGTTAAGGGTTGGAGTCTCACTGCAATAAAGAGATTGTTTCCACTGCCTGCAGGAGGAACAACTTTGGATCTTGATTTCTCCGCTCGAGCTTGCAGTAAATAAAAGCTTCATGCAGAGCCCATTAAAGCTGTTTCAATTTCCAGGCTCTGGTCTTTCTAAAATTAACTCTTAGATAATTCAATATACACAAATGCCCCTTGGCTGAGGAGGAGAAGGATTCAGATCATCAGATGTTCATCACAAACGTCTGGGTCAAGGATCTCCCAGGAATATGTCAGTGGATTTGCCACCCAGCCTGGAAAAGGCTTCAGCAAAGAATTCCCAGAGACAATAAAGATTCTACACTTAAATAGTTTTGTCAAATCGTGGCATCCAGATCCTGCCCAAGTTTTGCACAAGAACTGGTGCTCAGCCTTGTATTCCAGTTCCTTTCAAACCTCAATCCACAAAGCCAAACTGTTGGAAGCTTGTTCCACCTCAGCAGAGTTTTAGGCGTGACCTGAAAACCACAAACCCCAATCCCTGAAGGATCTGAGGGCTCTGGGCAAGGCTTCTCCTCCTTTTACAAAGCACAGCCCCTCTGAAAGAAAGCAAACAAAACTTAATCGCTGCTACCTTGAAGCAGTCAACCCCACATCCCAAGGCACAGCAGGTCCCTAACTCCAAATTGTGGGCTCTGGGAATTTTTACCTTGCTGGGGTTTTGCTGCCTCTGGTTGTGCAAGTTTTTCTAACGTCATTTCTGATCAAGGTGGTTCCCGGTAACAAATTTCAGCACATTCCAGGTCAAGGTTAAGAGGGGAAGGGAAATTGCACAGGGGAGGTGCTCCTGCTGCTCTTCCAGGTGGCAGGGCCTGGGAGAGAGGGGACTGTTGAGAAATTAAAGGAGTTCTTGTAATTCAGAGGGGCTGTGACAAGAAAAGGAGAAAGCAACGTTTGTGACACCATTAACAAACGAGAGCAATGCCTGGAAACGGAGCCAATGTCAGCCTTAAACCCATCCATGGCAAACTGATTTCAAATCATCAGCCCTGTGCTCCAGCAAAGGCTGTGGTTTTTTTCCAGCAGAAACAGCCTGTGCATTTGGAAATCACTTTAGCCAAGTCTGGAAAATATCCTGCTAAGCAGGACCTGTCTCCCAGCAGAGTCCAAGCTCACACAGATTTTGTGCTGAGCAGGTTGAGAGCAATCCTGGTGTTAACTAATAGGAACTTGCCAGAGAAGCTGTGGCTGCCCCATCCCTGGAAGTGTCCAAGGCCAGGTTGGATGGGACTTGGAACACCCTGCTGGTGGAACTGGATGAGCTTTGAGGTCCCTTCCAACCCAAACCATTCCACGATTCTGTGATTCTCATTCAAACCACATTTGTGGTTTGCAGCATCACCCTCTCCGAGCTCAGGAGACCCACGTGGAAAAGCTGAGCTTGCAGCCCTCAGCTGCTCTGAATTTCACGTCTGCACATGAAAATGAACCCCCAGTTCCTTTTGCTGCCTGGAACAGCTCGGATTTTTAAGGGGAAAAAGAAGCCCTAAATGAAAACTCCTCCTCAGAATCTCACAGGCACACAGAAGGTCTGAAGGACATGGAGCAAACACAGCCAGAACCTCATGGAAACCCCATCCCAGATTAATCCAACCCTCCCACAAGCAGCCAAGGAAGACCTTAAACCTTCAGGCTGCTGGGGAACTCCCAGAAGCAGGGACCAGCACCAGCTCTAAAGAATAATTGACAACAACAGCAAAATTTGGTGCTACCCTTGCAAATTGTCCCTGTCAGCCCTGCTGGGATTTAGGGACCACGGAAGGACAGAGGACAAGCTCCCTCAGCCTCTGTGGAGATGCTGGGATGTGGAGAGATCACAAAAAAAAGGGATACAGCTTTTCCATCTCCAGCCCATTCATTCTGACACAGCTGACTTTTCACATGGCAGGGCTGAACTGGGACAGAAAAAATGGACCACGGGAATAATCTGGATATAGTGACAGGTAAAATACTGTCCCCACTTAGTTTTGGGGAAGAATTCAAACCTTTTGCATTTCCATCTTCCCTTGGATTATAGTTCTACAGTTTGCAGCCAGGTGTGGGTTTGTAACTGCAGTAAATGCAGACCCAGCTGCTGGAAAATTTGGAATCCAAATCACTCTGCTGAAAAAAATTCCTTGCTTGGAAAAAGGCCATGAGAAGCCTCAGCCCTCACCTGCATGGCCTGTGAACCTCACATGGCCCTCCTGTGCTCCTAAAAGACCCCCGATTTTTTCCTGCTTCAAAGAAATTCCACTGATGGGAAATTCAGCTTCTGTCAGAGCAACAGCACAAAAACGTTTGAATCCAGAGAGGTGAAGGGAAGAAAAGGGAATTTGAGGAGCAGAAAGGCCAGGCAGGAGGGTGGATTCAGTTAGGAGAGAAGCTTGGCACAGCTGCCACCTCTGTCCTCAGCCCTGGGGTTGGGCACCCACCTCTTTACCTGGACCCCACATTCCACAGGCTCCAGGACCCCAGCAGGGAATGAGGAGATGCCATCAGCTGCCCAACACTCGCTCATTCCCAAGCAGCATCTTACAGAGCAGTGGGAAAAGCTTCAAACAGCCCCTGAGAGGCGGTTTGGAGATAAATCTCAAGCCCTGGCCTTGATCTTTTTTTTTCCCCAGTTGCCTGGACAAAGGCAGTTGATAAATTTGGGATGTTCAGGCTGCCTGACCTTACACAGCCGAGGCACATGGCTGCTCCTCCCGCCTCATCTCCCCCAGTGCCCCCTGCTTTTCTCTCCCACAACCCTGAGAAATGCCTTTCCTTGTTTTCCAGAGCCTCCTCATTGTTCCTGGCAGGATGGGCAGAGCACAGGGCACACAATGCGGTGCCCCCTGCTCAGGATGTACGTTGGTCATCCCAGGGCAGGAAAATGCTTACAGAGGGGCTTCCTCAGCCAGCTGCCTCCTCACCTTCCCTCCCCCTTCCCACCATGATCCTGGTGGTCTGACCACCAACCACCCCTCATAGGAACTCCCTGGGAGTGACCAAAATGTTGATCACCCATGGAAGATCCTGCGAATATTCAAAACCCACCACAGGTAAATGCATCTCTCTCTCTCTCTCTCCCAAAACCTGCATCCCACCCAGGGCTGGAAGAGAAATCCAGAGGGTTGTGTCCATTGTGTCCACCCCGTGTGATGACAGCAGCCTCCATCCCTGCCAACGTCACGCGTGCTGTAAACGAGTCCTGGAATCCTTTCATCCCCTGCCAGCCTTTGTCCTTGGCACACACGAAACCCCTGGGCATCCTGAGCGTGGGGCCAGGGCTGGTCTCCATCTGCTCAGCAGCCCGTGGAACAAAGACTTCTCCGGGTGTGCAGCCCACTCTGAGCTCTGCAAATGACATTAATTAGTCTATAATTAGCTGTTAGCCCCTCGTGGTTCAGGACGGCGCGTCCACGTCAGCGCCGTGTGGTGGACATCCTCCCCGGGGGCTTGTACAACACAAGGAATTCACCCTGACATCACTGCTCCTCGTAAATCCCAGATCTGAGGCGGCTTTTTCCATCTCTCAGGCTCGAGTTCACTTCCTGGAACGGCTCGTGGTAAATCAGGAATTGGGGGTCTGGGTGGCAATCCCACACGCCGGCTCTCTACACACCCTGAAAAGTCCAGACTGGATTTTCTTGGGACAATAAGATTTGCTTCAGAGCTAAAGACCTCTTCAATAATTATCTCTCAGCATAAGCCATGTCAGGATCTGACCTTTTTCCAGCCACTTTATTTATTTTCTTTCAAAATAAATCAATTTTGCCAAGGGCAAAAGCATCTGCATGGACAGGGCCCAGCTCACTTAGAATCAAAGAACGTCAGGATCATTTAGGTTGGAAAAGAGCTGCAAAATCCTCAAGTCTGACCCATCTTGTCCCAACTTGTCACCAAGCACAGAGTGCCACGTGCAGTCATTTATTGGGCACCTCCCTGAGCAATCCATTCCAACGTTTGATCCCCCTTTCTGGGAAGGAATTCCTTCTGAGGTCCAGCCTGACCCTTTTTAGCAGTGAGCAGCACTGATGTGGGGCAGTGTGAATTTCAGGATCACACGGAGCTGCGAGCACTGAGCTGTCACAGAGACCCCAAAAACACAACGGCTGCCTCACCATAGATTTTCTTCACACCTTCACTTCTCACTCATCCGAGAGAGATTTCCTGGGGAGGATTCATTTCTGTCTCAGGACAGAGCATCCTCCTTCCTCCAAGCACTGAGCTCTTGTTCACACCTGGCTTTACCTTCCCCTCCCCACCACCTCTGCTGCTGGTGGATGTCCTGTGGGGAGCCTAGGGAATGATCAAGGTTTGATCCCTGTTTGGGGTCGACTTTTGGAACAAGGTGATCTTTAAAAGCCCATTCCCACCCAAACCATTCCATGATTCTCTGCAGGGACTGGGCAGTTCTCACTGACTTTACACCATCAAATAATTTCCTCATGTCTTTCCAGAGGCTCAGCATCCAAGACCTTCCTTCAATTCATGTGCAGTCACAGGCCAGATGACCTACAGGGGTGATGGCTCAGCAAAAAACCTCTGAGTCTGCCCCCACCAGTGGGAAAGAACCAGTTAAAAATACCAGAGTGGTTTGAATCCCTTTTCCTCTGAGGCCTGAATGAGCCTGAGGGAGGAAAGTGCTCCTCAGGGCCCTGACATGTGAATGTGCTGCTAAGGAAGAGGTGTGTATCACATCCACAATAATTCACCGGGGTTTGAAGGCTCCAAGTGGCCTTTGAATGACAATTTGCTCACAGGGGCCATAAATACACGACAGTGGTTTATTGGGCTTTGGTTAACACGGGAAACAACCCAAGAAAGGGGATTTTGGAATTGTGGCTTTGCATTATTTCATGTGTGTTCTGTCCAACCCAGGAGCCAGCAGGGTTTGGGGAGGGGTGATCACTTGACCCAGCGGTGAAAAACAAGATTTTGAGTGCAATTAACAGCTCAGTTTGCTGTCTGTGGTTACTTTTATTTATTGATTAATTGGGTGCAACTGCCTGGTGGAGTTCCCAGATTTTGGGAAGGAAAAGATGTTGGAGAGATGGGAGAAAAAAGCAGGGATAAGGATTCATTATCTGAAAGCCTAAAAGAACCTGGAGGATCCTTGTTTCACTGCAGGGCCCAGCAGTCACGATCATGGGAAGATGCACCCATGGAAATCACTGGCCAGCAGCTTCCAAGGTGTTCTTTAGGTTTCCAACATAAAATTGCTTTGCAAGAAGAAAATATCCACTCAGAGGAAATATTGATGGAAATCTCTTAGCCAGGTCCAAAATCCAGGGCAGATTTTTCAGCGATGCCCATGCACCAGTTTGGACAGGCTGGAGAAAACTTCTCCAGGTGTCCAGAGTGGAAGCTCACCAGGTAACTCCTGGTTTTCACCATGCCCTTGAACCTCAGCCTTTCCCACCCCAACTAAGCCCAGTTTGATGGCAAAGCCACCAAAAAAGGTGTTGTTTGTCCATTCCAGAGAAGGAATTTTGTAACCAAAATCCTTTCTCTGCACCGTGACTTTGTGCACATGGGGTGGAAAGAGGACACAGCCAAGATGTTTTACTGAAAGTTTCCCTGGATTTTATCCCACTGATAAAAGATTAAACACATGGACATCCTTTGTGGTGTCCCAGGAAAGGGCTGAAGCTCCTGGATCTTGGCTAAGCAGAGGAAGACAAGAGCTTTGCAGGGATCTCATCCAAGGCTTTTTTTTTCCCAAAGCAAAACAAGAATACTCTCTGGAAATAGAGAAATAAAAGTTTCCAACTCAGGTTTGATTTGAGCCAAACCTGTGTCCTCATCCAGTGGGCAAGGGGTGAGGGTTAGGAGGGAAAAGTTCTTGGGTCTGGAGGAAAAAAAGCTTCAGGCAAAGGAGAACTCAAATGAGAAGTAATTTTTAAAAAATCCAAAAGGAAGTTTCAGACTCCTCTCCATGATTCATGCCTGCAGCGTTACTGGCCAGAAATTAGTCAAAATTACTCTTCTGGCCCACGCTGCTCTTCCCCACCTCTGGAATTCCCAAGGATCCTGCTTCTCTGAGCATCCGCCATCCTGGGGACCCCCAGCACCCACCTTGCTCCAGACTCCAGAACCCAACTAACCCAGGAGAAATCCCTCCCTGGCAGCTCCATAAGGAGAAAAACAGGGCATCCTTGTTTTCGGTATCTATCCAGCAGCTTAAAAGAGCAGGAAATTTGGGCCATTTGCTTTACCCATTGTATCTTCTGTTATTCATCAATTTTGGAAAACAGCCTCTAAAATTGTTTCCGGCTCCCCTTTCCCATGTAAATCACTCCAAGGTTTTGCGGGGATTTTTTGTCTTTAAAA
>QVAJ01000429.1:201466-252079 GCA_003546035.1 Mixornis gularis | reverse complement strand
TATCTGTATATGTGCTGTGAAAAGGGAAAAAAAAAAAAAAAAAAAAAAAAAAAAAAAAGAGAGAGAGAGAGAGAGAAAAAAGGAAAGGAAAGAAAAAAATAGCCAAACATTCTGTTGTTCGCAGCATTTTTTTTTTCTTTTTTTCACTTCATTCCAATTTAGCAACTCCGCGGAGCTCCCCTTTCCCTAAAAGCCTGGAAACAGAGGAAGCAGTTCCTGCCTGCGGCTGCACGCAAGCAGCAAATGCCACAGAGGAATGTTGTTTTCCTGTCCCCTCTCTCTGCTCCGTCAGCTCCCTGCAGTGGCCGAGGGGGCAGCGGCCAGCCCGGGGAATAACCCCGAGCCCAAGAAGTTTTCCAAGTGCTGCTCCAGCCCCCTGGAAAAAGGTTCTTTGCAGCCAGGGTGTGATGTTGCACTTTGGGAATTCGAGGCAGGTATTGGAACACTTGGGTTTTAGGGAGAAAATAGGGATATTTAGTTATTTTTTTCCCTAGACATTTCTAGGTTTGGGAGGAGATGTGTAAAGGCAAATAAAAATGGGATGTGATCATAACTGCTCCTGACAGCAGGAGACACACATGGAACTCTGGCTTGGAGACTTCCTGAGGGAAGAGCCAGGGCCAGCCTGGACCAGGTTTAACTGGGAATCCCTTTGGTTTTCCACCAGGGTCCTGTCCTGCTGATCCCAGACTGGACCAACACACGGATATTTCAGTAGATACTTCACTTGCTGTTTCTCTCCAAGACCCAATTCAAGACTCATCTATATATATATATATATATTTGGGGTTTTAGGCTCCATTTAAATTAGATTTTGGGGAGGAATCCTTCCCTGTGAGGGTGGGAGGCCCTGGCACAGATTCCCAGAGAAGCTGTGGCTCCCTCTGGATCCCTGGCAGTGCCCAAGGCCAGGCTGGACAGGGCTTGGAGCAGCCTGGGATAGTGGAAGGTGTCCCTGACCATGGAACTGGATGAGCTTTAAGGTCCCTTCCAACCCAAACCATTCCATGATTTTATGATTTAGCTGCACCCATTTCCCTTACCAAAGTGCAAGAAGACCCCCAATGCATCCCTGAGGAGCCTGGACCTCCTCTAACCTTTCCCAGAAAGATCAGAAGGAAGCTGGAATGATCTCAGGATGTGCAGACTCAGAGCAGCCAGATTTCCAGCAGGTTCACACACAGAGGAGGGGAAAAAGCAATAAAAAAAAAATCAAAGCAAGAAGAAATATTCATTTCATGCAGCTTTTGCTTCTGGAAATCCCCTGTTTGACCCCGAGTGAGTCAGCCACGTTGTTGGCTTTGGAATTATGATGGGAATGCTGTGTGACATAAAAGGAGAGCAGAGCAGCCCAGCTGCAGCACGAAGAGCTGGGATGAGGCAGGAGCTGATGAGCTCACAGGTCCAACCGTGCTGCAATTGCAGTGTTGGTGCAGGAAGAGAGGAATGCTGTATTCCAGCAGAGAGGGAAATCCAAGGAAAGCAGCTCCTCCGTGGCTGCACCCTGCATGGAACAGCCCATCAAACCCACAATCCACAGGAATGGGTAGGAAACAGGTTGCCTGGCTAGTTCAGCAGAGTATTTCCATTTTAATCGGATTTTTCCCAGGTTTTGAGAGAGGTCATTCAATGCCTCATGCCTCAAAGCAAACAGAGAAAGAAAATCCAGTTAAATGTATTTTGGCCAGGAAAAGTTTCTCAATAAAATATCCTGGCAAAGCCGAGCTCATTTTCGGACCAAGCTGACCCACCTAAGGATGTGTGTAATTAACTAATTAATTGATATCAGAGTTGTTGGTGCTCTGGGAAGATAAGTAGGAAAGGAAGGTGGACTTTGGTCGGTGTCAGGGGAGAAAGGTCAGATCCTGAAAGCTCATCCCAAGCTGGGAATGCAGTTATGGAAATTGAGGCTGGTCAGGCACACATTTCTCCAGGTTTGGAACCCTTTGGAATCCCAGGCACTGATCTGTGGGTGGCAGGTCACCTTCCCTTCCTTCCTCTGAGACTGAAAAATCCCTCTTTTCCTGGAACAAACCAAAATTGGGAGGAAATTGCAATGACTTTTTTCCTTAGGCAATTTTTTTCATTGCCATGGGGAAAATCCAAACGGTACATCCAAGTCAGATCTTGAGAAGTTTTATTTTGGATTTATTATCCTTGAAGTTATCACTGTCCCTTCTGACATCCAGCAGTTCCCAAAGCACAGTGGAAAATGACTTTTTACTGGAAAATCCCACTGATTACAGCTATGCTGGAATAAGGCAGGGATGAGAGGATTTGGATTGTTCAGCTTGGAGAAGAGAAGGCACTGAGGAGACCTTGGAGTCTTTTCCAGTGCTTAAAGGGGCTCCAAAATTTCTGGAGAGGGACTTTGGAAAAAGACCTGGAGAGACAGGACAAAGGGGGAATGGCTTCCCACTGACAAAGGGCAGGGTTAGATGGGATGTTGAGAAGGAATATGGATATTGGGAACTAGATCAGCTTTAAGATCTCCTCCAAGCCAAACCATTCCATGATTCTGTGACTGAGGGAACGAAGCCAGGCTCAGCTGAGGCGTGGATATCAGCACGGTTTTTATTCCCCTCCCCGTTTCCCAGGAAAGCAGAGGTGGGCTGCATACTTTGGAATGATAAGGGCAAAAAAAGGAGGCCCTACAACCTCAGCCTGACCTCAGGGATGGTGTCCCACCTCTACCTTCTCCCCAAGGATCCGTGCCTGTTGCAATTGGCCTCCTGGCGTGTCCCGCGCCTCCTCCGCTCCAACCCCGGCCTCCTCCGGAGCAGGAGCAGGAGATAAGTGCTTAATGAGTGAGCAGAGCACATAGTTTCCCTGCAAGAAGCATCTCTCCGGGTTCCTGCCAGATTCCGAGCCTCTCCCACGTGCAGACCGCCCTGGCAGTCAGGAATTCTCAGGGGATTTCAGAGACTTCCCATCACGGCACCAGACAGGGAACCCGCAGCCCTCCCAATCCCAAACACAAGTTTGGGGTGATGAGGAGGGGGGGAAAAAAGCCCTGGGAGTCCCAGTGGAACTTTGGGACACACAAAAAAAGGAATCCCTGGAGTTTAGGGAGTTGGGCTTGTTAATACTTGGAGCAGAGGAAGGCTTGGCCTCCATTCCTTAGGTCACAGTGACAGCAGAGGAAGTCTGGCAGGGCCACGCTGTGGGATGGAGATTGCTCTCCAGGGTGACTCCAAAAGGCAATAAAAAGAGAAGACAATAAGGAGAGAGATAATAAAAACCCTCCAGCTTTTGATTTTCTCCCGGCAATGCCAGGCTTTTCAGGAAGGCCTAATGTTTGCCTACAGATTTACTGTCCCCCAGGCACGGGGGGCAAAGGGACAGAGGTGACGTTACTTGGCAGCTCCAGCCAAGGATTTGCATTGAGCCGAGCAAAAATTGGTGGCTGGATAGAAATGGGGTGAGAATTATCTTTTCCCTGAAGAGCTCTGAAAAAGGACCAGGACTTTAAATCAGAATTATTCCTGCTGGAGGCAGCTTTTTCTCCCTGTAAAAAACACCAGCTTGTTCTGCTGGAAATAGCAAAGGCCCTGGAGAAACAATGTCACAACCTCAGGGCATGCAGCTGGAGAGCCACCAGGAATCCTTGGGATGAGAAAAAGCTGATGTTGGCTATTCCAGGGCAGCTCCAGTTGTTCTCCTTGGCCTCCACCCCAGCAGTCCTTGATGCAGCCACCACCCAGAGCTCAGCTCAGTCCCACGAGCTCAACCTGAGCACACAAAGAAGGTAAAAAACCTAAATCCAAAATCAACACAGAGCCTTGAGGACCATCTCTCCTTGGAGGGCTTGGCTGGTCCCATGAGGATCTCATTAGGGATGAACCAGGATAGTGGGATCTGCTTTTCATCCATCCCTTAAACCCCACTCAAACCGGGCACCAGATGAGGGAGGATGAGAGAGTGGAGCCAAACTTGGACACAACGAATTCCTGTCACCTTTCCAAGACCTGGCTGTCCAAACCTGGGTGCTGGGCATTCCCAAGGAGGAGAACCAAGCTTGTGGCCCAAACTCTTTGCTGATGATGCTCCAAAGTTGGCAATGGGAAGGGATGGGCTGGGGAATGAAATATGGAAAGAGCAGAAAAACATCTTCTGAGAGGAGCTTGGGAGTTTTGTTTTCACATTTCACTTTCTCTTCTTTCTTCCCCTTGGAACAAGAATGCCTAAGTAGATACATTTGGAACCACTTGGTTTTCTTCCAGGGCAACTGAAATATTATGCTGATATTAAAGAATTCTGGAATTACACGAACATCAGTATGAAAGGAGAAGGTTCAACTCGGTTTCTTTGATATTCTCCTCTTGATATAATTTGGTGAAACAAAGGCCCTTCATGAGAAGGACTCAATTTTAGCAAAGCCATTTCCTATGGAAAGCTGCTCTAACTCCAGTGACAGGGATCCTGGAATTACATGGATAATGGCCAAGATCATGACTGGTGGTGAAAACACAGCACATGGAGCACCCAAGGCATTCATTACTGACTGCCCTGGGGCAAACCCCTCCACGAGCTAAAAGTCAAACATTTATCCTCATTAAGGTGACATAATCCTCAGTTTTATTCCCTTTTATTGTTTTTGGGGGAGTTTTAGTTGGGTTTTTTTTTGTCAGTGCTCTCCATCCAATGACTTGCTACCCCAAAAGCCAAAATCTTTCTCTACCTTGACCATGTTTTGGATGCCCTCTCAGTGAGGTGACTCCACCGTGCCAGAAGTTGTTCACACGCTTTATAAACACTGCCAGAAAGAAACGCCTGGATATGGGGAAAATCCTAAAAAAAACCTCAGGAAAAACTAAAAATCCATGCCTTTTAGCTATGGATGTGTGGAAAAACACATTAATCTTGCAGAACACGGCCAGCAGACAGGAGCCAAAAGGTTGCCACCGGGGTGTGGTGAAGGGGAGACATTTCCATGCTATTGCTCAGCAGGTCACAGCAACAGGATGCTGATAACATCCTGCAAACTTCCTCCCTCAGCTGGCCTGGAAAAAAAAAAATCCCGAAAATGAAGGCCCTGAGGCACATCATGAGCAGCCAACCATTCACAAATCCACCTTCTGGGAACGTTGTGTTTCAGGGGAGGCCAGGGATGCTGCAGCTTTTCTCTGGTTGTGAAGGAGACAGCTGGAAAGGAAGGAAAACAGGGAAAACAAGGCAGAGCTCCATGGCCAGCAGGACTTTGGGGTGATGGCTCAGGGATCACAGTGCTGGCACAGCCGTTCCTTCTATTGCTCCAGATGGATTTGAAATGGAGCAGAGCTGGAAAAGAGGTTTTTTAATAGCTGGGTTTCCACTCTTTCCTTGTCCTTTAGAGTTCAAAGAGGTTCAGAGTTACGCTCTCAGTGACACAGAGATAAATCCAGAGGCAGGCAAAGCAACAGGAGAAGATTTCCTCAAAAGGCAGGGAGAGCAGGAGATTCCCACCACATCCAACACCTTTAAAATCCCTAAAAATAATTCAGTTCAAGCTTTGACAAGAGACGAGCAGGATTTCTGCAGTGCAGTCAGGCTCATGGCAGGGGGCAGCAAGAAGAAAATCATTTGCCCAGAGCACTGAGAGATTTTTTTCTCCTTTTGCAAAGGAAAAACACAAAGAGAGGCTCAGAAAGAGAAGCGAAACCTGCCAGCAAAGGAAAATGGCTGAGAATAAAAATCTAAAAAAAAGAGAAAATCTAAATATAACTTGGTTTGAGCAAAATGATTTCCTCCAACGAGGTCACTAAATTCCAATTCAGTCCAGTCATGACACTGGCTTGGTTCTCAGGCAGGATGGGACAAGGACTTCTGTGAGGTGCCAGGGGCATTCCCAGACCCCAGGGAAGGGGATTTTGCCTCTGAATGAGACTCAGCTCCCCCAGATCCTGCACAAGTTGTTTTCCAACCATTTCTTCTTTGTTTTTAACTCTCAACCCACAGAACAGGAGAGTTCTTGGCACGGTCTGGTCGGGGGGAGGAGGAGGATGTGGGACAGCGCTGGTGAGGGGATTTCTCCTGCTCAGAGCAGTGTCACCAGGGCTGGGCCTCTGGGTAAACCACAAACCTGAGCTGTGGGGACACCAAACGTGCCACGAACAAGAGGAAAATGCGGCCCTAGCCCTTAATTTCCTCAATTTGCTTGAAGTAGATGAAAAAAATGTGGAGTTGTAGAAGGGTTTGGCCTTCAAACTCAATCAGTTCCATCCCTTGCCATGGGCAGGGACACCTTCCACTAGCTCAGGTTGCTTCAAGCCCCATCCAACCTGGCCTTGGACACTTCCAAGGATCCAGGGGCAGCCACGGCTTCTCTGGGAACATCCTCTGGGTCTCCCCACCCTCACAGGGAAGAATTCCTACCCAACATCCCATCTAAACTCGGCTTGAAGCCATTCCCTCCCTCTTGCACAGCAACGTGGGGCCCCATCCCCCCTTACAGCCCCGAATTCGGGTCTGTGCCGCTGAACTTCGAGCCGCAGGAATGTGATTGTCCCCAGGGAGGGGAACAGCTGGGGACAGTGTCTCTGCCAGCCGCTATCTGCCACCCCAATTAACACCTTTGAGCGGCCGCCAGCCGCGGGCCGGGAAGCCGGGCCTGCTCTGAACTCCATTCCTCGCACCAGAGGGAGCTTCGCCTCCCGCCCCTGCTCCCCTTATCTCCCCCCGGAGCTTTCCTGTTTACATTTCCCATTAGATTCCCCTAATTAATGCACTGACAGGGCAGGCTGGTTGGGAATCGATCGGCATGGCCGGGGATGAGCAGCAAACCTGAAATTTGGGGTGACACCCACCCCATGTCCGAATGTGAATCTCCCCTGGGCCAAATCCATACAGGCCCAGGAGTGCCCAGAAGTGTGAGGGCGGAATTAGAACCTTTGGAGAAACTAAAATACACAAATCCACACAGACATGAGGTAGAAATGCAAGTTTAGTTTTAAATAAGTTGATTTTCTAAGTGCCTTAGCAAATAAGTGACATCACCCCAGTTTGGAGCCTGAGCCCTGGCCAGGCCCTGATTTTATACTCGAGTGATGTCACTTAATACATTTTTAAAACAAGGCTCTCAACAATAGAAGTTAAGAGATGCTTAAGCAGCTAGAAAATATAAGGAAGGACCTTGAAGTCACACGTGTCTTTTGGGTAATTAGAAAAAGATGTCAAAGCGTATAAAAGTCGACTATAAATATAGAAAATCAGCAAATACATGTCATGTAATCAATATATCAGCATTAATCATACGAGGAATTTGCGATAACACCTTTCTAGACTATTATGTACTTATGACCTTGAGATAAAACACAAAAAACCCACTAAAACAGCTTACAGCCATGTGAAATTGTTACTCCCCCCTATAAGGGTGATCTTTGCCTGATTTTGCTGCCTGTGGGAAGGAAGGAGCACCTGGAGGGATCTGCCTTAGGGTGGATGCAAATATTCCCTGTGCTGGGAAAAACTCCAAAAAACTCCAAAATCCCAAAACTCCAGCTCCAGGCAGCCTTGGCACAAGGGGAACAACCTTGTGGGCACAGTAAAACCTGGCACAGGGAGACTCCCTGATCCTTTAATCCCTCAGGAGCTGCAGTTAGTGCCCAGCATGCAAGTGTTTGGACCCCTGCATGGCACAGTGCTGCTTTTCACAGAAAATGCTCATTTTCTCCCTGTTTTCCCTCATTTCCCTCCATTTTGCCCTGCAGCAAATAGAAATGTTAAAGCACTCAGGCACAACTGTTGGTGTCTGTCCAGTCCCAGGGCGGGGAAGGGAGGATGGAGAAGTATTAAAAACTCCAATACTGCTTTTACACATTTCCTTCCATTGCTGTCTCTCAAACTATCCCTAATTTCCAACAAAACAGGCCACAGCGACTCTCAGCTCTTGATCTAGGGGAGGATCAGGCTCAGAGACCACCAGGCAGTCTCTTGGAGAGAAGAAGAAAGAAAAACCTGCCCAGATTTCCCCATAACCATGGGGAGAAGACCCCCATCGCTCCATCCCGCCGTTCAGATCCCGAAAACATGCAGTGCCATTCCTTCTGACGCCAGCGGGGGGAAACCAGAGCCATAAATCCCCATCCCTCCGCCTTAATTGGAGGCCAGGCCGGTGCAGATCCCTATCTGAATCAAAGCCCCCAGCTGCTGGATGTGCGACAGGGACCCTTTGGTGGAAACAGCCCCCTTGCTGTTATATGGCATCCCTGGGGAGCCGTGGCTGTCGCCTTTCCAGACCTCAGGAATCCCGGGGGAATTCGGGGAGCTGCAGCCCAGCTGTGCCTGTCCTCATCCACACCTAAGTAGCAGGGTGATAGGTGCCATATAAAAGAGCAGGGTGGGGGCAGATATGGATCTTCAAGGAGGGAAATTTGGCAGGAGGGCGAGGTAAAATAAGGAGAAAAAAGGGAGGGGGGGAAAAAAGGAAAAAGAAAAAAAAAGGAAGCTTTGAAATTGAAGCCCTGGTTGATCCCACTTAGAGGTTGGGGACATGGGAAGGGAGGGGTGGGTTGGGAAGGGAAAGCCACCCCTGGGATGTGGCTGTGGTTGTTATTAACACCTTTTTGAGGTGCACACACAGAAATCACGTCAGGCCCAGCAGAGACAGAGGTGCCTGTGCTGGGGACTTCCAAGCAGGTGTCATTAAGGAAAATTGATTCAGCTCCAGTGCCCGGGAGCTCTTCTGCTTAACTGATAACCCCAAAGCATCAATATTCAGCCTTTGTCAATATGTTGCAGAAGCGCAACAGGAATAAACCCAAATGTGGAGGGAGGGGTAGAACATTTTACACTTCAAAATCCAGAAAACAGCAATACTGTGCTCTGGGTTTGACTTTTTTTACTACCTGAAATTACAGACATATTCCTGCACTGTTGCTGCCCTGTACTTCCCTCCAGCCCCCATTTTTCTAGCACGTTCAGCTCATCTCTTTTTTTGCCTTCCGTGCAATAAATCCTGCTCCTCCTCTGAGTGTGATCAGCCCCTGCTGCTGTTCCCACATTTCTTGCCCGTGGCTGATCCCACACCCGCGGTTCCTTTCCAGCTGCCAGGCTCATCCCTGCCATAAACCTGAAAAGAACCTTTTCCTTTGGAAACCCCTTCAGCTGCTGGTGCAGGAGGGTTTGGAAATGACCCCACTCCCGGCTCCTGCTTCCATGTGTTCCCCAGCTGGAAGTTCTGCCTCCAGCAGCACTGACCCCAACCCGGATCCACGGCACTCCGGGGTCGCTGGTGGTGTGGGAAGGGAATTAACCTTTTTGTAAGGATGAGCGAGGGAATTGCCAGTCTCATTTTGCCCTTTTGCCTCCAACAAACCTCTCTGAGAGCTCTGCAGCAGCCTGAGCTCCTCTGGCTGAAAAAAAAATCCTGCTCCTTGCTGCTGGGACAATAAATATTTCTCCCTCCACCCACTCGGGTCAAGAACCTTCAGGTCAGGCTGGAGGAGCTGAGGATGCTCGTAGCTCTCTGCCCTGCGTGCTTCCAACCCCAGCATTCCTCCCGCACATCCCCCCCAGCAGGAGCTGCTGCCGATTTAGGATGGCATCCAAATGCTTTGGAGCCAGCGGCTGCGGCTGTGCCAGGAGCAGAGGCTCGGCTGTGACAAAGGAGAGGGCAAAGAGCAGGAGTGGGACACGCTCAGGTGCTGCCCCGCTGTCCCAGAGGGTGGAAAACATCCTTTGGTGCGGGAGCTCTGATTTTCCTGCGCTGGTTGCTAAGGGCAGCCCGGAGGAGCTGAGCCGCCGGCTGAGCCCCTGAGGATGTGGGGAAATTATCCAGCTCGTTTGATGAAATCCTACCCTGGCTGGCAAAGGAGAAATCCGGCAGCACAACAAATCCTGCCTGGGGGCTCTGGGATTGGATTAAAAACACAGCAGCCACTTGACGCAAAGCCTCGGTTCGGGATAAATTCAGGCTGCTGGTTGACAGCTGCCCGCTCATCTGCGCGCTGGCAGATCCCGCGCTGGAAGGGGAATTGTTTGTGTCATTCCACCCTCCTGCCTCGGACATCACCGCCTGTCCCCAGGCAGCACCGCCAGGCGTGAAATCACTCCACTTAATCAAGCACTCGGCGGGGTGAGGGGGTGGAACGAGATGATCCTCAAGGACCCTTCCAACCCGAACCGTTCCAGGATTCTGCAGGCACAGCACTCCAAGCCTGTGCCGGAGCCAGGACTCGCACCTGAGGCTCACTCCCTGCAGCTGGGTGTGTGCAGTGCGGCACCACAGACATCCACAGCACCCAAAATGTGCACAGCACCCTTGGAACGTGATGGAGAGCACACAAAATGTGCACAGCACCCTTGGAACATGATAGAAAGCACACAAAATGTGCACAGCACCCTTGGAACATGATAGAAAGCACACAAAATGTGCACAGCATCCTCAGTGCATTCAAAGCAACACCCAAAATGTGCACAGCACCCTTGATGCACTCAAACCAGCACCCAAGATGGGCACAGCACACTTGGGATACTCTGGAGAGCACCCAAAATGTGCACAGCACCCTTGGAACGTGATGGAGAGCACCCAAAATGTGCACAGCACCCTCAGTGCGTTAAAACCAACACCCAAAATGGGCACAGTGCCCTTGATGAATTCAAATCAGCACACAAGACAGGCACAGCACCCTTGGAACATGCTGGAGAACACCCAGAATGTGCACAGCACTCTTGATGCACTCAAACCAGCACCCAAGATGGGCACAGCACACTTGGGATACTCTGGAGAGCACCCAAAATGTGCACAGCACCCTCAGTGCGTTTAAACCAGCATCCAAAATGTACTCAGCATCCTCAATGTGTTCATACCAGCATCCAAAACATGAACAGCACCCTTGGAACCTGCTGGAGAGCACCCAAAATGTGCACAGCACCCCTTGGAGCATGATGGAGAGCACCCAAAATGTGCACAGCACCCCTGGAACCTGCAGGAGAGCACCCAGGGCAGTCCCAGCTCTGCACAGCATCCTCCAAAAAGGCGCCCAGCTGTCGGGACAGCCCCGGGCCGGCGTGCGGGTGGCTCTGGCTCTCACTAGAGGGAGGCAGGCTCCAGGAGAAGCCGCATGAGCAGCTCTCCGAGCAGCCGGAGCTTTCCCAGCCGCCTGAAGAGGGACCCGGCGCAGCCTTTGAGGGAGGGCTGTGCTCCTGCTCCTGCCTGGGGCATTTCCCGGAGCTGAACCTCCTCAGGATTGGAGCTCTGCAGTCTCATGGACTTGTCCGGCGCTGTTTTGGGGGGCTGGGTTGCCCCTGCACCCCCAAAATTTCCTCAAATCCCTGATCCCTCACATCTTCAATGTGCCAGCACCACTCAGCCAGGGGCGTTTCTCTGTGCAGAGCTCCAGGTTTGGATGAATCCAGGTTTGGCAGAGCCCTGTCTCCATCTGATCTCATTTCTTTCCATTCCTTATTGTGCAGAGAAAAATCCTTGGGAATCAGTCCCATGCAGATTAAAGCAGGAATTAAAATGCTTTGGGACCCAGGTCAGGCCAAGCATCGCTCACAGGTGGTTTAGACCAGCACAGAAAAGAGCAGTTCCCCTAAATTTATTATAAAATGATAAATCTGTTATACCCAGGTGGTAAATTGGCTAATTGCCAGCCAGAGCAAGCAGGAATGGAAGGATAGGAGTGATAAATCCATCTTCCTGTGGCATCAGGACTTCCTAAAGGAAAAAAGAACAGTGGAGCTGCTTTTAAAGAAGGCAGAATGGGTAGAAAAGCAGAAAATTGAGGGTTTTGCCTCAATTCCTTCTCCAAATGGGTTTGATTTGGGATGGGGTTTAGCTGGGACCTTAAAGTTCGAAAAGCTTTATAAAGAGTTTTATTCATTGATACTCAGGTATTATGTTCAGGCATAAAATATATATTTTATATATTTTTTATATATGGATTATATATATATTTTATATATATATGTGTGTATATATATATATATATATGTATATATGGATATACAAAATCCAAAAATAAAATGTAAATGTGACAATTCCCCCCAGGTTTTCAGGAACAAGGAGCAATTTTAAAAACACAATATCATTTCTATTTTAAGAGAATCAGAAAATTATTTGCCAGGCTGGGAAACTTGTTACACATTTAATGATGATACTCAGAGGGATAAAGAATAAAAAGTTGTAGAGACTTGGTGCAAAAGCCCTTTTTAAGCACTGAGCTTTGCAGCTAAACCCTGAGTGTTTCTGAAATAAACCCAGATATTTAAAAATCAATAGGGGTAGATGGTTCCACTTCCCCTCTCGCCTTAGGGAAAGGAAGAGCCCAGGGCAGGAATAAGTTAAACTTTTAAGGAAGTCTGGCAAAAGGTTCGATTTTGAAACTCCAGAGTGCCTTTTCTAGGCTGATTTAGGGGAAAAAGCAGAGTTTCTGCTTTCTCATTAGCACTCAGGGGGACATTTCTGCTGCTCAGCTGCCAGGGCTGCACCTCCTCCAGCTGAGACTTGTGCAAAATCCCTCCCAAAGGCTCTTCCCTAAGGAAGGAACCTCTGCAGCTCATCTAATCCAACATCCCTGCAATTAATAAGGAAATTTTCAACCAGTTCAGGTTGCTCAAAGCGCTGTACAACCTGACCTTGAATGTTTTTAGGGATGGGGCAGCCACCACCACTCTGGGCAATACACAACAGAGGTTTTTTCGCCCTCTAGGAATAATTTTCCTTCTTTTATCCAATTATTGTTTGCAAAAAGCCCCTGGTCTCACTGATATTCCAGGAGAGCCTGGGGCAGATATTTCCAGTGGGGCAGCCAACACAGCTTTTACCTTCCCCAATTCTTCTCTGCCTTGCAACACACAGAATTTACAGCAGCCCAGGTTGTTCTATCACCTAAAAAAATCTGATTTTACCCCCACTAAACCCAGGCCAAAGGGGGTGCACGGTCAGACTTTGTCAAACCCACACAGGCTGTGTTTGTCCCCAGCTCAGCAGCGCATCCCACAGAAAGAGGAAATGGTTTGGAGGCTGCAAATCTTTTTGTTGTTGTTGTTGGGGGTTTTTTTTGCAGATGAGCCGAGTGTAAATTAAATGCTGAGCAACAGGGAAGGAGTTTTGCACTGGGAGAAAGTTTAGCAGTGGTCAAGCAGTTCCCACGGGTGATTTTGTGCAAGAGGGGGATCAGCTGTGCTGCAGGACACGAGGTTTTGTGGAGGAAATGCTGCTGCAGTGGTGCCTTGGGGTGCCCCAGCAGCTCCAGAGAAAAACCAGCCCTGTAATTAGTGCTGGAATAACCAGAACTGGGATTTTTTCTTTGGTGATTCCTGCGAGCAGGCAGCTGAGCAGAGGTTTTAGGTGAAACCCTGTGCCTTGAGAGCAGGATTGAGAAAATGATTTCTTCTTAACAAAGAGCCTTGCCAGAATTGCACCTCAGACCAGGGGATTGGGGCAGAACTGAATTTTCTGGCTCTGGACACTCAATACCAGCCCCCAGGGAACACCTGGCTCCTCTCAGATTTCCAGCCCTGTTCATTTGGCCAAGTTTGCTCTGGTAAAGGGGGAGGACACTGAGCTGCAGCACCCCAAGGGTGTCCCCAATCAGGTGTCCCGGGGTTGTTCCCATTCCCTGAGGGATGGAGAAGGGAAGGGAGCTCATCCCTGCACTCCCCTCCATCAGCTGCACAACGATTTATTTATCAGCTCACTCCTCTCCTTACAGGTTTCTGCTTTTCCAAGCAGAGAACCCCCAAGGAAGGGAAGAGAGCAGAGCAGAGGGGACACCCACATCAGGGGACACCATCAGGGTGAGGGGAGCAGCAATCCCCTCTCCAGCCACCCAGGAGCAGTCACCACCCCACCAGAAGGATTTCTGGACTCTCAGTTATCTCCCTGCAGCTCCAGGATCAGGGAATTTATGCTCCATTGCAAGTCTTAAAGAAAATCTGCCAGCAGCCATTAACTGTGAGAAGGCTCCCCCCGGGCTCAGGAACAGCCTCCTCCAAGCATTTCCAAGGGATGCAGAACACATTTCAAATGAAATCCAGGGAATTTTCTGCCCTGCCAGCTCCAGCAGCTGCTGGAAGCAAAAAGGAATGAGCAGCTGGCTCAGCAAACACCTCCAACCCTTGTAGGTTACAGCTTTACAAGGTACAGGAGCTGCACCAACCACTGAAGCATCAAGGAAAAAAATAAATGATAACGCTGCAGCGAGAGCATTTTCCTCTCCTCTGCTCCTAATTAGCCTCATTAACCACAGCAAAGTGCACTGCGCTGAAATTAAAGGGTTTGTGGTTAAATAGGTATGTGGGAGAGGTCTCTGTATAAAGGTGAGCATTGGTTGCTGAGTAAGTGATGGAAATAGGATTTTAAAAGCTGTTTTAGGAGTAGGGTTAGTGCTGTTGTAGGTACACGGAATAATCCTATTAATTGACTGTGATTTCTATAGGTAACAGTACAGAAATACAAAATATACCTCTCAAAAAAATCCCCAGGAGAGCCACAGCAGAGAGTTGTGTTTGCTGAGGGGACTTTGCTGTTTCCACTCCAGGTACAAAATTTGTGAGGCCCAAAAATGAGCCCCAACGTAGGAGGGATCAGCTGGAAAACCATCAAAGCCCAGGTCCCTGATGGTTGGGATGTCTCTGACTGTGTTCTCTGTGACAAAAACTTGCAGCAGCCACAGATTTTAAATTATGCCCAGGTTTATTGTTTGGTATGACCCGAGCTGAGGAATAAACTCAGGGGGGGAAAGGAGGTTGGGCTTTTAATCCCCAGAGGTTCCTTTCAACCCTAAAATTCTGTGATTTTATGAAAAGGGGGCTTTGGAGATTAGCAAATTTGAGCATAATTCCCCCAGATCCCTGCTGGGACCTTCCCTGAGGATGAGATCTGCCAGCCCCTGTCAGGATATTCAGGATATAGCCCAAGGTGTGTCAGCAAGGTTTCCTCAGAGCTCTGCAGCAGTGACTTGCACTGAAAAAAAAAAAAAAAAAATCAATTTTAAAAAATAATCAGTTTTGTGTCCTTCCTAGGCAGCCAAACACCCCTGGCTGGGAAAGAAGCCCCCGCCGGTTTCAGGGTCCCTGATGGAAGGAAAAGCCACGGCTTTTCTGCGCTTGGAGAAGCGATTTTTGGGGAGTTTGCTAAGCAGAAGCAGCTCGGTGCGAGCAGCCACTGGGTGGCAATCGCCATCCGGCTGCGGCGCCGGGACCCGCCGAGCATCCCTCCCCTTCGCCCCGCATGCAAATACGGGAACATCTGGCAGCGGAGACTTGCAAAGATAGCCCTCAGCTAAGCAAATACAGGAACAGGGGTTCAACCAAGCTGCCATGTAGTTAAAGCGCTTTTTTTGTATATATATAATTATGCTGCTTTTTTTTGGTTTTCTTTTCAATGCTCATTTGCCTGTTGTTGTTCGCCCTGCTGCATCTTTGCTGGGGTTTATGGGTCGTCTGCAGGGGCTGTGGGGTGGCACGGTGGCAATGTCACACAGCTGTGGAATTAGGTTGGAAGGGACTTTAAACATGATCCAGCCCCAGCTCTGTGCCACAGGCAGGGACACCTCCCTCTAGACGATGTTGATCCCAGCCCCATCCATCCCTGTCTCCATCCTGCCAGGGAAAAGTGTTCCTTATCATTTGGATTATCCTCAAAACTCCTCCTTTGCTCTCCCTGGATGTTCTGGGCAGGGTTGGGTGTCCCTTGCACCAGGCTGTGCCCAGGACTGGCCTTGCCACCATCTCGGGGGCACTCAGGCAATGCTCAGGAGGCTGCTCTGAAATCCAACCAAGACATTTGTGCAATTCCTCCTGTCTCTCTGCAGGCTGCTTTGGGGTTAGGGCTGAAGGACTGGGAAGGAAACCTGTGGTCTGGGAGTCTGGAGCCTGCTTAGGGTGGGAGCTGAAGTGGATTCACTGAGCTCCTGCCCAGGCTTGCCTTGCAGCCCTGGGTGAATTTCTGCGTGTCCCCTGGCCTCTGTTCGCAGCCAGTGCAGTGGGACATCAGCACAATTCTGGCCCAGGGAGGAATTCTAAAGACAATCTGAAACACCCAGAGAGCTTCAGCTGTACTTCCAGCCAGTTTTGTCACTTATCGTGCAGAACAACCCAGTTTAGACCCAAACCCTGGTGATTCAAGCCTAACTCAGCAAGAGGCAAACCACCACACAGACCATTCCTTGGGCTGGCTCTGCCCAGGTCTCCAGTGCAGCTTCCAGAGCTGCTTCACCACCAGCGTTCCCCTGAACCACGTGGACAACAAACCTTCAACCACCACCTTCACCCCTGAACCACGTGGACAACAAACCTTCAACCACCACCTTCACCCCTGAACCACATGGACAACAAACCTTCAATCACCACCTTCACCCCTGAACCACGTGGACAACAAACCTTCAACCACCACCTTCACCCCTGAACCANCACCACCTTCACCCCTGAACCACGTGGACAACAAACCTTCAACCACCACCTTCACCCCTGAACCATGTGGACAACAAACCTTCAACCACCACCTTCACCCCTGAACCACGTGGACAACAAACCTTCAACCACCTCCTTCATTTATCCCTGCCTCACAGAGATGCCTCAACCAGACCTGGGATGGTGCAGCCAAGGCTGGGTTTGGAGAGCCCCAAGATGTTGGGTTGGTGGCCATGGAGGACACCCCAGAGCAGACACTCACAGCCACCTCTTCCCCCTGTCCCCAAACCACTGCCCAGCAGGAAGGAGGTGATGGGGCAGCATCACTCAGGTGCCAATGAGTAAGAGGCTGTGGTTCCCCTCTGGTTTTGTGGGGCCAAGCACCATGGTTGCGATGCTGCGATAGGTCCTGGCAGCCACCACTGCGGTCAGCACTGAAGAAATAGTGCAGTGGAGCAGGCAGAGAAGTTGCAGCGGGTGGTGGAGTGAGGAGAACCAAGGAACTGCTGCCCTGGGACAGCTCAAGGTACCTGGGGCTGGGGCCGGAGCAGAGGAAGGGGTATGATGGGAGAGGGAGAGGTGGGGTGGTGGTGCTGGACCACTCCAGGGTTGCTGGTGCTTATCCAAAATGGAGAAAAGGGGAGACTGGAAGGAGGTGTGGATACGAGGAGGAATGGGGAGGAAAGCTGAAGAAAGGGATGGACAGAGCAAGGTGAGACATCTGTGCAGTCACCTGCAAGGTGCATCTCTGTGGCCTTGGATGGATTCACTAAAGAAGTCAACAATGGACTCGATGCTGCCTGGAGCATCCAGGGAGGAAACACCAACAGCCCACTTCTGATTAGGGGAGGAACCACAGGCTGCCATCCTCACTTCTTCTGGGAGGTGGTTTTGAGCAAACCTTCCCCAGCATGGCAGCCAGGCTGCCTCATTCCTCAGGTGCTTGGGTTCACCTCTCCTGGTCACAGGTGACTCCCCTTCCACCATGAGCACACAAGCAAACCACGTGTTTGTTATCACCTCGGTGGCAAGACTTCGTTTCCAACTCCAAGAACAACATTAACCATAAAACCATCTTCTTATTGGATGAAGGCACCGAGTGAAGGATTTGCATGGGTGTGGCATTCCCAGAAAGAGTGAGGCAAACACCTCCAGCTCTCCGTGCTCCTGGACACAAATGCCCTAAATCAGCTGTCACATTTCTCATGCTAAGTGTTAATCAGAAAAATATCTCCATGGTTTGCAAGAACTTTGCTGGTCACCGACATCTGCTCCCAAAGTATGGCTGCCAAAGTTTCCAGGAAACCCTCCAAGCCTTTTTTATCATAGTTACTCAATGTTGTAACTCAGCACTAGGGACATGTTTTAGGAGACTTTCTCGAGGGATTAAAACCCTGGCTTTAAACATGATCTAAAACCAGGGTTGGGTGGAAGACACGTTCAGGCACGAAGGGACTTTGTTCTGCTGGATTTTCAGACATGGATCTGCAGATACTCAACCACAACAAACTGTTGCTCAGGCTCTCCCAACCCGGAAGACGACAGAGGTTGGTCGCAGACCTGATTTCCGGCCAACTGGGCCTCCAGTTCCATCTCCAGATGTTACCTCAGGTAACACCAGCTGGCCATGGCTGCAGAGATGGCTTCACAGGAGGAGGTGGGTATGATTCTTTTTTTTCAACCAACCTGACCACCAGGTCCTTCCCACTAACCCCCAGGAGATGTTGTCTTAGCTGGCATCAGCTGGTGGTGTGTGCAGAGAGCTTTTATGGGAAGCAGGAGCTCTGTGCGGCTGTGCCCATGTGGAAGTGAGGGCCCTCCTGCAGTTTCATGCAGGTGGAACCAAGACCAACGGGAGGCACCAGCACCGAAAGTCCTGTCTCGGTTTCAATGGTGAACCACATGGTTTTGTTGTATTGTTTTTATTCTCAGGCCCCAAAATTACTCCCATCTGGTTATTTCCCCCCGAAACCGTGGCGAATCGGCACTCAGCCAATCGGAGCGGGGCTCCTGGCCCAAAATTCCGTTCTTCCCTTTTATGGTCACGATCTGGTCTCTCCAAAGATAAAAAAAGGTAGGTAGGGGCCACACCAAGATGCGGGCGGTTGGTTCCACGTGACAGGTTGTCCCGTGACCTGCTCCTGTCAGGCCGCTGCAGGACCCGAGTAGTGGAAAAAACCCAGTGGGCAGGAGGTGATGGCGCTTTTGGGCTCAGAAAAACAGAGGCCCAACAAACATCGGAGGTGATGAGACACGGAGAGATCTGGGGGGTGTGGTGTCAGCCTCCCTGACCACCCCTGCTAATGAACACCCACTAATTGGAGCCTGGAAAACATCACTGGGCACCATGACTGGGGCTGGGTGTGGTTCTGGGGAGACTTTCAAGGCCTGGCCCAGAGTTGGGTCCTTCTTGTTGCTCTTGGGAGGAGAAATCTAACAGAGAGAGCTTAATCCAATGAGGAAAGGGTTTTCCTCCTCCCAGCCATGATCGTGGGAACTGACAGACATTGATTTCTGTTCAAGCTTTCCCACTTTGATGGCATTTCCAGCCCTCAGCCTCAAAGGCCTTGGCCTGCAACACCTCGGGCCCACCTGGGTCGGTTCATGACCAAACCCTGGTCTGAGATTTGTCTGCAAATTCAGAGTCCTGGCGGAAGACAACAGAAGTCAAACCCTACCAACAAGTGCAGCCCCAAAACTTCCCAGAATTGGTGTTTGGATCTTCAGGTGTTTTTTGAGCTCTTCCTGGTTCCCAACCAAGTGGTTGCACATCAGTCCCTGCTCATCTCATCCTGCACTCGAGAGGAGGCCGATAACCAACGAGCCAGAAAGGAAACCACTTTCACGCTCTGACTCTGAGCAGCCTCCCTGGGGGCCTTTAGGAGCGCTGGATTCTGACAGGATTTGCAATTATTTGCTCTTTTCAAGCGGGATGGGCTACCAGAAGGAGTCATGGACCAAATCCTGGCCTCTGACCAGGCAACTCCATCCCCATCCACCCACCAGCATTCACCGTGCAGCTGCCTCCTCCTGCCCTTCAAAATATGCAGAACATTTCACAAGCACAACCCCTCATCGTAATTTGTGATGCTCTTAATTCCATTCTCAGACGGAAAAAGAAACAAATTACTGGAAGAGGCAAAGCACCCTTAGAGCAACATTTGACTCCTGCCTGAGCCAATCCTCAACCCGGGGCAGCCCTGTAAGATAAACAGATAAACGCCCTGGAACGTGTCTATTCCCAGCACCCCGATGTGTTTCCTCATACTGATCATATTTAAATCTCCTCTTCTGGCATGAGTGCATTCGAGTATTTAGTTAGAAGGCGGATTCATCTGCCAAGCAGGAAAAAAAAAAAGAGGTGGCATTGCTTAAAGAGGATTTAATGGAAGTCCTGCTGGGCCCAGGCTGAGTTTTTGTCACTTAAAAGCTCTGTAACCAAGGCAGGAAATTTGGTATTAATGAGCAGGGGAGCAGCTCTGAATTTCACCAGCCCTTCTAGGGCAGCACAGGCACCCCAAAGCTGCAGAGGAGATCTCTTTTCTCTCACGTGCTGCTTCTGACAGTCCTGTCATGTAAAATTAGAACATGGCAAGTTTCAGGAACGAATTTTCAAACGTGCTTCGGTTGCAAGAAGTAGAAAAAATTAATACCAAGGGGAAAATTTCCTCCCAGGGTGAAACTCTTGCCTTGACAAACGAAGAGAGAAATGCTCTGCCCAGTCATGGGCACAGAGGGTGGGGAAGGGTAGGGGAGGCCGAATATTTAATCTACTCCTAATCTCCAAAATTCTTGACACAGACTTTCATGGCTCTTCATACCGAGAGTGCAATCCCTGCTTTGCCAATTCCTGCTCGTTCAAGGGATGCGGCGACAGGAGAGGCAGGAACAGAAGGAGCATTTCTGGGCAGCCAAATCAGCCCCAGGACTCGTCTGCAAAGCCTGGGTAATGTCACTGTATAAATTCATGAGCCCATTCCTCTGGGGAGCCGGGCTTTAGTGCCAAAAGATATTGCAGAATTACAGCAATCAGAAAACAATAAAGAGCTTGGGAAAACGCTGATGAGGGAAACCGGAGAAATTAGGGTAGTTAGAAAGACAAATGAGAAGGAATAAAACCCAGGTATTAAATAATTGGCGGGAGGCGGGAGGTAGATTAAGAGCTGTTTTCATGGCTTGGACCCCGAGCACAAGGAACCATTAGATGAAAGGAATAGATGGGAAATCAAACCCCCCTCAAAGGGCAGCACTTGCACTTGGCAGAGGTAATTAGAGCCGGGAGTTCAGGCTGAAGCCACCGTCTGAAGAGGTTCACGTGAGCAGCGAGAATTCCAGTGTGCTCTGCCATTAACAGCAACAAAAGCAGCTCTGAAAGGGCTTTCAGAAACCCAGCCTGGCTCCCTCCTCTCTCTCACTCTTTCCTTTTCAACATCTGCAGGGAAGCAGCTGCTGGACCACAAGACTGAAGCAAGAGCCTGATGAAGCCTTGACATTGGTCAAGAGAGACCTCAACCACACCAGGGACTGCTGACACCCAAGGGAGCCTTCCCCCACAGCCTTGACCCACTCAGTCCTGGAGATATTTCAGATCAACCCCATTATTCATCCCTTTGGATGACTTTAACTCAGCAGATTTCTGGGAATCCGGCGCTGTGACAGCTCATTAATGTTTAACTCAGGATTAGGGGGTTGCTGCTATCAGAGCACAGGGGAGGCAATATTCTCCTGAGCCCTGATAACAGATAGCACATCCTACTCCAGGAGTTAAATAATCAGGGATTAAATAATCAGGGGTTAAATTACACACTGGAGCTGATGGAGTTTATGGCCTTGACTTGCTCACTCTTTGCCCCATATTGATATAATCCCATAAACCAAAGCTTATCCAAGAAGAAAAGTGAGAGTCCCTTATTGCAGCAGTGGTTAACAAGACCAGAGGGAAGCACAGGTGATTATTCACCCTTTTAGGATGAGTTGTACAATACTTGTAATTTTCTTTTTTCCTCTAAATCTCCAGCTCCCGGAGTCCTGTCGTACATGAGCACATCACTCTTCCTTTTTTTGAGAAACAAGAACTGCCAAGGCTCCCTGAATGGAGGGACAAGACACAAATGGGTTTGTTGGAGTTTTTCTGCCAAGATTGCACCTTTTTACCCAATTTTTCTGGGTTCTCTCAGGGCTGACTTGTGGCACTCTGGGACGTTTTGATATTTTTTTTTTTGCGTAATTCCTGACCTTGGCAAGAGCACAGTGAGATGGTGGCCAGCAAGATAAAATAACGGAGGTGATTAATGCTGCCTCTTTAATTCCGCCAAACTTAATAAACAGCTTGACCTCAGCAGGCGAGGGCTCGAAAGTGAAAATAAAAGCCAGGACAAAGGTCACTTATTCCATGCTGGGAGGGGCAGAATTTGCTTGGCTTTCAACAAATACTCTCCCAGAAGTTTTATGAATGACTTGTCAGATTTCTTGGTGACTCTCATGTCCCCAAACAGCCTCCGGCAGTTGGGACCAGTCCAGACCCAGCACTCAGGGATCCCAAAGTGGGACAGACAGGTCAGGGGCATCCCCATCCCTGCACCACAGGTTGGAAATGGGATCTCCTCTCCATTTCACTGCAAAACTTCCAGGTGAACAAGTATTTCTAAAGGAAGAAGGGAATGGCTGCAATCTCTGCATTTCCAGCCTCTCCACCTCTCCAAACATCAGGAGGTGACATTTGAAGGAGAACAATCCAAACACTGAGGACCTTGACATTCAAAGCTGCATTGCAGATGTCCTTCTCTAAACAGTATTTTTAGTTCAGGAGCGGTGACTCCATCTGTTTCTTCCTCCTTTCCTATAAGTTAAATAAAGCCAGAATTCCTGGAATCTCAACTCCTCGTTCATTTAAGCGAGCTGCAGTTTTAAAATCCCATCACGTTTTGAGTTTCCTCCTTCTGGTCCCAGCAGTTTGCTTTAATACTAAAGGCCAATTTTCCAGCAACCGCAAGTACCTGGAATTTAGGATCTCATTTTCTTCTCTGCTATTCCCCTCTCTCCAATCAGCAGAACATTTTCCTTTAGATGAGGAGAAAATGTCACGCTGTGCAGGGCTTCTGTCACATCCTGGAGGCCAAAGGACACCTGAAACAGGTTTATTTACATGGGGTGACAAATTTTTTAGCTCATAACCCGTGGTAAAAAATCACAAACATCTGTAGATGTGCCTGATGATATCCCAGCATCTGCCTCATCTCCTGGAAGTGCCACCAGGTCTGCCTTGGAGATTGGCATTTTGTGGCACATGCCTGGTCTGGAGTGGGGCCACCTCACAACTTTCACCTTCACCTTCTGTGGGGATTTTCTGTTCTTTGGAAGGTTTCAGGCAGAAATAGTGTTTCCCCAAGCCAAAAATAGGCTTTCAAAAGTGTAATTATTTTCAGCGTGCCTGCAGGGAGAGAAAGCTGCTGTGAAAGCCATGGTGCACCAGGGACACATCCTTCCCCCACTGCTTTGGGCCAGCAAGCGGAAACGCCAATAAATCAGAGGAAAAAGGGAAAATTGACGGGAATAGGACCCAAAAAAACTCTCATTCCCCCTGGTGTAGCTGTGCATACAAGATGCTGAAAGTCTGCTTGACTTTGAATTGAACTTTTTGAGGTGCAGGAGCATCCTTTGACAGGAAACACGGCCACTCCTGACAATTCCCACTCCTGCTGCTCCTTGGCGGGGTTCGATGCTCTTCTCTGCAGGTTTGCTCACCTCTTCCATGGCACCACCAACCCAGGCCAAGCCACCCAGCAGGCAGAGGCCGAGCAGAGCCGTTTGAGCCCTTGCAAAGGCCCTCCAGGCCTGGCTGGGGTTGTGTTTCCTTTCCTGGGAGGGCGATGGAGGCGATGCCAAGAGCTCACGGCTGGAGTTGCACAACCCCAGGCCAGCGCCGGCTCCCAACCGTCAGCGCTCGGAGGTGGCGGGAGGGGAGAGGGGAGGACGTGCAAAGCTTTCTGCGGGCCCCCCCCCTCCCTCCCCCAGGGCTCTTTTTATACTTTAGAGAAGTTGGGTTCATCCCTAAGTTCCTCTCCCACAGATTGTTCCTGTTGCTGTCGCTGCTCCGACCTCGCAGATCATGTGGCTCGGGGTGACCTGGGCGCAGCCGGGCTGGTGGCTGGGAGCTCCTGGTGCCTGCCCGTGCTGGGGACACTGGGGACACTGGGGACACTGGGGACACTGGGAACAGAGGTCCCCGTGGCTCCACAGCTCCGTGGTTTTGCCTCTTCACCCTCTCCTCACCTTCAGGCCATCCCTTTAGGGAACTCGCTCACGCTTTAACTTCCTAAATACGAAGCTCTCTCTGTTCCTCTACCATCTCTACCTTGGCAGCCGTGCCAGGGAGAAACTCTGGCTTCCGGCACCCCAAAAAGCTGTGCCCAAGCAGAGAGAAGGGATTTTGTTTTGGGGGAGCATCCCTTGAGCACACTTGGCAGGAAGGGCAGAGTCATGATTAAAGATGTAATTTTCCCTCCCGCCGCTGGGTATCTTTCAGATTTTGTCTGCTGCATCGTGGCTGGGTTCAAATTCCCGGTTGTTTGGGTTTAATAATCCCTGATTTATCTGTGGGATCGGGTTTATTTGAGGTCTCAGCCAGGAAACTGAGCTGCAGCCTTGCTTTGATGCACACCTGGGCACGGCCACCCGACCAAAGCCACCGCACTTGGTCCCAGGGATTGCAGGGCAGATGCAGGGGACACGGAGCTGGGAGCAGAAGGGACACCACCCATGGCATAAACTGAGCTCAAGGGGACCCACAAGGATCAGCCAGCCCAGCTCCTGACCCAGCAATCACATCAGGGTCCTGAGAGCCTTTTCCAAACCCGTGTCCCTGCTCCCAGTAAAACCCGGAGCCGCCAGGGCTTGGCTGTGAAACACATTGACAGGTGATTAAGCAGCCGATGATGCGGTTCCTTGGGATGGCTTTGGGGCAGCAATTCCCCCCAGCGCTCCATTTGGCACTCAGGAGTCTTTTCCAAGGTTTCCAGTGCTGGTGGCCAGCAATGAACCCCATTCCCTTCGCCTCCCACCAGCTCCCAGGGGCATCGAGTGGATTTTAGCACAAAAATCTATTTTTCTAGAGGGAAAAAAAAAAAAAAAACAAACCAAAGAGCAAAGCAGACACTTGGCAGTGGAGCATCCCACTCAAATCTGTGCCCTGCAAACCAGCAGGTGCAAACCAGCCCAGCCCATTGAATATTTGAAATTTCCCATGCCAGGGACCACTTCCTGCGTTACATGGATCGATTGACAGCACAATTCCTGCTGGAGGGAGCCGTCGGCGAGTCAAAAGGGCAAACCTGGTTATTATATAAGAGCAGGATGAACAATAATGGTGAGACTCTGACCGTGCCCGTTACATTTATGGCTGGAGCACGTGGGCAAGGGGGGAAAGGTGTGCAGGGAGGGGGGACAGAGCCCAACCAGCCCCAAACCACGCAAAAAAACACAGCAAGGGGTGGTGGAGGGTTTGGTTTTTTGCCATCTCCAGTCCCTAATTGAGCTACGGGAGGTGGTGATGGAGATTTGCTCCTGGTGTTGCAGAAGGCACCAGGAGCCCCAGCTGGGATTGTCACTGATGTCACAGCAGGGTTGGTAAAGCTGTGGGAATTTATGGCAGCAAAGAGAAAATCAAGGAAAAGTGGTGAAATCAGAAGTTTCAGGGTTTGGAGGAAGGGGCAGGGAGATGGTTCCCAGTGGAATGGCCTCTCCACTGAGCCCCTGAGCCTTTCCATCCTCTGAGCTGCACACAGCACATTCCAAAGACCCTGTGGAGCTGCTCCCCAGGCTGGCAGAACCCTCCCTCCCTGGGATTTTCTCTGCTTTCTCCACATTTTCCCTTAGTAAGACACATTGTCCCCGTGTGGCTTTCGCAGGACCTTCCAGCGGTGAAAGAGCAGTGAGGATTTGGGGAAATGATTTTCCACATCCCTTAAAGCTTTCTCTGGAGAGAAGAGCTCTCCAAGGCAGGGCTGGACCCAACCAGGGGAGCTCTGTGGACGGATGGAGGAGAAAGGCTCCTCCATTCACTCTTTCCCACCTTTTGAGGACTTGGAGCCACATTCCTGGGATGCACATCCCCGGCAGAGACGTGGAATCTCCCAGGAGAGGACTCCCCATCACCCTCTGAGGGTGTAAAACAGGGCTGGATCTGCACAACAGGGTCATCATCTCCAGTAATTGGGATTAATTCCCAATTCCAACTTCCTCTATCACTCAGGACCACAGAAAATTGCACCTGCTCATGTATGTTTTGTTAATTTTTTCCCCCTCTAACAGCCTGTTGTTTTCCCAGTGACTCAACACAGTCTCTCAGCAGCTCTGGCAGGCTGGTGCCAGACTCTGCTCTCAGTCAATCAGCCCTAATTAACACTGACTCTAATGGTTCTCCATAGCTGTGGATTCTTCCTGTTCACACAGAATATTCCCACTGTTCACTTCCCAGGCTGTGCTTGTTATTTCTAGCCAGATCTTTTTTCCCCCATGAAGGGGGAAACCCAGAAGGGTTTGGAGCTCCTAATTTATGAGATTTGCTTAGAAGTCATGTTTTTCACGCTGTTCTATTTATTACAAACAGAAAACCATATTTTTTTTTTCCCCAAGCAAATACCACGAACAAGCAGCTAAAACAGAAATCAACACCCTGAACAAGTCCCTGTGATCTCAGCTCTGTGTTTCAGCAACACTGGAATTGGGATATTTGCATTTTGTTAAGGCGTGAGCGAAGTTTGTTCGCGGCAAAACAATTCCCAGGCTCCCTATAAGACCTTCAGCACAAACATTCCCACTTCCCACCATCCAGAGGGCGGCTTTGGGGGGTGGAATTTAAAGGAATCCACCCAGAGAAATGTTTTGAGCCCCCTGGAAGCACCAAGGAAATATTCAATACCCACGGAGGGAGGGGTTTGGCTTGGGGAAGTGCAGGCACGAGGGAATGTGGGATTCATGGCAGACACCAAGGAATGCATGAGGGGTTGTCTATAAGCCTTGATGGTCCACAGAAACAGAGGGAAAACCTTCTGGAATTGTTATTGGAGAGCTTCATCTTGTCTGGAGGAGCGGCTGGTGTCTGTGGAGGGTTTATGGGTTAGAGGGGGGATGATTTAACCATTATCACAGCCTGGAGTGGGGGTAGTGTGTAATTCATGGGATGGTTTGGGTTGGAAATGGGCAAGGACACCTTCCCAATCCATCTGTGATCCCACAGGTCTGCTGGGAGCAGCACAATGTTCCACCCAACCTGCTGGAGCGAGTCCAGAGGCACCAGGGTGACCAGGGGGATGGAGGAAAAGATGGGAGGGCTGGGATTGCTCAGCCTGGAAAAGGGAAGATTCTGGGTGATTTAATCGAGGCCTGAAGGGAGCCCACGGGAAAGATGGAGAGAGGTTTTGGGCAAGAGCTGCAGTGACAGGAAAGGGGCTTCCCACTGAGGGGGCAGGGATGGATGGGATATTGGGAAGGAATCCTCCCCTGTGAGGGTGGGCAGGCCCTGGCACAGGTGTCCAGAGGTGCCCTGGATCCCTGAAGTGTCCAAGGCCAGGTTGGACAGCACTTGGAGCAGCCTGGGACAGTGGGAGGTGTCCCTGCCATAGCAGGGCTGGAACAAGATGAGATTTAAGATCCCTTCCATCCCAAACCAATCCGTGACTTATGATCCCACTCCCAGTGCTGCTGTGACTGTATCCCCTCCCCAGCCAGCTCTCAGCTCACCCTCTCTGGCCAAAAGCCACCCCAGAGTCAACCCAAGTGTCACCTCCATGGCCCTTGATGCCAAACAACCCCCACCCTCCCCACCCCTCGCGCCCCTCGCGTGTGTCCCGGCCAGGAAAGCGGTCGGAAAATGAAAATGAAGTTTCCCTCAGCAGCAGAAAGGCCGGGCTGAGGTTTGATTATTTTGGGTGGCAGCTCCAGCCAAGCAGAACCAGCCCTGGGCTGTCCCCACCTTCGAGCAGCACCCGCTGTGCTCTCACCCCTCTCTAGCGTGGTTCCTGCCAGCACCCAGCGGTGCTCTGGGGGGGCTTTTGTCACTTATCCCCAGCTGGGTGACATCAGGGAGGTGCCCAAACCCCACCAGCATCGTGGCCTGACTCCCCTCAGCAGCCCCAGGAAGATCAAGGGGTGATCAGTGCAAGGCACAGCCAAAAAAAGCCTTTTTTTTTCCCTTATAAGCTCCATAACTTCATAACTCAAATCTGCTTTTTTTCCCCCCACTGTGGCTTCTCGCATGCAAGGAGCCTTTTCTTGGGAAAGCCGTGGCTCAGGGGGGATTTTGGAGGGTGGGTGACCTGCCCTGAGCTGTTCCCACAAAGGGGTGGAATGGGGAAACGCTCCTGAGATGCTGCACCCAAAAGGCTGAGCCGCTTTTTGAGATATTTTTAATTTTCTTTTCAGTTTTGCACTACCTTGCGGCTTCATGGGAACTCGTGGGAGTCTCTGGGCACCGAGCATTTTCATTAAGGAACAAGAATCCTGGTTTTTTTTGCAGCCCTTCCTCATCACCCAAACCCAAAGGGAAGAAAGAAGATTATTACCCAGGGGACAACGAAAGTGGGGCCTTCCTAAATCTGGGCTCTGCAGCTCGTGGCTCCTTGCAAAAGCTGCAAAGAGCAGGGACCAACCCCTGGGTGAGGATGAGGATGGGATAGGATGGGATGAGGTTGTGATGCTCCAATCCCACAGCCTGGCAGGATTTTCTGCCCTGAGCAGCATCTCCAGTTCAGTTTGGGCCAAAAAAATGAGATTTGGGGGCTGGGAAAAGCCCCACAATCTCTGTAACCACCCACTCCACGTTTCCTAATTGCCTTTCTGCAGGGGTTATTATTGAGTAATGCCTATTTGGTTGAAAAATTGCACCATAAACAGCCAACAGGGAAGGAAATAAATAATTGCTAATAAATGTCAAAGCGGATTAGCAAAGCAGAATGGCCAAGAAAGAGCAAGATTTTCTTTTTTCTCTTTTTCTTTTGCTCTTTTTCTTTTTCTTTTTCTTTTTCTTTTTCTTTTTCTTTTTCTTTTTCTTTTCCTTTTCCTTTTTCTTTTCCTTTTTTCTTTTTTCTTTTTTTTCTTTTTTTCCTTTTTTTTCTATTTATTTTTCCTTTTTCTTTTTTTCATTTGGAAAACAACTCTCTGCAAAAATTGGCTTCAATGAAAACTATCTCAGGGCCTTGCAGGGGAGTTAATGCTTTGTCATTTCCTCAGAGTGGGTTAAAATCTGTCTGACGCCCCCACAGTCTGCAGCCAGCTTGGAAAAAACAGCCTTTTCTTCTGTAAAACAAGGAAAAAGCATAAAAAATTGATGGATTTCTCCTGAGCACACCAGGAGCTTGGAATATTGGATGCAACGAGCTCAAGTGTTGAGAAAATTGGGAAATTTGGCAGGTTTAGTGACTCTCCAGGGTTTGAAATTTCATAAGATGATGTGCATCTTACTGATATTTAGCAAAAAATCAGCTTCCAGGTCCATTCAAAAGTGGGGGAAATACAATTGAAAGCCTTAAATAAAGTGTAAAACCAGTTATAAATTAGGGAAAAGTGAAAATACAAAGATGAAAATGCTGTTCCTTCACAGCCAGGGGGTGTTTGGGAGTTCTCTTCCCTTTCTGGGAGGAGACACCAGCTTTGCTTTGGCCAGCACAAACCTTTGATTTAAAGATTCATTAACATCCCAGCAAAGCTGAGCTTGCCGGGCTGGCTGCTGGGAGCTGTAAAAGTGACTTATGGAGAAGGGAAAAACAGGAAAAATAAGGAGAAACCCCCACTCAGCTCTGCCCTTGGACCAGCAGCTCCATCCCAGGGTGTCTCCCTTTGCCAGGCAGGGCTGGTTCCTCTGCCTGCTGCAGTGATCTCAGGTTTTAAACCCAAAAAACCTGATTTTTTTAAAACCAGAATGTAAAGAAACAGCCCCATTTGCAGCTACTTCGGCACAAAACCTGGGGCAATCCTCATTTTTTCCTTTCCATTTTCTCCTCTTCCTAGGAGAAACTTGTATTTCCCCCGCTGTTGTGCCGAAGAAATAAAAACCTCAAGAGCGCAGAGGATGCTGAAATGAATTTGCCAAGCCCTGTGTTATTCCTCGTGGCTCCCCTAACTCCTGCCAGCTCAACTTGTGGTCGAGATTACAGCGATAAATCACAAGCTTCTCTTTGAAATAACAGCTCTGATTTCAGCCAGGGGCAGGAAGGAGAAGGAGAAGGAGAAGGAGAAGGAGAAGGAGAAGGGCCCGGCGGGTTGTGCAAGGTGGGGGGACGGGGATGGGGTGGATGGATGGATGGATGGATGGATGGATGGATGGATGGATGGATGGATGGATGGATGGATGGATGGATGGATGGATGGATGGACTCCCCTGGGCTCGGTGGGGAAAGGAGGGGTCCCAAACAGAGCCACACACAATTCCAGGTGTGTCCTCAGCTTGTGGATCACAGGTTGGAATATCAGAGAGGGATTTTTCATGCTCCAGCTGCTGCCCTTGTGTAAGGTTTGGGCATCCTCTTGGGCTCAGGTGGAGTGTGCAGCTACCCTGGGATGCTGGGCTGGACCCTTTGTATGAGGCAGAGGTACCAAACCTGCAGATTTCTCCCCAAAAACCCTCTAAAATCTGTGGATACAGCACAGCTTTAGCACCTTTGGGCCCCAGAATGCAGCTCCCTGCGAGGGTGATGACCCCACAAAGCAAACACAGGTGATGCCCCAAGGTAATGGGGACACCCCACTAAACCCATACCCAAGAAGACTCCCCCATTCCTCCTGCTGAGCCCCCCCCAAAGCAGAAATAACCCCAAAGACACCCTCAGCTTTTCAGTTAACCCAGAGCGAGTTTCACCTCATGCTTTGGGACCTTCAGAAACTTGCAGCACACCCCTATTTTTAGCCTGTCCTCTCAGCCCCAGCTGCTCTGGCTGGGAGACCCTCTCAGGACTCCTGTGGCCAGGCGTTATTTTGGGCTATTTTCAGCTGTGTCCATCTGTGACGGGCCAGCCTGGGCGAAGGAACGTGTGGTTTGAGCATCTGTGAGCGAGACAGGCCGGGCAGAAACGGCTCCAAGGGCTTTTTGGCCGTGGCCAGCAGCAAATGTGGAAGTGGCTCCTCCATCCTGGGGTTGGGGAGGGTTAAATGAAGAAAAGGGTCGCTGTGACCGGTGGGTTTTGGTGCAGCTGAGCCCGACCTCAGAGCAACTCCGTGCCCAAACCCATCCGTGCTCCCAATGGGGCCGAGAGGGTGGATAAGAGGTTTCTCCTCTTCTATGTCACCCCTGTATCTCCTCCTGCAGCTCCTGGCTCTGCCACAGGAGCCTCAGCATCGCTGTTGCATCGCCCAAGCCCTGGTGCAACTCTGGGTGCCGGGGTTCACCCCAATTTTGCTCTCCTGAGGGGCAGATTCACAACTCCCCAGAACCCACGGCCCCAGCGCTTCCCTTTTCTCAGAACAAAGGGTGATGTTTCTCCAGAACAACAACAGCGTTAGACAAAAACACCCACCACCCCCCAAAAAAAGCAGCGCTGGAACTTTTACTTTCCTCAAGCCTTTTGCTAAAATTTCAGGTGGGATTTGGGAAGTTGCTGCAGGTTTGGCAGCTTTCGACTTCGTGTTTTCACTTTTTAAAGTCTGCTGCGGTGACCGAGATCTGCCTGCCTCTCTCACACCACCTTGGCCTGGAAATACCCGCTGGTACATGGAAAATAAACAAAAAACATCTCCAAAGGAGCCTCTGGTTTCTCTGATGGTCTCACCAGGGTCTCTGGTGGCACCAGGAGCCCCCGGGTTGGTGGAAGGCAGCTCTGATGCTGATGGGGATATGAGCAGCTCCTCCAGAGGGGGTGGCCAAGGCCAGTGGTGGTGGCTCCAGGTGTGGACATGGAGTGGCCACCTGACCTTGCTGGTCATGGAGCCTTGGAATGGTTTGGGTTGGAAGGGACCTTAAAGATCATCTCGTTCCAACCCCTATCCAAGCTTTCACTATCCAAGATGGCTTCAAGCTCCGTCCAACCTGGCTTTAAACACTTCCAGGAATCCAGCCCTGGATATTAATCCCTCATCACCCAACCTCAGTGGGGACATTTAGCCACCCAGGATTTCAGCCTCTGCCAGACAATGTAGGTTGGATCCCAGCACCACCTTCACCATCATCCACACAGGGGAGGCCCATGAGCTCCTGAGTGGAGTCTCCACCCCAAAACTGGTCACCCAGAACTGTCCCATTCAAGCCCCACCATCTCAGCTGGCCATTTCCACCTGGACATCACTCCAGGTCATGGCACGGAGCATCCAAGCCTGCCCTGATCCCACCCCACACACCAGAACTGGACACAGCGCTGGCTGCCCTTCCCCTCACCCTTCTCCTGAACCCTTCCCAACCGGGGCTTGTCTTCAAAGCACAACGGCTCGGGATTTATAAATAAAAGAAATAAATAAAGCTCTTTTTAATGTTCAAATTTAGCCCCGGGCAGACAATGTGTCCGCACAGCAAAGACTCGGTTTCCTGTCTGTTTGTCGGGGCTCCTTTAGAGGCTTCCTCTGCACAACAAACGCGGCCCGGAGGGCGGAAAGGGTAAGGACCGAGCTGAAACGTGAACAGAGGGGATTGCACAACACCCCTGGCCACGGGCGGCCTCCAGGCTCTGTGATCCTGCTGGATCTGCAGGCTGAGGGTGCCGTGCCCTTTGTGCACCCACCTGCCCCGGGGTGGCTGAAGATGCCCGGGCACATCATCAGGGGAGCGCCCCGGGGTTGGGGGAAGGCGCACACCCCGGCCCAAAATAGTTCTTGGGATCCACAAAATGAGTCATTTGATTTTTTAATTTTTTTTTTCTCGACCAAAAATATCTCCCCTCTGCTCAACACACGGGGTGGAAGGAAAAGCCGGACGCCGTCTGCGCCGGGCGGTGCCGCAGCCGGTGCCGGCGGATCCTCAGCCTGGAGGAGGTTTGGGAGACTGATCCCTGCTGGGAGTGTGGGAAGAGCAGCGCCAGAGCTGAGAATGATGATGCAGCGTTGTTCTTGTGGTATTTCTGGCCCAGCCAGAAGTGGGAAGTGTCACAAATCTCATGAGGCGCGACGCGGCCTTGTGAGATTTCCAGCTCTTTTGCAAACCCCCCGAGGCCTGGATTCATCTCTGACCTGGTTTGCTTTCTCTTTTTCTTGTTTGTTCCTATAAAATGCCCTTTTGCCCTAAAGGGATGCTCAGTTCTGTCTTCCACCCTGGTGTAGATACAAGGGCATGGAACGGGTACAAGGATTAATTTGCCATTCCACCCTGCAACCTCCTGCACCAAAAAGGGACAAAGAGTCCATCAATAACAGCAGGAGAAAGGAAATCAAGCAGGAAAAATAGATTTCTCTCATTCCCTGGCATACTCAAGATGGCAGAATAAACCCTCCTCCCCGGCCCTGCAGCTTGTCTGACACAGCGTTTATTGGTTAAGGAAAGTTTGGGATGCCAAAAAAAGCTCCTTTATTAAGGACTCTATTAAATGTGTCCCTTTCCACATGAATGTCCCCAAGTTCAGCTTCTCCACCCAGGCCCAGCATGTTGGGGCTTCAGGGACATGGGATCCTGCAGCAATTCCAGGGTCAGACCAAGGGAATCCATCTCCCAGCATGGCTGGAACACCAGCTCCCCTCCACAAAGCACTTTTATTTCCTTCAGAGATGGATCTTTTATTCCTTCAAAGACGAATACTTGGACAAAATACCTTGGGGGAATTTTCCTTGGAGAATTTTGTTTGCTCCAGACCTTCCCCCCCATCCAACACTCCCAAGAATGGAGCAAACCTCCTGGGAGGAGCAAATACGACAATAAAATCATTTAAGTCAGAGAAGATCTCTAAGATCACCAGGTCCAGATGTTTAACGAGCCAAGGCCACCACAGACTGAGGTGACAAAGGAGAGGCTCAACCCATTTACAAGACACCAGCGAATCCACCCACAAGGAAAAGAGGTTTGGGAGCTCTCGGGGCTTTTCCCCCTTCAAGGTCTTGCTCCAGCCCTGAGAGACAGAAAACCAACAGGGGGTTTTAGGGCACTGACAGGAAAGCAGCTCACGCCCCACTTCTCACCCGCCGAGATGTAAATGAGCCCCGAGGCCACTCCTGCACCCACTGCGGTGCTCATCGCCTTTTTCTGCCAGAATTTCTGCAAGGAAATTCTGATTTTTAAAGCAGGGGCCACCCCCGGGCTCAGCATCCCACGGTGGGAAACCCAGGAGCTGAGATCTCGCTGAGAGCAGAGAGCTGCAGATTAATTAATTTTCGGCAGAGGCCAAAGTCCGAACTCAGGGCTTGTTTTGTCATGGGGAATGGATCTCATCCTGGCTCATCCCAGCAGGAAAAGTCCTCCTTAATTATTCAGGAAGCTTCAGTAGAATAAAATAAATATTTATTTAGTGAATTTTTTTCTCTCTCTCTCTCTGCACGTGGGTTTTGTGCATTGCAGCTCATTGGTTTAAATTTTTTTTCTACTTACTTCAAAAATTTGGTCTCAAGCCAGAATTCCTCTGAAATTCCAGCTTCAGGAGGAGACTGTAACACAAGCACACAGTAAATAGCTGGAAAAAGAGAGGGGTGACAGGATGGGGAGGAGTTTTTTCAGCTCCTTTCAGTGAAACTCCAGGTTTTGCCTCTACAAAACTGAGAGCAGCTCTTGGTGTTGGAGGAAAGAAGCGGGGAAACTTTCTTTGCAGCTCTGTGAATTTTCAAAGCTTGAGCACTTGCCTTTTGTACCTCAGAACCAGATGAGATGAGCACAGCTGCAGACTCGGAAGCTGACGCACGTGACGGGAAAGAAGATGCTGGTTTTGGGGAGGATTGGGTCTGTCCCAAATCCAGCCTGAGAAAAGCTGATTGAATGTGCAGGACAGCAGCTCTGACTCTGCCAGCCTCCACTTGTAACCAAAAAAAAAAAAAACCAACAAACCCGAATAAAATAGCTAAAAGTAAGGAACAGGAGAGATATGATCAACTCACGATCATTTCTTATCTCAAGGAAAAGCAGAGGTGTGCTGAAGTCAGCTCGGATTGGGGTCACAGGTCCATGGGCCACCTCAGGCAGGATTCCCGGAACGCCGGGGTCACCACACCGTGCCCAACTGACAGCTGAGGCTGGAGGTGAGCCTTTACAGCACACCAATAAAAGGGGAAAACAAACGTTACCGTTCGTTCCCATCCTCCTATTTTAAGGTCTGGCCCTGCCCTGAAATCAGATCCCACCTCTGGCAGCTCCTCGGCGTCCATTGGTGACGGCCACACAAATCAGGAGTGAATTATTAAATCCACCGGGCTCGTTTCCAGCCTCACCTCTCCTGATAGCCCTGAGGGGCTGATAAGGAACAGGATGTCTCAAGGACTGGGTTGTGAGGAAGGAGCTCCTCCTGAACAGCTCCTGGGTGTTTGGAGATGAATAAATTCACCGTGGGGCAAGGTGACAACCAGCCCCAGGTTATTCAGCCTTTGGAAAATGAACCTCCATGGACAGGCAAAGATTTTCCTGCACTTGGGGTTGCTGCTCCTGTGCAAAAATGTTCCAGAGGCTCCAGGCATCGTTTATTGCCTTCCTCATATTTCTCATTTTAGAAAGAGGCTGCTACAAACTCCACCAGTTTCATAAAAAATTATGGTGGAATCCCCAGTTTTCCACTGTTGTGCTTAAGTGTTTAAACTCTTCAAGACGTGGCTGCCCCATCCCTGGAAGTGTCCAAGGCCAGGCTGGACAGAGCTTGGAGCAACCTGGGTTGGTGGAAGATGTCCCTGCCCTGTCAGGGAGTGGGGATGGATGAGCTTTAAAATGCCTTCCAACCCAGACCTTTCTGGGATTCTGGGATCCAAGAACCAAAATGAGGAGAGAGGACCAGAAATGACACAGCAATCCCTTTTCCTGCAGCAGCTCAAAAAGATGATGTCACTTTACCAGAAATACAGAATAGTTTCCCAACAAGGCAAAGCCAAGGCCAGGTTTTGCTTTCACATCGAGCCCTCTGCAGTTTCAATCTCACAGCAGGAAGAGTTCCAGGCCAGGTAAAATAATTTGGGATGGAAGGGATTATCAAAGGTCATCTAGTCCAAACTACACAAAATCCTCCCTGGTACTCAAACCCCTCCTGCAATGACATCTCTTGGCTTCATGACTCTTCATTACAGCAAGAAGCTTCACCCAGAAAATCTGATGGGGGAAAATTAAGAAATTGTGCTTTTACTGAACACCCAAAATCGTTTCACTGGTTGAAAATTGATTTCCCCTGAGCCACCATTGCTTTGTATTTCATCAGAGGGCACAGCCCTCAGCCTGAGAAGATGGGAAAGGACATTCCAGGGAATCACAATCCTGAGGGCTCTCACTGATCCTGCCCTGCTCCAGCTGGGACTCGACGTTTCTCCTGGGGGAGTTGCACCTCATGACTTTGATTTCCCAACCCAGCCAAGCTGTAAAACCCCTCGGTTTCTCACAACCCACGGCAAGGTTAAAATTACCCCAGAATTTCCAGACTCTGGTAGAGACCGAGAGTTTCCCACATCCACCCCGAGGGCAGAGCCACGCAGGGTGGGCACAGGGGGGATGTTTCCCCACCATTCACAGCCTGAGGTTGGTCTGCTGCCTGAATCTCAGGTTGGATATTAGGAAGAAGTTTTTCACTGAAAGAGTGATTAAATATTGGAATAGTCTGCCCAGGGAGGTGGTGGAGTCACCATCCCTGGATGTGTTTAAAAAGAGACTGGATGTGGCACTTGACACCATGATCTAGTTGAGGTGTTAGGGCTGGGTTGGACTCGATGACCTTGAAAGTCTCTTCCAACCTCCACATTCTGTGATTCTGTGATTCTGTGATTCTGTGATTCTGTGATTCTGTGATTCTGTGATCTCAGCCCCACAAAAGGACACCCAGCACCGTGGGCAGGAAAGAAGAATTGAGCAGACACCGTGCACCAGAGATGCTCCTCAGGAGGAACCCAGGAGATGTCCCCTCCTCCAGGAGAGACTGGTGCTGTGTCCTGCCCAACAGAGGGATGGAACCCCTCTCTCCTTTCTGATCCCATCCTCAGCTAATCCAGCTCTTGGCCATCACTCCACGGGGGTTGGTCCCCACAGCCATGAGTGGGCTAGGGGAATTAAGGATGTCCATGGAGAAGGGGGCTGTGTTGGGGGGCTCTGACTCTCCATGCTGCAGCCACAACCCCTGGCCCAGGTGTGGGTCTGAGAGAATTTTAGTGGCTTAGCAGCCACTAACATTTTCCCAAAGGAAAAGTTTCTCGAGAAAGAAACTTTTTCTCAAAACAACCTTGGTAAACAACTCTGCTTTCTCAAAATAATCTTTGTGCAGATGGTGTTTTCTGTTTCTCCAGTTGAACCAATGGCATTAGAAAAGTGTCGTTCCTATTCACCAATCGTGTTGAGTCTGTATCGGAACACCTTATAAAAGGTAGTAAGAATTAGACATTAAAGAGCCTTCTTTTTCTGAATTATTTGGAGTTTTTCATGTCCAACAGCGACAGTCCAGGCTCCCCTCAGCCCCTGGTTTTGGGGCTCAGCTCGGCCACACTTGCTCCTTCCCCTCCCAGGGATCTGTTGGACGATGCTGTGTAGGACCAGGGCTGGACTTTTGGCAGGGCAGATGTTCACCCTTCTCTGTTGATTCCTGAGCTGCACCAGCGATGAACCTCCCTCCAACCATCACCATCTCTCACTTTCCCCCACCTTTTCCATCTCCTGCTCGGTGGTGAGCACCACAGACCACCTTCCCCACCTTCCCAACCACGAGCCTCCTTCCCCCAGGCTCTCCCTGCCCTTGCTGCTGACGCCACAAGTGAACATTTCCCGCTGATTTTTCCTTCTTTGCCTTAAATGCAAGCAGGGTGTCCCTTCCCTTCTCCATCTGAAGACAGAGCTGAGAGACTCTTCCCATCTCTCCTTGGATCAGATCTCCTTCAGACCTCACCATCTGCCCGAGGAAGGGCTGGAAGTCACATTGCTCATGAGAATTTAGGAGCAAACAGAGAAAACTTGGGTTGAAGCAGCAAAGCAATTCAGCAACTCTGGAATATTTGGGTATTTTTACAAAAGAGGTGTCCAGGCCCTCCTCCAAAACAAAACCAGACAGTATTTCTGGGGCAGAGGTGTAAAAACATTCCCCAAAATGATCCCTCTTGCTGTTTTCTAGCCGTGATCCTTGGGAAGACCAACCCTGCAGACCTGTCCATGAGCCAGATTTACCTCAGGGAGAAGTGGTAACTTCTCAAATACAGAACAGAAAGACACCGGCAGGGAATCACTTGTTTCAAACCATGTGTTGCTTCCACATCCCTCAGTCCTCCCTCTGAAGCCCAACAAAAGAAAAAGCAGGAACCATGGGATGCTGGAAATTGGTGTTATTGAAACTAATTGCTCCAAAGTCTAAAAATCTCGTTATCCTTTTGGGGGTTTGAGCAGCCTGGTCCAGGGGAAGGTATTCCAACCTCTAGGGAGAGGCTGGAATGAGATGAGCTTTAAGGTTTCCAACCCAAATCCTTCCATGTTTCTATGATTTGCGTTTCTCTGAAAAACGCCCAGCAGAGAGTAGAGAGGTTTTACATATCCCATGTGAATTATTCTCTCAGCAAGAGCTGGAGCAACTCTTCTGAACACCCAACTAGGTTCACACATTGGGGTGAAAAAGAAGGGAAAGGAATATTTCTCCAGCTTGGAGTATTTTTTTTAACCATCACATTGCAAAGATCTCCTTGTGCAATTTCTCCTGAAATGCCCTTCTGCTTCTTCCCATTTCCATTTTAGGGCTGAGACCGAGTTCTTCTAAGGAGCAGCAGCAGAGGCCCAGGTTACCTGGAGGCTCTGGGCCACCCAGACCCGCAGAAAAAGCTCAGACTGGTTTTTATGGCTCATCGGTGCATCCGGGTGTTTGGTTATTGCAGACAAATCACCTGCAATAAAAACATGTCAGAGCAGGACACAGCCCCTAAGCCCAGACAGACTGAGGGAGAAGGGAGGGGATTTCAGCCAGGACTTGGTTTCAGACTTGGTCTGATGACAACCCCAAATTTCTGAGCAAATATCGCCGTGTTTCTCCTCGTCCCTGTGCTGCCTTTGCTGCTGTGGCTTGGGTGGAGCCTCTTTTCACCACCTGGTTTCTGGAGTTCAGGCAAAGACCTGCAGAGGGAGAGGGCATCTGCCAATAGCTGATTCTGAAAATTAAGTGGCTGTCACGTTTTCTGGGGTTTGGGATCTCCTCCCTGCAGCCAAGTGCAGCTTGAGGAAATCCTGCACCTTCACCTGCTCACCCTCGGCTCTTCCCACCACCTCCTCTTCCTTCTTCTGATGGAGCTGGGAGGCACAGAGCTGAGGAGGCGCCTTTGGCTGATCCTTGTGTTGCCTCCACAGCTCTGACCACATGGTTTTGGCCCTTGAACCAAGTCCCACCATCCACCCAAACCAAAAGACAATTGAAAACTGTCACATGAAACCGTGTCAAAAAAAAAACCAGTCACGAAATGGGGCAAGGCCCTTGAGATCCACCAAAGTCAACTCTGGATGGGTCTTCCTGCCAGGTTTCCATCACAAATCATCATCCTTTGCCATAAAACCACCCGAGGGGAGCATAAATCCCTTTGGAAAAGGAGGTGGGAGCCTCTATGCAGCTTTCCTGCCTTCCCAAGGAGACAGAGCCCGCGTGGGGACGGGGCTGCTCCCACATTACAACACCTCGCAGGAAGAGCCCAGAGGAGCTGCCTCTGGACAGGCTGCTGTGCTGAAACAGGGGGGGCATTGAGCAATCAGACCAGTTGGAGAGGCTGGTGTCTAGAAATAAAAAGTGACTGTTTGTTTTCTAACGCCCCAGAGGCGCCTGGGGGGGCCGGCGCCGGGCGGGCACAGGTCGGAGGAAGCAGCTGGAGCTGCTGGCTCTGGGATTCCCGAGCAGTTCAACTGTGAGCTGGGACCTGCCACCCACTTGTGGTTGCAGAGCACTGGATGGAGGCGCCTGCAGAGCTTTTCCTCTCTCTCCAGGTTGAGCTGGGGTAAATCTCAGGATTTAGCTGGAGCAGACCTCGCCTTCCTCCTCCCCAGCCCATCAGACTTGTTCTCCAGGCAGATTTGGCACTGGGTAACTCCTCATGCTGGGTGTCAGGCATCTGGGAGGGGTGGGTAGATGCTTGTTGTCCTCATGGACACTGAATTCTTCTCCTGAAGCCACTTCCAGTGGCGTTTTTGATGTTTGCTGAAGGACATGTCCAGAAACACGTGATGAACAAGGTTAAATACAACCCAGGATATAACCCGGCTCATTTTCTCCCAAGGGAAATGCTTCCCAGAGGCCTAACTGCCTTCCAGCCACAAATCTCAGGAGAAAGGTTGGCTTTGAACCCAAATGACACCCCTGAGTCAGTGAACAAACCATCGAGGGGCTGCAGTGTTGATCACATCCTTCGCAGCACCCAGAAATCAAAATGTTCCCGTGTCCACCATATAGATGTCTTTAGGTTGGAAAATCTTAGAAAATTCCCCCAAATTTCCTTCTTTGGTCCACCCTTCTCTGCCAGATGTCAGGAGGATTTGGTAAGCACATGGCTCCTTCCCAAATATTCTTGAGGGAACCCTGTATGTCCTGAAAATCAATGTTTCCTTCATGGAAACCAAGCTCTACTCTCCTTCCCATGTGGAACCTTCTGCTCCTGATGGCCTGGGCAGGACTTCAGCCTGGGCAACTCCCAGAAATTCCCTTCCCATTCCCACAGGCCTTCCTGGGAAACAAGGAGATATCCTGACATCAAGCAGGAGTTGGATGGTGCAGCTGCTCTGACTCCAAGTGTGGGACACCACCAAAAAAAAGCAGCAAGAATTTCAGGGAGGGTGGTCTGAGCTTCTCATTTATGCTCCACTGTCCTGCTACACCACGAGGGTCATTCAGTGGAGGGGATAAATGACCCCCAGGGTTTGGGGACAGGGTCCTCAGCCAAAAACTTGGGCCACTTTTGGGACTTGCCAGCAGACAAGCCACTGACAGAGAGGAGCCCACACTGGCACTGAGGTTTCACTTCAGGGAGGTGACAGAGAGGAACCCAAGTGAACAGAAACCAACGAAAGTTTTTGAGTCACCAGTCGCCCAAAACCACCAAGACAGGGCACAGCTGCACCAGCAGCTCCCTGGAGCTGCCCAGGGATGGGTGCCCAGGATGCAGGCACTGCCTCTGGATTGGGGCACTTCCAGGCCCCCCCAGCTTCCCAGATGGGGATGGCAGTGCCAGGAAAAGTGAGAGACGTGCAGGAATTCCCTCTGGAATTTCAGGAAAGCCGCGGTGACTCTGGGCCAGAAGACTCCTGTGTGAAATCAGTGCATTTACCTTGGAATTGTTCTGCAACATCAGCCTCAGGGGCTTCCTCGTGATGGATTGCAGGATGGAGAAACCCAGTTTGGGACCAAACCCAGACCAAATCCAGGCATCAATCCTAAGCCAAACACCTCTGCAAGCCCTACCTGGGTTAAAACAGGAACCCTGCCCACCCCATCACCCTTCTTACATCCCAGTGGCTTCTTCCCAGTCCCTCCTCCTCCTCCAGTCCCACTCCCCTTCCTGGAAATTCCAGGCGTTTCCTCTTGGAATCTCTTTGGGATGGGAGCCACGGTGCTGGTTAAGGTCTCAAAGCGAGCTCTGGGCTCTGGCAACACTAAAAATAACCAGTGCAATAAAAGGCACCTCAGCTCCCCACGGCTCTTCCACGGTCTGGGGTGGAAATTGAGAGAGTCCTGGGCAGGAGCAGGTGGCTCCAGGCGAGCACAAGGTGATGGTTTCTGAGGAAGGACTTGGCCCTGCACATCTGGGGAAACCACCAGCGGGGTTTCTGGTGTGCCAGGCTCCAGCCCATCGTGTGTTTCACGTGTTGTTCCACCAGCACAGCCCACAGAGAGTGCCTGGCTCACACCTCCACCCTGCCAGGCCCCACGGGAGGCTGGGGAGAGGGCAGAGAGGGCTGGAGCAGGATTAAATCCCGTGGGATCCTCAGGAAGGTCAGAGAAAGGCTGGGCAGTGCTCACAGTGCACCTGCAGGTGCCATCCCCGCCTCAGTGGCACAGCATCCCATTGGAGCTCACAGGAGTTGGGGTCTCCTCTGCCTTTAGGATCCTGGTGCATCCTAAATAAATCTTGGTGTGCAGCCAGCTCTTCTCACAAGCCCCAAATCCAAGTGCAGAGGATGTGCACAAGGGCACGGGCAGGACCACGAGCATCCCACCAACGGGGCTGGGGCAAAGATGGAGGAATTCCCTTAATCCTCATGTTTGATCACAAAGTTCAAGCTGGTTCTCCCATCTCAGGGCACTCCCCTAGAGCAGATCCCTGAGAAACCTGGATGGAGAAGTGTCCTGGTTTCTGCTGGGACAGATTTCATTTTCTTCTCAGCGGGGATGAGCAATTGTATTGTGCATCACCTGCTGCCCCTCACTTTTGTTCCTCTTTCCTTTTCATTACAATTACTTTATATTTTTATAATTGGAATCCCTGGATGGTTTGCGTTGGAAGGGACTTTAAAACTCATCTCATTCCACCCTCTGCCACGGGCAGGGACACATTCCACTATCCCAGATTGCTCCAAGCACCATCGAACCTTGCCTTGAGTATTCCCAGGGATGGGGCAGCCACAGCTTCTCTGGGCAACCTGTGCCAGGCCCCACCTCCCTCACAGGGAGGAATTTCTTCCCAAAGTAAAGAACTTCTTCCAAAGATTAAACTGGTTCTCAATCCACAGGGTTTTTTCTTTCTAATCCCCCTGCCCCTGAAGGGGTGACAGGGAATGAGGGAGGCACCTGGCTGTCAGCTGGGATTACACCACGAGAGGACAATGAGGAAATGCTCCCATTTCCCATAGGAAAAGAGGAAGTTTTTGGACACAACCATAAAAAACCGCCCCCACCCCATGACCTAGAAGCATCACGCCCAGCTCAGTGCTGTGGCAGATGAGCAGGGACACATCTTCCTCCTTCCTCCCTGGAATGAAGGCTGGATCATGCAGGTGATCCCTTTTCCCTCCCTCCATTGCATTTCAGCATTTCGACTCATTTCTTTCCTGCCTGGAGAAGAACCCAGGAAGTTCTGGAAGAGGAAGGAGGTGACAGAGGCTCAACACAGACCCCACCACAGGTAAAACCAAATCAGGGGCAAGTCAGAGGTCCCAGACTCTCCCCACCAGCTCTGAGACCCCACTCACCACACCCAAAAACCACATTGCAAGAGAAATACAAAATATAGCACTTTAATCGCAAGGAGATATAAAAATTTACCAAAAAAAAATTAATAAACCTCTGGCATACAATAAATAGGCAGCTTTGGTGGCACGCACACATGTGCAGTCCTGCTTTGGGAGGCACCAGCAGCTCCCCAGAGCTGGGGCCACACACAGAGGCTGTGAAAACGAGGATTTACACATGGATGACGCTGCCTGGACACGCTTGGGAGAGCCCCACACGTGTCTGGGAGGGTGAAGCCAAGCTATTCACACTACGCTGCAATCTCGAAAAATTAAAATTCTGTATATTTATATAAACTTTGGCTCTGGTCAGGAAAAATTAAGATTCCTAAGTTTTCATATTCAATATTTACATACAGAACCTCTGCATCGGTTTCCAAACTTCGACCCACTTCGGCATGAAAGAGAAACACATAAATCTCACAGCAAAAATAAAGAGGAATTTCAGGAGTCCTCTTGGGGAGGCACACCCTGCCTTCCATCAGCAGGACTCTTCAGGGGGGGAAAGCTGATTCCTGGATATAATTTCCTAAATTTGAGCATTCTAAGGCTTTTCCAAGAGTCACCTCCTATGAAGCTGCTGCTCTCAGCAAGGTCTGAGTTGCAGATCGTTGGGGCAGGTGGTCACAGCTGTTGATTTTTGGTTCTGCTTGACTGGCCCTCAACAAAGGCAACAACACAAAGCAAAGCCAGCCCTGACTTTCCTGCACAGCTTGGATGCTCCCTTGTCCCCCAGCCATGAGCTCTAGACAGTCCTGGGACTAGAAAAGTCACTTTTATCATCAATTGTTTACAGGACAAGCACCAAACATCCAACCCATTCGCTCATGGCAATTTTCACATTTTCACCGCTGGATTTATAGAGACTCTGCACTGGAAACAGCAAAGAACAAAACCCAAAAAAAAAAAAAAGAAAAAAAGGGGGGATTTTAGGCTGTGATGGGACTAATTTGGGCCTGGATAAGCCCAGCCTAGCAGGCTGTGAGGGAGGGGAGCAGGGCTCAGACTGCAATCTGCTGGTTCTCTCGGAAGAGCGGCCGCGTCGCGCAGATGTCCTGGAAGATCCGGTAGCTCTGCTCGTGCTGGGGCTCCTCGGCCATGGGGAGCATGGGGCTGGAGCTGCAGCTCTTCCCAGCCTCGTCCACCATCTGCCTCAGGTACAGCTGCTCCACCTGGGACAAAGGGAAAAAGGTCAGAAATTCCCAAGTTTTCGTATTCAATATTTACGTCTAGAATATCTACATTGGTTTCCAAATTTTGCTCCGCTTTGGCATGACAGAGAAACACGTGTCCAAGGAGAACTGTCAGTGAAGAGGGTTCTCTTTGGACATCTCCTGCTGCTCCATCCAGTGGAGATGGGGCGGGGGACACACAGCAGAGCACAGGTGGGCAGGTCCTGCCAGGACAGCAGGTCTGACTCAACGAGCACCTGCAGGAATAAAGGAGCAGCCCCAGGAGCTCCTGGGGACATCGAGGTGCAAGGACAGGCTGGGGGATGTCCCAGCACATCCAGAGTGATCCACTGGGGCAGACAACAAGAGGTGACAGGGTCAGAGGTTGTGCAGGAGGCACAGGACCCGTCTGATCTTGTAAAACCCTCACAGGACCTCACAGACCTGGTGGGTCTCTGCCACACCCTCCCTGTGCCCTCCCTGTCACGTCCCTGCTGCCACAGCCTGGTTGGCCCAAGAGGCTCCAGAAACCCCCTGTCCTGAGCCTCTTCAATCCTAGAACTGCTGCAGCTTCTCCAAGGAGAAGTTTCTGACCAGAGGCCACGAGGACTGACCCCACATCCTATCCCCTCCTTCACCCTCCTAAGGCTTCCCAACCCCACTGCTGCCAGTCACGGCTGCTGGCCACATCACTGACTGATCCCAAATCCACCAGTCCAGGGTCCACTCCCCCATTTCCCACAGGAAAAGGCACAAGTCCCAGTGCCAACACAAGATCAGGAGGAAAAGCAAAGATTTCCCTGCAGCTCACAAAACTTGTGCCCTTAGGGAGTTTTATTTGCAAACCCAGCTCTGGGAATTTGATAATCAGCAGCCCAAGCACCTCTCAGGAGGCTGTGGAAAAGCACCACACTTCCACCTCCTATCCAGGCACCCAAATGCCCCGTGGCTCCAGGGGCTGGAGCACTGCTGGCAGAATTCCCACCTTGTCTGGGTCCCTTTTTCTCCCGTACCTGGACAAGGATGAGTTTACACCTCAGTGGCACGGCATCTGGGAACTCCTCCCCGAAGCACAGCATGACTCTGCTGTCTGGGAAGCGGCCCTGGTTGTTGTAGTACTGCTGCAGCTCTGCAAGGACACAGGAAAACTTGGAATTTGCCTTCCAGAGGSTGCTGGACTTTGTTACACATCCCTGGGACCAAACACCCTGCAAGGAAGCTGCGGGCTCAAGCAAAGCCTCCACCTTTGGGATTTGCCGTATGACCCAAAACACCACATTGTTCCTTCCTAGGGGTGGTAGTGTCACCTGCTCATCCTGAGCACTTGGGAACCCAGCAGTGGTGGCTTCAGAGTGGTGCAAAGGAAAAGGGCTCCAGCCTTTCAACCCCACCACAGGGCCCAAGGGGGTCTCACACTGGCTTCAAGCTCCAGAAACCCTTTGTGCATTGTCCCAAGGCTTTGGGATCCCAGAACTGCCTCAGCTTTTCCAGGGAGTTTCTGGCCAGAGTCATAAGGAGCCATCCCTGTCATCCCATCCCCTCCTCCACCCACCTGAAGGTTTGCCAACCCCAAACTGCTGCCATCCAGGGTTGTTCACCACAYCTTAAACCAACCAATGGAGGGATTTATTCCCCACAGGAAAGAGCAGGAAAAATCCCAACACCAAAAAATCMTGAGACTCCCACAAACCTCGGAAGAACAAGTTGGTGTCGAAGATCTTCACCACCTCCTCCCGGTCCAGTTTGTTGGGCCTGTCCTTGTAGGCCATGGTGTTGCCACTCCAGAAGACCCTGCCCTGGCACAGCCTCTTGATGAAGATGCCCTGCTTGTTGCTGTGCAGGAGGACTCCCCTCTCCAGGTGCCCGAAGAGCTTCCTGGTGATCTGCTTCTGGCGGTCGTTCTGGATGGCGTCGGCCGAGGGGAACCGCACGTGCTCCAGGGCCTCGGGGGCGTAGAGCTTCTCCCCGTGGCCCGAGRGCTGCCCCAGGGAGATCCTGCAGCCCTCAGAGCACGAGGTGCTGACGTGGCCCACCAGCCTCCCGCTGTAGTAGAAGCTGATCACCATCTGGGAATAACCTGGGAGGGGAAGGATGGGGAGGTCTCGTCAGGAAAGGACGGGCCTGTTCCTCACCGCCATGCCCTAATGCAGGGGTGCCCCACAGATAAGAAGGGTTGGAGCYGAGCAAGGCAGATCTGACCAGTCTGGTTACCACTGTGTTCTCCTTTATTTCATCTCAAATGGCTGTTTATATACATTTCTAGATAGTTTACAAATTTAGTAGCTTTTCCATTGGCACGCAGCATACAAAGGAATGTAAACAAACATTGTTTAACTTCTTCTTAAGGTGGCTACCACCTGTCTATTACTAACTCTACCTRTTAACYTTTAAAACCCTTTCAYCTTTCCCTAACRCCTTAATMACTAATTTTAACTGTGCCACAAGTTCTGTAGCTTAATTTTAACTGCGTCACAGGCCTCAAGGCCTCAGAGCCTTCAAGGCCAAACCTCAGCCRGGCAGGCCTCAGCTGGGTAGTTCACTGTCTTRKTCAGTATCTCATTCTAAGTACAGAATGAGATTCTTTCTCTCAGAAAATCTGCTACATCCAAATCCCAAATCTCCTGGGAAATTTCCAAATTTCCTGGCTCTCTCTCTTGGTGGAAGGACATCTCCCCCAGGCTGGCCCAGGGCTGACCAGCAAGTGAGAGCTCCCAGTATTAGAGGATCATGAAATTGGGGTTGGAAGGGACCTCTGGAGATCACCCTGTCCCAGGCAGGGTCACCTGGAGCAGGTGACACAGGAACAAATCCAGGTGGGGTTGGAATGTCTCCAGAGAGGGAAATTCCACAACTCCCTGGGCAGCTGYTCCAACACTCTGACAASCTCCACRGGAGGTTTTTCCTYATGCTGAGGTGGAACTTCTGGTGGTTTAGTTTACATCCATGAAATATATTGATCCTCTCCCTGTTGCCTTTGCTCCACACTCCCCCCATGCCATGGGCAGATCCCCCCATTCCAAAGGCTGGCTGATCCCAGCATCCCAAGCAACTGCTCTCTGCCCCTGTGCCAGCAGGCAGGATTCATCCCAGCAGGGAAATGTGGATAAACCAGGAGGGTGCAGCACCTCCTAAACCCAAAGCAAAGCCTCCCCCAAGGTGGGGGACAGAGTCAGAGCCACCTCCTGCCACCACAGACAGAGAGGGGCAGCTGCTGGCCAGGTGAGGTGTCTTACCTGAGTGATACTGCTCGTAGCTGGAGTATCCATTCATCAGGGGCAACGCTGTGGGCACAGAAAGCCAAGCTGAGCCTGCATTCCCAGCTCCCAAATCCCAATCCCACAGTTTCCCGCACCAGCCCCCTCATTTTCTGTCTCAGGTTTCCCAGGTCCCACATGGGAAATACCAGCAAAACCTCCCAGCTGGATTTCTTAACAAGTAAGATATTCAAACATTCTTAATAAGAAAGACAAAGTGTTTCCCATTCCTTATCCCCACACAGGAAGATTTTTTCTGCCTCAAAAATCTCCCAAATGCCACACAAGCAGTTGGCTACTTACCAGGGCTGGGCTGCTGCACCCACCAGTCGGGGATTGGGGGGTTCCTGCAGGTCTCCTGGGGGGGTGAGGGGCTCCTCTTGATGATCCCCAGGTACTCATCCACACAGGAGGGCTGTGGGGCAGCAGACACCGGGATCAGAGCGGGTTTGATGCCTCCAGCAAGGCACTCAAAGCACTCAGGGAGGCTCCAAATGGCAAAGCCAACTGATTTTTGGGGGTTGGAAAGGTCAAAGCAGGCATTGCCCAGGCTGTACACTGKAATAACACCCTCAAGGGGAGCAGGCAGGTGTGAGGAGGCCAAGAAGGGGCACGGAGCTGTGACAGATTCCATCCCCAGTGAAACTCTCTCCCAGCTGGATGCACGTGGAAAGCTGGAGCCAACAGCAGCACCTCMCCCAGCTGGCTCACCTGAACCAGCTGCAAATCCAACACTGCAGCTGCGGGATTTTGGGAATTTAGTGCTTTATTTACCAGGCTGCTTGAGCCACCCAGTGCACCTGCAGCCAGCCAAGGTGAGGCCTCACCTCTTTGATGAGGTCCTCGATGGCAGAGGAGCTGCAGTCCATCTCCGTGACGTCRTTCAGGCTGCTCCCGTTGGCAATCCCTGCTTTGCCTGCAAGGAGAGGTGGGAATGCAGTGAGAACACCCACACCTGCCAAGCACAGCTCATCTCGAAGGRTTTTAGAAGCTTTTCATCCAGTGAAAGTTATGAAACCAAGAACCACAGCAGAGCCACGTAACAGCACCTTGGAGAGGGTCACAGCCCCTCCAGAGCTGCTTTTTGGGGCTAAAAAAAATCACTTTACATCTCATTCACCCCCACACAGGGACCAGCAGCAAGAAAAATCAAARGCCTGGCTGGTGATAGAGACAGATCTGGAGCAGAGGAGAGGGTCTGGGGTTTTTTTTTGAGCACCCCAGAGACTGGGGCTGGGGCTGCTGCTTCTCCTTTTCCCACCAGGCACCCCAGGGCAGTGGTGCTGCTGGTGGGAACCTGCAGTGCCATTTGCATAGTGGCAGCCCAGCCCCTGTGTGAACGGGCTGGAGGGGACAGAGATGCTAAAGGCAGATTTCCTGACTGCAAAATCATTCTTTTTTTTTTTTTTGCAAGTTTTTCACTTAACAAAAAAGGACAAAGCACACAGGCTCCCCTAACCACAACTACAGTTATAGTTAGTGTGACCTGAGCCACACACTGGAGAAGMTCTCTGCAAAATTATTGCTCCTCCAGCAAGAAGAGGGGATTTATTGCAGCTCCCAACCATCCTCACAGGGCAGGGGTTGGGAGGAAAAAAAGCTCGAGGTTCATGTCCCTCCCTCAGGCAGGGAAGGTGGAATTTGCCCCTACAACATCCTTAGGGGATGGGAGCTTCCACGAGGCTGCAGCTATCCCCTATTTCCTAGGGGGTTTAGGGTTTAAAAAAACGAAGCCTGGCCTTTCTCCTCCTCTCCCTGTCACCCCCCTGGGGACATCTGCAAAGCAGGACAAGCAAAGAGGCAGAGCACAGAGCAGGGCCTGGCCAGGAAGCCTCGCTCAGGGGCAGGGCTGTGATCACAGGTGGGACCCACAGCAAGGCTCAGCCCTTTTCCTGGGGGACTCACACTTCTGCTCCTCCTCTGGCACGATCCTATASACCTTGTAGGGCTCGGAGATGTCCAGCTGGGACCTGTCTGTCACCTCCTCAAAGTCAGGGCTCTTGTTCAGGGCGCAGCGGAGCCGCGTCTTCCACGTGGCCGGCTCCGCTTTGTCGCCTTCCTTGAACTTGCCTTTGAAAACAGCCCAGGCCTGAAGAAAAAAAAAAGGAACAAAAAAACCCCCAAAAATTAAGAAAATCCTCCCTGTGAGCTCTACAAAGCCTCTCAGGGAGGAAGAGCTGGGGTTGCAGAGAGCATTTTGCATCTTGCACCCTCTTCGAGCATCTCTTGGGGATTTGCTGTTTCACTCCTAGACTGCGGCCACCTGCACAGTCACCACACCTGGAGGGGTTTTTTTGGGGTGCAGAGCAGCACTACCTGCCTCAGAAAGGCAGAGAAGTCTTTTAGAACCCAGGTTTGCAAAAAAAAAAGCAGAGGTCAAAATCATGATGKGTGGGTTCACTTCTRCACCTACRGGTCAGGAGCTGCTGGGAACATGARGAGTCGCTGCTYAATTAAAAGTCAAAATAAACCTCATTTTCCAGCTCCTGACTAATAAATTAATAACTAAATAAACTGGTTTCTCTAAGATCAGAACATCATTTGTGTTTTTGGTGGGAGAATATACATTACCACTGAAGGAAGAATGAAAAATATTACATATTTTTTTAAATATACAAATTGATTTCTTATGTAGATATTTCTGTATTTTCAGAGGGTTGAGTTCAAGGCTACCCTCATAACTCAGTGCTCCCAAACCAGTTGTTATTGAAATGAATCTCCTTCACCAAGTACAGACACTTGAAAGTGGGGTCAGAGGGAAGGGAATTCCTGGGGAAGACCTGACCTTTTTGCTTCAGGCTGGAATTTKCCCATATTTTTCCAAAACTGGGAAACCCCCATTCAGTGAAATCCTTCCTTCCCACCTGCAAAGTCTTTTAAGGTTTGTTGTTTGATTTTTTTTTTTAATATAAATCCAGCATTTTATCAAGAGAAGCTGATGAGAAGTTTAGAGCGGGTCAAAAGCTGCTTCTCACTTCACACACGCTGAAAAACCTAAAACCGGTCCTAACTTTTGACAAAAAGTTGATAAATCATCCCCAAAAATAAAATAAAATAAATAAATAAATAAATAAATAAAAAGCCTGGGAGACCAACTGCAGCATCCCCTGCAAGGGTTAAAGATGTAAAACCCAGAGACAGCGTGGCCACATCCCACCAAGGGACAAAAACCACCAAGAAAAGGCATCAACCACCTGTGCTTTACCTTAAAAATAGAAGCATCCACCTCCTGGTTGTAGTCCTGCTTCCCGGCGTGCTTCCAGGGGATGCGGAACATGGATTTCTCCTCGTTCTCCCAGATGAGCCCCGGGTAGAGCTCGCTGTCGATCTGCTCGATCAGCCACTGCCTCAGGCGCCTGCCGCCGTTCCGGTCACACATCCTGCAGGGACACGGCCCTGTCAGCTCTGCCAGCCCCATCCCGGCACGGCCGGGGAACAGGGATTGGGATGGTTTCATTGGGATGGTTGGATTGGGATGGTTGGATTGGGATGGTTGGATTGGGATGGTTTGCCCCGTGCTCAGCTGGCGGCGGCACCACCTGCAGATTTTCAATGTTTGCCCACGGAATGAGAAGATTTTTAAGGTCCCTTCCAACCC
>QVAJ01000429.1:151865-172052 GCA_003546035.1 Mixornis gularis | reverse complement strand
ATCCCCATCCCTGGAGGGAATTTCCACTCAGAGCTCTGGGCTGGGGACAAGGTGGGGTCGGTCACAGGTTGGACTCGGTGACGTTGGAGCTCTTCTCCCTGAACGATCCCACGATTGTGATTCYTGCCAGGCCCCCCTCCATCCCAACCCTCCCCTTTACCCTCAGCCCACCCAGAGCAGCTCTTTGTGCTCCTCCCCCGCTGTCCCCGGGACCCACCGTGTCCATGTGCCCTGAGGCACAGGGAGGTGGAGATGGATCTCCTCCCGACCAGGCTGARCACTCTGGAAGCCAACATCCTGCAGGGGCAGGCAGCAACAGTCAGTGCCCAAAGTGAAATAAAAACATTTCCCACGAGTTTATACATAATAAAAAAAATACAGCCTAAAGATGTCCTGCTCCTTCTCCAAGGGCAGCACATCACTCCACGCTGACAAGGATGTTTTGTGGGATATTCTCCCACTAAACTGACTTGGATGAGCCTTTCTCTCCTGGTTTCTTAACCCGAGCCTCCTGCACTCGAAGYAAAGGACGTTCCCTTATTTAAATCACCTTTCTAGGAGGCTGTAATTCCAAAATAAACCGTTCCTGGGCAGATTCCAGGAGCCCCAAGCGAGGCGAGCCCAAGCACATCCCACAGGCACTGCAGAGACCCCTCAGCAGGAGCAGCCCCGGCACATCCCAGGGAAAGGCGGGATCCCAGACACGGGATTCCCACMCACAGGGGATTCGAGTTCCTCCGGTGACCCCATCTCATCCCAAAGCCGCTCCAGCCCCCGCAAGGACCCGCTGTCTGCCCCTGACCTTGCCCTCCCTGACTGTCACCTCAATCCCGCCCGATATATCGCGACACCGGTGACAGAACCCCGCAAGGACATGCTGAAACCCGCGGGAGGGCTCGCAGCGCTCCCCCCTCACACCCCTCCCCGCAACCCCCCATCCCGCGCTGCCCCCCCCAGCCCGGGCGCGGATAGGGATGGCAAGACGGGCTCCGTTCTCCCTCCCAGCCGGTTCCCAGCCCCGTTGCCTGCCCGTTCCCGGGCACCTCTCGGCCCGTCCCGGCCCCACGACCTGGCGACCGTCCTCTACGGCGGGCGGGACCGGAAGGAACCGCGGGCGGAAGCGCCGGGCACGCCGGGAGCGGGYGGCCCGGGCCGGAGCGACGCCCGCGCTGGGGCTGTCGGGATGCGGGCGGACCGCCGCTGGAGGTTTAGCCCTCATTCCCAAAATCCCGGGATGTTTGAGGGTGAAAAAGAGCTCCAAGGTCATCGATCCAAGCTGTGCCCGATGCCCACATTGTGCCCAGCCTACAGCACTGAGTGCCATCTGCAGCCTTTCCTGGGACACCTCCAGGGATGGGGATCCAAACCTCCCTGGGCAGTTCCAATCCCTGAGCACCCTTTCCATGGGGAAATTCCTGCTGATGTCCACCCTGAGCCTCNAATTCCTCATGCACAAATTAATATACAGGGCTTATTTACAACACCCCTAACCCCGCACTCCCCATCCCACGGATTTTTGGGATCCTCCCCGCCCTCCCCACACCCCAAAATCTCTGTCGCAAAGCCGGCCGCGCTTAGCGGCGCTTCCCGACAGCGGGCTGCGCTTGGCGGCGGGCGGGGAGCGGCGTGAGGGGCGGGCAGCGCGGCCGGACCGGGACCGGGACCGGAGCCGGGACCGGGACCGGCACTTGGCACCATGAAGCTGACCACCCAAGCTTACTGCAAGATGGTTCTGCACGGCGCCAAGTACCCGCACTGCGCCGTGAACGGGCTGCTGGTGGCCGAGCGCCCGCCGGCCCCGCGGCCGCCGCAGCCCGCGCTGTTCGTGGATTGCATCCCGCTCTTCCACGGCACCCTGGCGCTCGCCCCCATGCTGGAGGTGGCCCTGACCCTGGTGAGGTGTTCCCGCAGGGATCAGGGAGGTGGGGAAGGGTCGGGGCAGGGTTTGGGGGGTGTTGGCATGGCTGGGAGGCGGTGATGGGGTGTCCTGGTGGGGTGTGGAGGTGTTGGAGTGGCCGCGGAGGTGATCCAAAGGTTGGGAAAACTCTGCTGGGAGAGCTGGGGGTGTTCACTGGAGAAGGGAAAGCTCCAGGGAGAGCTCAGAGTCTGTGCCAGGGCCTGAAGGGGCTCCAGGAGAGCTGGAGAGGGATTTGGGACAAGGGATGGAGGGACAGGACACAGGGAATGGCTCCACTGCCAGAGAGTGGATTTAGACGGGATATTGGGAAGGAATTGTTCCCTGTGAGGGTGCTGAGCCCTGGCACAGGTGCCCAGAGAAGCTGTGGCTGCTCCTGGATCCTGGAATGTCCAAGGCCAGGTTGGACAGGGCTTGGAGCACACTGGGATGGTGGAATGTGGAATGGGATGAGCTTTAAGGTCCCCTCCAACCCAACCCACTCCATGATTCCACGATTGTGAGCAAAGGAAGATCCGTCCCTTTTCGAAAGCATTAAAAACAATACATTTCTAGTTCCTCCAGACTCAGCTTTAAGGTTTCCCTCAGTCTTTTTCATTCCAATAAAGGTTTTAGTTGGGAACAAATCCCAGTTACTCGTAGATAAATCCCAGTTTTCTTCAGCTGAGGTGATGCCACGGGAATGTTGACATCTTTGTGAAGAGATGAAATGCAGCCAGAGGCACAGGGACAGCAGCTGAGCCTGAGCCCTGASCAGCCAGTTTTACCACAAAACACACAAAATTTATCATTTTAAATACATTTACAGCAGTGCAGGAGTAGCAGAGGACTGTGTTTTCATTAAATCAGGATTAAATGTCTTTCCACAGGGTTTGTGGCAGGGAATTCTGGTAAACTTTGGGCCTTCAGTGCAGCTTTTTAGTGTAGATCTTGCAGCAGGATCGGGTTATTAGGAAATAAATCCTGTTTCTTGCAACATCTACAGGAAGAAAATGATCCTGGAGCCAAAGCAATGGCAGGATTTGACTTATTTTACTTATTTTACTTTCTCTACTCTCAGTTTTTTGGTACAAAAAGGTAAAGATTGGAAGCTCATGGTGTTTCCCACGATATTTAGGATTTGCTACAGCTCTGTGTGGTTCACAGCCACTGTTGTGATCCTTTAAAACACAGAATTTTACAAGAGCCCGGGGCCTTTYGCTGCTGTTCTGGGTTTAAACAAAGGCAAAGGTGCCAATAAATCCTGTCAGAGCAGCTGTGAAAATKGGATTTTCTCATGGAAAAGGCTGAAAGGAGGTGATTCCGCATCTTCTGTCCTACCTGGCCTGTGGATCCAGACTAAATCAGGGAGATCAGGGGGTGCTTCAACTCGAATTTTTGTAGCAAAGCAGCTTCATTTCTGAAGGATTTCCCAGCTGTGGCAGGATTTCATGGGATCTGCTTCTTTCCAGGTTCAATTCTTGCTGATTCTTGGCCCAGGGTGGCTCTGTGGGAGGGTTTKAGAACCAACCCCACGAGTTTCACCTCCTCTTCCCTGCCCTGCGTCATCCCAAGATGGGACGGGAGCAAAAATCTCCAGGTTTCATCTGGAAATAGAGGAGAGACTTCCAAACTTTAAGGCTTTGCCTCCTAAAACTGTCACAGGGTACAAAGAATCAAAAAACCCCCAAACAAACAGCTCTGGAGGGTGGTCAAGCACTGAATTCCCCAGGGAATTCTCACATTCCCAAGGTTTCCAAARCTCCAGGAGTGTTTGGAAAACACTCCCAGGCACTGGGAAGGATTTTGGGGTGTCTGTGCCGGGCCAGGAGTTGGSTTGGTGATCCTTGAGGGTCCCTCSCAGCTCAGGATAYTCCAGGATTCTCTGATTTCCCAGGATTTGTAGCTCCAGAGGGCAGAACAGAAGCTCCCGTGTTTAATTTGCCCTTTGAAAGGTTGTTCCAAGCCAGAGTCATTAAGAGAAAAGTGAATTAAGTTGCACTCGAGCCTCTGAGTTTCTCAGCTAATTGATGTGGTTTTACAACCACAGCTCCAAAAAGGAGAAACCAAGGAGCACTTCCCTCTCCTGGAGCAGCACTCAGCTCCTCCTCCTTTTCTTCCTCCTCCTCCTTTTCTTCCTCCTCCTCCTTTTCCTCCTCCTCCTTTTTCTCCTTCTACTTTTCCTCCTCCTTTTCTTCCTTCTCCTTTCATTCCTTTTCTTCCTCCTCCTTTTCCTCCTCCTTCTCTTTTTCCTCCTTCTTCTCCTCCTCCTCCTCTTCCTCTTCCTCCTTTTCCTCCTTCTACTTTTTCTCCTCCTTTTCTTCCTTCTCCTTTTCCTCCTTTTCCTCCTCCTCTTTTCCTCCTCCTCCTTTCCTCCTCCTCCTTTTCCTCCTCCTCTTCCTCCTTCTCCTTTTCCTCCTCCTCTTCCTCCTCCTCCTTTTCCTCCTTTTCTTCCTCCTCCTTTTCCTCCTTCTTTTCCTTCTCCTCCTCCTTTTCCTCCTTTTCTTCCTCCTCCTTTTCTTCCTCCTCCTTTTCCTCCTCCTCCTTCTCCTCCTCCTCCTCATTCTCTTCCTCCTCCTCCTTCCAGGGTTTTCCAGCCCTGGTGGCTGCAGCAAAGCAAAGCCACATTGGATTTTTCCTTGGCCGGGCTGGACGTGATTAAAAATATTTCTAACATTCAAAATATTTCTAACATTAAAAAATATTTCTAATATTTCCACTGGGAGCTCATTGCTGTAGGATACCTGTGGGGACAGTGCTGRGCTTGGAAATTACACCTGGAAACAGCTTTCATTCCAAAATGAGATTGTTTTTTTTCCCTTTTGTTTTACGCAGAAGCAATTTTTAATTACCAGTTAGGAAAGTGAGAACTTAAAATCGTTCTCTTGTTTCTTTTCAAGACAGTTTTTGGTACGGAACAACAATGGATTTAGTACTGAGGTTTTTAATTTTTAAATGGATGGAAGGTTTGTTTTTTTTTTTTTAAATAATTATTACTATTATTATTAATTTTACTGTCTGGGCTGCTGGCTCTAATGCCAAGCTTTCAAACCACTAACAATTAAAACCAGAGTCCTAAGCCCTCAAAATGGGTTTGGAATTGAAACAGCAGCTCTTGCAGGGCTGCACAGCTTTTCTTTTTTTTTTTTTTTTAATCACTTAAATCCGTGTCATTCCTTGGATTATTCACGTGGCTGTTTTGTTTGGTTGGTCCTGCAGTCTAACACAACAATTATTGCTGAAAATGAGATTGATTTGACTCCCAGGATGCGACAGGTCAGCACCAGATGTATTTTTGGAGTCCTTTTTAATGGAGCTGGGGAAGGTTTTTTGAGGCCGTGCTCTCCAGGGACTGCAAAGGAAAATTCGAGCTGCTTCCTCCCCTCCTGCCTTTGTGTTTTGCTGACTTGATACCCTCCATTCTAAGGAAAAACATCATATATATATATATAGATATCATATATATAGATATCGTATCTATAGATAGATATTTTCAAAGTCAGACTCAGCAGGAGGGATTCAGCTCCAGTTTGAAGCAGCAAGAGCAGCAGTGTTTAAACTCATTTAATTAAAAAACAACAAGCAACAGAACGTTTTCTACTTGTGCAAATCAAAATTTGTATAAATTATATGCCAAGAATACGTGTTTAAGCATTTACTTAGAGATGTTCAATAAGGAAGAACTCTCACAGGAAAACAATTTTATCTCAGTCGAAAAGCTGCTAAATGGGACAAATTTCTGCCTCGCATTTACCTTTCCCCTCGAGCTTTTATTTTCTAATGCAGGCCCCAAATGGTTGCATTTTCCCCTAGAAATGTGACATTAGAAATAAATTTAGAAATAAAGTCCCTTGGCAGGTGAACACTGGCAGGAAATTGTCCCAGCCATTGGTGTGGGTGAGACCCAAACCCTCTCCAGGCTGAGCTTAATTGTCCTGTCACTCAGATTTAGGCCAGGCTTTGACTGAGACAGTTCCTTGCTCTTTTTGCTCCATTTGCTTGATGCTTCCCATCCTTCTCCAAATGCTCTGCTGGGTTTCTCCATCCCAGCTAAATCAAACCCAGCAGAACCAGACAGAAATATGGATTTATTTCAAGAACCCCATGGCAAGAGATGGAGCAACGCTGGTTTATTTACAGGACGGCCAGGAGATTTCCTTCACCCTGGGTTGTTCTTTTTTCTTTTAATTTTTTTTTCCTTCATCCTGGAGGGATTTGTTTGGTTTGTTTGTTTTTTTTTTCCCCTTAGGATTTATTGTTCCCATTGCTTTTCCAGATTGATTCCTGGTGCAAGGAGAACAGCTACGTGATAGCTGGATATTACCAGGCGAACGAACGCGTGAAAGATGCCAGGTGTGTTGGGCCAATATTTCCTTCTGTTTGCTCTCTTAGCTCGTACCTTGGAYTCTGCCAGCAGCAATCATCCCCACAAAATCAGGCGTGTGTGTGTGATTCCCTCTGACAACTGTCAGCTGCTTCCACATTGTCTCCGTGGGGCGGCGGGATGTGGCCTTTGGTCAGGTGCAGCAAGTCCAGGCTCTGCAGAATTCCCTGCTCTCCTCCCCGTGGCTGCTATAAAAGGCCACTCTTTGAACCACTGCCAGCTCCTTCCSTTGCAGTTTGTCAGGGAAAAAGCCAAAATCTGTCTGCAGAGTGTTTTTGCTCGTGCAGTATGGATCTTGGAAAGCCTGACGGCTCCCGGGATCTTATGGGAAGTCAGGAACGACCTGATTGTTCCTGAGTTTTTTCCAAAGCGGTTTTTTTAATGTGGTAAAGAAGTGGGAGATGATGTCAGTCAGGCAGTGATATCTCTTATTTATCACTTCTTTTCCTCAGGATTAGTCATTTTTTCACTGCTGGCTGACTCAGATTACTCACTAAACAATAAGGGACCTTCCTGTGGAGCCACAGTTTAATTTTAGATCTGTGTGTTCCGTGTTTTCCCCTCTATCTATTGGACAAATCCAAGACTGGGACTAATTAGAGTAAGAGCAACTTGTTTAAAGTATTATGCCCCATCCCTGGAAGTATCCAAGGTTGGATGGGGCTTGGAGCAACCTGGGACAGTGGAAGGTGTCCCACCCACGGCAGGGGATGGAATAAGAGGATCTTTAAGGTCTCTCCCAACCCAAACCATTCCCTGATGATCTGATTCCAGTTATTTGTTGATGTATATTCAGACTCAGTTGTGTTTTTTAACGTTTGTGACTTTTAAGGGATCCAACAGGGATAAAAGCATTATTTGTCCTTTCCTTACGAATCTGCTGGACACATTTTTAAGGAGAAGTTACAGTTTGTTCTCTTTGAGGTTTGAAAGACTTATCACAGGCTTGATGGTTTYTTCAGAACTTCAGTTTTAAAACTCTGGAGATAACTGGCACCACACAGAGATTGTCATTGGCACCACATTAAGTGGCACCACATAGAGATTGTCCCCTTTGAAACGTGGTAAAGGTTTTCAAAGGTTATCTGATCTTGGACAAGTTGTCAGTGCAGACTGGGGAGGAAACTCAGTTTCTTTTTTAAATGCCTGCCAGGGCAGAGTCTTTGGTCTGGGGGAAGAAGATAAGAGGCCACGAAATGTTAATTCCATGTCATTCCAAAGCCATTCCTAAACCCAGCTRAGCTCCAGTTCGGGTGCTGCAGAGCCTTCTATCAGCTGTGCCATCAGCTCCTTTATCTTGTTCCTGTTTTACCAGCACCCAGAGTCACTCTCACATCTCTCTTGAGTTCATTTCCTGCTGCTTTCAGCTGAAACTCGTGGCTCCCATCACTCAGTTCCTTTTCCCTTCTGCTCCAGCCCAAACCAGGTTGCAGAGAAAGTGGCCTCGCGGATTGCCGAGGGTTTCACGGACACCGCGCTCATCATGGTAAAGAACTTCCTTCTCCTCACCCCCCTGTGTGTTCTGACCCAGGGAAATGCTCTTCTCTGGCTCCTTTCATGAGGAATTCAGTTTCTCTTCCCCTCCTAAATGCTCTGAGGTGGAGATGCAACAAGTAGGGAAGTGCAAAGTAAATCCGCAGAGAGACTGTGGTGAGCTCTCTGCTACCTCAGAGGAACTGAGGCCTTCTCTACGTGTTCAGGCAGCAATTTCTGTCTCCAGCCCTCCTCATGCAATTTAAATTCTTATATTTAATGTCACAAACAGGGCTTTGCCTCCCAACTGCTGTGACAAAGGACATTGGCAGCTTCAATTTGGGAATTTGAGGGTAAAACTCAAACTTCGATGGGTGTAAAATGCCCTTTTTTTACAAACTGATTTTGGGTTTGTTGCATCTCTTGGACTGCTGAGGAGGAGACTGAGGTGATGTTTCTGTGTCCTCRTGCAACTTAAATTCTTACATTACAAACAGGGCTTTGCCTCCTCACTGCTGTGACAAGCTTGGCAGCTTAAATTTGGCAGTTTGAGGGTAAAACCATGGATGGCTGTAAAATGCCCCTTTTTTTTACCAACTGATTTTGGGTTTATTTCGTCTTTTGGGCTGCCGAGGAGGAGACTGATGTTTCTGTGTCCCACCCCAGGTTGACAACACCAAGTTCACCATGGAGTGTGTGGAGCCTGCCATCCACGTGTACGAGCTGCACGAGAACAAGTGGAGGTGCAAGGACCCCCACGTGTGAGTGAGCTGGGAATTCCATGGGAAGGGGGGAAAAAAAAAAACAGCTCGTCTGGCTTCATTTTCCAGAGCTCTTTGTGGCGATTCCAGTTGATGCCTGGTTCTTTTTTCCATGCCAGTGACTTCTGTGAAGATTGGACAGAAGCCCAGAGGATCGCTGCCTCCCTGCTGGACAGCAAATCCTACGAGACCCTGGTGGATTTCGACAATCACCTGGACGACATCCGCAACGACTGGACGAACCCGGAGATCAACAAAGCCGTGCTGCACCTGTGCTAGGAGGGATCCTCCTGCCTGATCCCATGGGGCATTCCCACTCTGTACTGAAGAGAGAAAAAAAATGCTATTTTTGAATGTAAATAGAATTAATATTCAGTACCTGGTGTGGAAAGCTGACTGATTAAAAAGAGGAGTGGCCTGTCCCGTGGCTGTGCCCGTAAAGCCACGGGATGTTGGTGGTGACATTCCCTGGAAGAGCTGCCAGCTGTCACTTCCAGCTCTCCTCCTGGACACCATCCCACTTGTAGTGAATGTTGCTGTTCCTTGGAAACCAGAACTGCTTCTGCTTGGCCCCCACTGTTCCTATCCCAAAGTTTTGACTTCAACTTTTCTAATCTTTAGAGAGGTTACTTTTTAATGATTTCTGGAAATACCTTTCCAAAAAAAAAAAGGAAAAAAATCAATCCTGTCCTCAGATGAGAGATTTTTAAGGGCACATAGATCAAAATAGGAGGTGAATGGTTTCTTCTGGCCTGGATTGGAATTGTAASTCTCTTGGCACAGTAAAATGCAAACTGCTGAGGATGTTCCATGCTCATGTGTCACCTGTTTTGCAGTGCTTTAGCATGACAGAGAGTTTTAAAGCAGTATTCCCAAATAGTCTGGTGATTCCTGCTCTCCTGGGCTTGGCAAGCACAGTTACTGCTTGAATGTGTTAAACCCGAAGTAAATGATTTATAAAAAGGACTGGAAGCACACTGCTGAGTTTGAATCTGCAGTTGGAGTCTACAGTAGTGAAATGCTTTATTAAGTTTGTGCATTTTGGGGGGGAGGGGGTTAATCAGCAGATCTCGTTTTCCACAATCCAAGTGCATGGAATCAGGGAGACTGAATACAGCCTAGTCCAGCTTGCCTTGTCTTTCCCATTAATATTTATTTCCAAGGGGAAGTTTCCTGGACAATGCAGCTTTGTACCAGCCTAGAAGAGCTCTTTGTAAGCCCTCATTGCCTCTCTCCTCGTGATTGTTTGCCCAACTGGAGTTAAACACAGCCTCAACCTGCAACAAAATTCCTCCAGATTTCCTTCTCTTCCCGCCCAGAAATGTTGTTACAAGGAAGATCMAAATACCTGCCTGTTCCAGTCTTAGTGTTAAAATCACAGTAGAGTTTGGCTTGGAAGGGACTTAAAGATCAGCTCATTCCATGGGCAGGGACACCTTCCCCATGACCAGSTTGCTCCAARCCCYRTCCAAGCTGGGCTTATTTAAAATGGAATTGTCAGATCCTCTTTATTTTGAGTCACTAAGCCCAAGTTTTACTACTGGTCTCGGAGAGGGATGGGGTAAGGCTGAAATCCCCTTTGCAGCAGGGAATAGACCTGGATTGCCCCCAGGCTGAGGAGTTCCCTCCAGGTGAGACCCCACAGGGCGAGGTGAGGTCAGAGGGAGGAGAGGAAGCTTTGGACACTTTGGTTTTTATCTCCCTGCTGTGCATGGGTGAGGTGTGATTACCAAAGAGATTGGCACCAAGTCAAGAACCTTCCCTAGGCTGAGTCAGGCTTGCAGGAGAGGGAAATGTTTTCACTTGTTGACTCAAAACATGTATTTAGTTCCCAAAACCAGCGAGATAACACATGCCAGTGGCTGCTCCACTCCCGTATCTGTAGGAAAAGATATCCTGGGAGCAGAATGCAAAGCACCCGGGCTGCAGGAAGAGGGCTTGGTACAAACACCCAGCGAAATCCAAAGTATTGTTCCACAGGCAGATTGTTATCTTAGCCAGATTCCTCGTGTGCAGTTGTCAAAAGGAGCTGCTGCATCTCCTGAGCCACTAAAAAYGTGTTTCTTGTTCTTTGTAACAGAATCTCCTAGTCAAGCTTTGATCATAAATATGCAAATTCAGGCTAATCCTGCTCCCCCTGTAAGGCAGAGTTTGTAACCTGCTGGAATATTCCCTGTGACTAACCCGGGACACGGTGCTGGCAGGGGAGCAGCTTTTACTGCTTTGTCTTCTCCCTTTATTTAATCTTCCCTTTGCCTTCAAATGAGGATTTTTTGCCACCAGCTGAAGCCCAGGCTGGCTTTAAGCAAAGAGGACAAACCTGCAGATCTTATCTCCCCTGGCCTATTTGCATTGAAGGCTGGACAAAAGCAGCAATTCCATAAATCCAGGCAGCCACCGTGGCTCTCCTGAAAGAATGAGGAAGCTGCAGGGCTCAGGGAAGGCTGTGTTCCTCTTTCCTGCTGATGTGCCCGGAGCAAATGCTGCTTTCCTGGCTGCTTGATCCGCTGGATTCAGCGCAGGAATTCAAGGTAATTCCTTCTAAAACTTCAGGGGGAGGAAATCTTGGGGAAAGTATCTCTTGCTGGAGCCCTAGTGAGAGCTGGGAAAGCAGCACTGGGGATGTGTGTCCTACTCTTTTTTGGTTTGTTAGCAATTAATGACTTTGAGGATTAACTTTTTTTTTCCCTATCCACCAGAATTTGGTGATTTGGCATTTGCCTGCCCAGATGTTTCAGCTCCCAACTTTTTACCTCATCCACACCACCTGAAGCACTTGGAAAAAAGAATCTCTGAATGGTTTGGGTGGGAAAGGATCTWAAAATAATCCCATTYCAACYCCTGYCAYGGGCAGGGACAACTTCCACTATCCCAGGTTGTTCCAAGCYCTGTCCAACATGGCCTTGGACATTCCAGGATCCAGGGGCAGCCACAGCTTCTCTGGGCACCTGTGCCGGGGCCTCCCCAGCCTCACAAACAAGAATTCCTTCCCAATATCCCATCCAGCCCTGCTCTCTGGCAGTGGGAGCCATTCCCTGTGTCCTGTCCCTCCATCCTTTGTCCCCAGTCCCTCTCCAGCTCTCCTGGAGCTCCTTTAGGCCCTGGAAGGGGCTCTGAGCTCTCCCTGGAGCTTTCCCTTCTCCATGTGAACACCCCCAGCTCTCCCAGCCTGTAGGATTCTCTTTTCCCCACTCAACCCGATTTTTCAGAGCAGTGACAAACATCCCCACAAGCAGATGGGTGACAGGAGCCACGGAATCCCTGATCAGCTGTTCCTGGGGCAYTCACAAGCCAGGTCCCCGTTCCCAGGGAATGCCAGGTCCCACAATTCTCCCSGAGCTCATCACTCTGTGTGAGCACATGAGGATTTGGGGAAGTTTTTTTTCCCCATCCAGCAAGCAGAGCCAGCCTGCTGCTGGCATCTTCCCTCTTCCCATCTGCTCCTGGGATGTTCCCTCCCCGAGGAAAGCCAGCAGAGACTCAACAGCTCCAGCTCTTGGGAGCTGATGTGGATGCGGGAGCAGGTGAGTGGTCCAGAGCTCACCTGGCACAGCTGGAGCCAGGTGCAGACAGATGTGCAGAGCCCATCCCAGGCTGAGGGGCAGCCCCCTGCCCCCCAAGAATCCCTCATGCCGGTGGCAGGGGAGCAGAGGTGACAGGGACAGATGCAGAAAGCAATGCCGGGGCTCTCTGCTCCCTGGCTCCCGGCCTAATCGCTGCACTCCGCGATCTGGGAAGCGTCTGGAGATGCCGCTGGAGGAGGAGGAGGGCACTGCCAGGGAGAGCCGGGATAACGCTAATGGAGGATGCTGTTAGTGCGGTGGGCTTGCGGCTGAGTGCAGCCTGGAAAATGGCCTCGAGGGGAAACGTGCTCGATTTGCGAGCTCTGCTTCTCGTTCGGGGGTGGAATTTGGCTCCCGGAGCACCCACACRAGCTGGTCCCTCTTGGGCTGCTCCCCTCCCATCCTGCCCAGGCTCTGCTAATCCCAGCTGGACTAAAACACCTCCACACATCCCAGTCCTGCACCACAGCCCCCTCCTGGCTTCCCCCAGCGCCCTGACCCGGCCCTCCCGCAGCCGGCAGCGCTTTCTGTGTGCCCAAGGATCCGCCGAGGACTTTATCGATTTCCCTTTTTTTTTTTTTTTTTCCTTCACTGTCGCTTTCAGACCACATTTTCACCCAGCCTTTCTCCTCCGAAAGTACACCCCAGCTGCATCCCTTCCTTTCTGGTTTCCCGTGGAAAGCGGCAGAGGCAGATTCCGAGAGGACGGATACGGGGGGACTGGCAAGGGGGGACAACGCTCCTGCCTGTGGCACTTCCAGCCTTGCCGGAGCTGGGATGAGGGAAGCAGGGAATTCTACTCTTAAAAATACCCGGTAGGTGGGCTGGGGGTGAGAGGGTCACTCCTTGAGTGTTTCCAGGCAGCGCCGCTCGGGCTGCAGCACTTTAGCGGGATGCGGGCAGGATCCGTGCCAGGCACGGCCCGGCTCTGCGCACAGCCAGCCCCGCCAAGGCCCGGGGAAACGACCCAGCCCTTCCTAGAAATGCACCCTGGAGCTTAAAAGATGGACTTAATTGAAAAAAAAACCTCTATCGAGGTTTTAGCAGCGGGGGATAAAAGGGAAAGCTGGGCCCGGATTAACCTGGGAGCTCAGCGAGCCCGGGAAGCGCGGCAGCCGTGGCCAGGTCCCTAAGCCAATTCCCGGCCTTGGCCTCCCGGCTGAATCCATGCCGGGAGAGAGGTGCTTTGTTCCGGATGCGGGAGGTCTGTGCCTCAGGTACGTGCTGTGCTCGCTCCCCGCCTCGCTCCCGACCCCTTCCCGCAGCAGCTCCCGCCTCATCCCGCTGGATTTGCTCCGGGGCTGCTTCCAGCCCACGCGGTTCCTGCCGGTGGCTCACTGTGCCAAGAGCCCGTGCTTGGGGAATGCTGGAGCTGCTCCAGTTCCCCCGGAGCCTGCATCTTCAGCGGCCTCCTCGTGACATCCTCCTCCCTCCCCACGCCTGGCATCCCCTCCGGGTACGGCTCGCCAGCCCCGGATGACTCTGGATCTCCGGGAGGGAGTTTTTCTCCGTTCCCAGCACTTCCAGCTCTGGCGAACCCCAAGCAGAGCCTTGCAGCCCCTTTCTAGGGCAGCTCCAGAGCCAGGCTGGGAGCAGCCCTCGGGCCAGAAGGSACGGGGGCAGGAGGGGACAGGTGGCCTCGTTGCTCGGTTAGCACGGAGCCAGGGTGACGTGTCACCTGCGTTAGCAGACCCTGGCACTCYGTGACCCAGAAAGCTGCTTCCTCCCCCTCCCTCGCTGAAAGGGGAGCCCAGCTGGTGTTTGCAGGAGCAGCTCCTGAAGGGAGAGCCAGCAGAGCCTCTCCGGGCTCTCCAGCCAAAGCTTTTCTTGTGGCCAGTGTTTGCACAACATGTCCCTTGTCCCTGCGGTTCCTCTGGCGCCTGGGAAGCATAGGCTCTCCCTGCCCTTCCCCCACAGGGAATTTGGGAGGCTGACCTCCATCCTCATCCCCCCCAAGCAGGGCTTCAGCCCCGGGGCAGGATGGAGCAGGAGGGTTGGGAAGCACCCAAAGGACACAGGCAGGACTGGAAAKCAGCCAGTGCCCACCTCAGGGGACAGCCAGGTGCTGGCCAGCTCTGGAAGGACAATCTTCCCCCAGGGAGTGAAGGTGGCTCCATACCCACCCACCCCCCGAGCCCATCCTCTTCCTCCCCTGGCCAAGCTGGCTCTGGGTGGGCTTTGGCCACTTGCCCTGATGTGATGCTCAGCAAGTCACAGCTCAGAGCAATTGTGACAGCAATCAGGAACTCCTGGAAGGGATGTCACCCTGGAAAGGGGGTGTTGATCCCACTGGGCTGCTCCTGTTCCTGGCACTCAGCTCTCCCTAACCCTGCTCACCCAGCAGTGACCAGGGCCCCACACCACAGGGGCTCCAGGCCATTCCCAGTCACCTCAAGGTGGACAACCCCCACTTTTTAAACCTTCACCAAGGTTTTTGCTTCACTCAGCAGCCCCGGGGAGGACAGGAAGGGGTGTTTGACGCTGTGTTTGTGCCTATCAGGTGTCAGCAGAGCAGCTGGAGCTGTGCTGCACCCGCAGAACTAACCACAGGTATTTTAGCAGCCTGGTGTTTATGTTTCCCACCCCTGCTGCAGCAAGACAATCACTTTCTGTCACTGTTGTAGCAACAAATGCTGCTCCAGGCCAGGCTAATTCCAGCCCTCGTGGGTTTGGGGCTGTTTGTTCTCACCCAGCAGCAGCAAACAGGTAGTTTTGGAGACAGGCAGTAAAATAGCTCAAGGTGGAGGCGGGATTTGTGCTGCTGTGACTGGATTTGTGCTGCCAAGAGCAATCCCTGGCTCCATGGGGTGCTGCGTGCTCTGAGTTTGGGATGGGATCTTTAAAGATCAGGTTTGCCAGGCTCTGGTTCAGGATTTGTCTCTAACTCTTAGATTTTGCAGCTGAGCAGGGGGGAAAATATCCACACGAACCGATTAATTTGTCTGTTTTCTGAGGGGAAAATAAAAGGGAGCTGTGGGTTGTAAACGTCTCTGCCCAGGACTGTTCCTACAGCTGGAGCTGCAGCCTTGCCCTGTGCCACCCTCCCCGCTCCTGGAGCTTTGCAATAACTCAGTTCTTTGACAAATCCGAGGAGTCAGATCGGGATGGAAATCAGCTCTTCCCAGATTTCTGATTTTCATCAGACATGGCAGGACCAAACCAGCAGAAAGTGGAACAAAACCACCCTTTTCCTCTCCCTGCTGCCCTTCATGCCCATCCCAGCCGGGTTTGGCGGGGCTCTGATCCCATGGGAGACCTCCCAAACTCCTGGGATCAGTTCTCTCCCGACCCCTGGGGTGAAGTTCCAAGCTTTCCTTCCYTTCCATCCCGTCCCTCCCGCAGCCAGGGGGGTGTTTAATGTGCGGCCGGCGTTCCCTGCAGGCCGGCGCCCTGGATTTGAACCGCTGCTTTTCAGCTCCGGCTGACACGGAGCCGGCGCGGGGCCTCGCCTCTTAATTGCGGAGGAGGGGGAACATGGAAAAGCCTCTGGCTGCTGCTAATGCAGGAGAAGGCGGCTGCTCCGGAGGCACAGCCTCCTCCAGGGCATCCTCCCAGCGGGGTGGGACCCGACCCGGAGCGCTCATCCTGGGAATGGTGAGGAACCCGCTGCCTCCTGCTGCTCTTCCCGCTGCCAGGCCGGGTTTGGGGCTGGGAAGGGGAAAAGATCCTTCCTGGAAGCTGGAGAAGGTGGATGTGCTCCCAGAGGTTGGTGCCTGTTGACATCAGGACCTCAGGGATGCCGATGGGTCTTGCCAGAGCTGGGTGTGTTCACTCACTGGCCCTTTCCGGGCACTTGGTAGCCCTCAGGCTGCTTGTAGGGATGTTGGATGGCCCGGGGGCTTTGCCTGSAGCCCAGGGCACTCCTTCTTCTCCGTCTCTCGGCTCTGGACTGGCTTGTGCAGCGGGCTGAGAGTAAAGCAGCGTTTCCTCATCACCCAAGGGCTTTGCTGGGCATGGATGGGCTCGGAGCGGGGGCTGGATGGGAGGAGCCGGGGCTCCGCTAACCTGATTAACCAGGTTCCCAACCAGCCTGGCCAAACCCAAAGCCGGCCGGCTGCCACCTCCTGCCCTCCTCCTCCTCCTCCTCCTCCTGAGGGGAATCCCCCTGCCAGCCCCGGCATCCAGGAGCGGCCGGGTGCGGTGGGAGGTGGGATGAGACCGCGGGCATCGCCCCTCCGGGCACCGGGTAAGTGCCACCCCCTCCGAGCCCCGGCTTTGTCCCTTTTTCCCTTCCCTGTGAGCGTCCCCCCTGCCCGGGCAGCTCGGTCCCTGCTCCAGTGACGCCTGCGATGAGTGTCTGGGGCTTTTTGGAGCGTGAACTCGTCGGGATGCAAATATTTCTTTGGCCTGGTGCTGGCACACGGGAGCGAAGTTGGAGGCCCGGCAGAGAGTGCCAGGAATCCCGCTGGAATTAATTCCCTACCCAGATTCTGGAACTGGAATCTGCCCCTCAGCCATGGGGAGGGGGCTGGTGTGTCCTGCGAGGATTTAGCTACAGGGGATGACCCCAGAGGATCAAATCCCAGAGGATCAGATCCCAGAGRAGATCCCCTGTGCATGGAGCTGGGTGTCCCCAGCATGACCCTCCTCTGTCCCTGAGTGGTGTGAGCCACCAGCAGGTGCCAAAACCCACAGGATTTCCCTCAAAACAGATTTCCTGATATTTGGGCAGCCTCCAGGAGAGCTGCAAAGTGAGGTCCTGGGGAGAACTCCACTCCCCAGCCCTGGGGGGGGTCACAGCTCAGGCTGCACCTGGGGAACTGATAAAAATACAGARTTAAAAGCAGAGAGAGCAAATTTTCACTTCCCCTTGCTGGATGCTGCCGCCGAAACACCTCAGAGCTTCTTGGAAATGCAGAGGTCAGGCAGGGGGAGCTTTCCTTGGCTCTCTGTGTGGCCCAAAGCTTGGAAGAGCCAAAATGAGTCACTGACCCTCATCCCAATGAGTTTTCCCAGCAGCTGTGGGAGGAGGGGTGAAGATTTCCCAATAAAGRGACTTTTTTCGCAGAAAAAATTTCAGCGTCTTGAAAAAAATGATGYCCCACAGGGGGAACCATCCATCTAAAAGCTCCTGGGACATCAGGGATGCCCAAGAGGAGCAGGATGATGCGAATTCCAGCAGTGCATCCCCGCAGCTGTTCCAGTTCAGCCCGAGGGAGGCAGCCCTGGGAGCTTCCCTCTGTTTCCCATGTGTGGAKTCGGGGTTTTCTCTGCAAGAACCAACCTAAAAACCAACTCAATTCCTCCTGCTCACAACCTTCTCATCCCAAAAATATTTCCAACCCAGACCCCAGGAGCGGAGAAACTGGGACCCCCCTCACCCAACAACAGGCTCCTTCTCCACCCTCCCAAAAAGTTCTTCCTGAACCTCATCGGGCCAGATTGAGTCACTGAAGTGCCGTGACATCACTGGTGGTTTTGCGAGCGAGCAGCCGCGTTTCCTGTGGTGCCCGGGCTCCTGTACATCCACACACACACACACACGGAGAGAGATGTGAGCTTTTAGCTCCTGCTCCTTCCTCCCTGCCAGGATCGCTTCCCTCAAGCCTCACCTCTCTTTCCCCAGCGCCAGCGGCGAGGGCCGGCGGCGGAGCTGGAGAGCCGGGTCCTGCTGAGAGGATGAAAACATGGGGCTCAAGTTATCCTGCCTGAAAGGTCAGTYTGGGGTGGGGGTTCGGGGTGTTGCTGCTGCTCTCTGAAGGCACCCGAGGGATGGTTGTASCTGGAGGAGGTTTGGGTGTGGGCAGGGTTGGTGGAGTTTGGGAATGTGGTGGAATTTCTCAAGTCCCACGGGTGACCTGTTGCACCTGGRTCACCCCAAAGAGGATTTTCCCAGCTTTTATTTTGTGCTTGTCCTACACCCTTTGCTCTGGAGGATCCGTGGGTTAAGGGCAGCCCTCAAGAACTCYGGTGGGTTTCCTTGGAGGCAGGAAAGGGCTGCTCAGGGACACAGGGATGGGATGTAGGGGTCAGCCAGAGCCAGAGTCCTGGCTCCCGGCCTCCAGGCTGATCCCAAGCATCCCTCACTCTCCCCAGGGATACTCCAACCAGGAGCTTCTTTCCCAACTTGAATTTTCTTAATGGATTTAGGCAGGGAATGGCGTCAGGGATGTCTGCGCAGGGGCAGRGCGGGAGCTTTTAATGCTGCTGGCCTCGCAAGGCGAAGGCTGGATCTCGCATCTCCCATTAGCTCTGCATCCCTCTGACTCCTGGTAATCGTCCTTGGGGTCGTTAGGGATGGCACTTAATGAAGATCCTTCTCTAGGATGCAGGGCTGCCTCTGCCCTGGCTTTTCTCAAGGCCGGATTCTGTGGGATTCTGGTTGTGATGGGCACAGGGTTGGATGAATCACCCGAAAATGAACTCTGCCCTCTCTCTACATCAGGGATGTCAGGAGGGAGTGGTTGGAGGGCTTTGGGGTCTCACAACCCCCCTGTCCAACATGGGATAACTGAAGAGGGGAAGCAAGTAGCCAGGGAATCCCAATCCTGCCCCAAACCCAGGACATAGCCCCAAAATATTCCCCCATGTCTCCAGACCCTTCTAATGAGCTTGGAGTCTGGAATAAAAGAAAAGACCCTCCCCCTTTTCCAGCTCCCTTACATAAGGCAGGGCTTTATCCTTAATTAAAAAGAGATTAAAAATATCAGTGTCTGTCCCCTCCGGGCATTTTCCTGCTTGGGAAGAGCTGAAACCTCCCTGGATGCCGCCTGTGCCGCACGGGGCTTTTCTCCTGATTAAAAAAGCAGATTAAAGCGATCTGCTCCCCTCAGGGAGGGGGTGGGCTGGGCAGGTGGTCGGGTGAGGGGGGAGTCCCACCTCTAAAACCCCCCAAAATCCAAGGTGGATCCAGGGGAGGAGGTGTGAGGACGCTGTGGATTCTCCAGTGAGGAGGGAAAGGATTAAAGTCTTCACACCGAGGAGGGCGGGGAGCTGGGGGACGCTGCAGCCCGATGCCTGATCTGCTTTTCTCCCCCTTTTATCCCCCAAATTTTCCCCAGGCTTGAAGATGTGCGTGAGCAGCGACRGGACCCCGACGGCGTCCTCCGGCCAGAAGCACCTGCACGTGCCCTCCATCATCGTCACACCTCCCACGCCCACGGGGACCACGCTGTCCCGCGAGGGGCGGCGCGGGGAGGGCCCCTCACCCTGCAGCCAGTGCTGAGAGGGGACACCGGGGACACCCGGGCCGGCAGGACCTGTCCCCGCCCCGTCGGGATGGAGTCACAGCCCCCAGGGCGCGGCCGGGCCGGATGCAGCTCCCAGGGACACACGGGGCACCCACACGGGTGGGTTTGGACGSCAGGGATTTTTGGGGTTTGTCCCTTTTCCTGACAGGATGAATAAAACCCCTGAGGCTCCACACCTCCAGTTTGGCTGTGTCAGCACGGGGGGGCGGTGGGGTTGTGCCCCCCAAAACACCCCAGCACCACCCCCCCCGGAGCCACCATGGCGCCCGTGGGTGGCCAAAAGTGAGGCCCCTACGTCTCCAGCAGGGATTGAAGAATCCATTTCAGCAAACAGCACCGGGAGAACGAACTCTGCGTCGTCGTCACCTGCATCCCGCCGGATCGGCCGCATCCCGGGAGGGAGCCGGGGGCGATGCTTCCCGCGGAGCGGCGGCACCCGGAGCCGGCGGGAGAGGCGGGAGTGTGAAAGCAGATGGAAATTTAATTTTTTAATGACAGCAGCAGATGGCAAAAGACACGCGAGGGGAGGCGCAGCGTGGGGGAGACGTTCCTGGAGCGCCCAGCACGTGCCGGCGGCACCGGGGGCTGCTCCGGGAACGGGGGCTCGGGGACCCTCCTCGTGCCACCCATGGTAGGGGTGGGTTGGGGGTCCCCAAAGCTTGGCTCCCACACCAGGCTGGGGGTAATGCCCATCCCAAGGGTTGTGGTTGATCCATGGGTGGTCCCAGGGCTGAGCCCAAGGTGGTTTGGGAGAAGGATTGGGGAGAGGTGGGTTTGTCTGGTGGGGGGGTGGTTTCCATGGGGACTTGCAAATGGGATGAAGTCCCCTCCAAATCATCCAGAGGCCACTTGGCTGAGCTGGGTGTGGGGAGGGGGATGGATGGAGGGGATGGATGGATGGATGGATGGATGGATGGATGGA
>QVAJ01000429.1:124384-140609 GCA_003546035.1 Mixornis gularis | reverse complement strand
GGGGATGTGTCCCCAGGAGATGTGTGCCTGTCCCCACTCACCGCCATGCTGTGTGACAGCTGCTCTGCCGTCAGGCTCAGGGTGTAGTGCTGGGCCTCCAGCCGCCGGCACTGCGTCTGCAGCACCTGGCGCTCCAGGTTTTGTTCTGCAACATCCAAACGACAAGGGTTGAGCTCCTCCAGCTTCRTGCACCACCCACAGAGGGTGCCAGCCCTGCTCTAGGCTCTGCCCAAACAGCAGTGATTGCCCCCAGCATCCCAGAGCATTCCCAACCCTGGCACTGCCTGTGGAGAACCTTCAGGTCTCCACGTTGGGCAGCTGTGAATACCTCAATTTTTCATGCATACATCAAATTTAGCAAAAGCAACAATGCCTGTTGCTTTCATGCTGCCCCTGCATCGCTGGAGATCCCTCCAGCGCTTCCCCACCCCATCCCAGCAGGAACCAGAAAGTTCCACCTTCCCACAGGAAACTAAAGCACAAATCGACATTTTACCCTCCCCGCCCAACACCCCTTTACCTTCTATATGTTCCTGGTAAGCTTCAAAAATTGCCTCGATCCCTTGCCACTTGGGCCTGGGGTAATCCTCCTCCTCCTCCTCCTCCTCTTCTTCCTCCTCCTCCTCCTCCTCCTCGGAGGCAGAGTCCCGGGGCAGGGCGGGCAGTGGCCGCAGTGGCCCCTCGGCCGTGCCGTTGTGCGGGGCCCCGGCCAGGCGGGTGGACGCCTGCAGCTCCGGGATGTTGTAGTGGATGGAGGTGTCCAGTTTGTGGTTCTGCTCCGCCGTCCCCCCTGTGGGCAGCCACAGTCAGCCCCCTGCCCACTCCCCACGGCGTTAATTCAACCCTTCCTGGACTTTTTGGGGGGGCTTAACAGCATCTTCTGTGGGTTTTYATCACCCTTCGTGCGCTGGAGTGGTTTTATTTATCTCAGGCACTCAACTGAGTGAGTTTGGAGGCTTTGSAGCTGTATTATCCCAAATTTTTAGCTTCAGCAATGAGCTTATGGGATGCTCCAACCAATGAGGTTGCCAGTGCCAAACCCTGGTGGGGGGGACAAGGGGGTGATATCCCAGGACCCAACCAGCTTCCTGCACGCCTGCTTATTTTCATGGACAACAGGGAGAAATTCTTGATTGGCAGGGTTGTTAAACATTGGAAGGAGCTGCCCTGAGAGGTGGTGGAGGTTTCAAGAAGGGCTCAGTGTGGCACTCAGTGCAGAATCCTACTCTCCTGGATCCTCAAGTATTTTAGATTTTTAAGTTAGGCCTGTAAGGAAGTTACTGTCGTGTAGTACAGTAAATTCTGTATGAAACCCTTGCTAAATTATTTAGGTTATCAATTAAGTTTAAGTGCTGTTAAGTTTAAGTGCTGTTAAGTTTAAGTTAAGTGCTGTTGGGCCTTTAAACTGTTGATCAAGTCCAGGCTCAGTTTAGCACAGAGGGCTACTCTGAGCTTGTGGCTCAACACAAGGGTCTCCCATATTCCTTTTTTTGTCCTTACCCTTTCCTATCCTTTTGTTTCCCTCTCCTCCAGCCTCCACACAGATCAGTTGGGGTTTATTTACTGACTTTGGATTTCTGTTTGCTCTTCYTCAGAGCGCTTCAACCATCTAATAAACAGGAGAGTGAACCTTGCCAGCGAACTTTGTTGTGACACTGGTTGGACACTCAGCCTGGTTTTACTGATACTTTTGCTGGTGATTCTTTAAGTGACTTCAAAACAGTAACTGCCAACAACCTCCCGTTACCTTTGTGCTTCTGCAGCGCCTTCTGCGTGGACTGCAGCACCGACTCATGGAACTGGTGGGCAAACTCCTCTGCAATGAAGGGTTCCCAGGGCTTGCTCTTGCCGTTCATGCTGTGGGACAGTGGCACYGGGATGTCCTTGGGGAGGGGCCCCCTGACGTAGCTGAGGATGCTCAGAGCCTTCTTCCCCGGGTGCCCGTCGCTCAGCCGGGGCTTCTCYGGTGCCGTGCCCGACTCCTTGGGCCTCGGTGGCTCCTGGGGTCTCAGCTGGTCTAACCTGGAGGCTTCTGCTGCCTTCGGCACCTCCGGCACGGAGACGGCGATGCCCACGGGTTTATCCAGGTCCAGCAGGAGCGGTGGCACTGGAGGTTCTTTGGGAAGAGGAGCAGCAGTTGGGACTGCATGCACCCCTCAAGGCAAAGCTGCGCCCCCCAACCCAACACCCAGTGAAGGACTTGGGGCACTTACCAGTGCTGGGGGCACCGGGGCTGTCCCGCGGAGAGCTCTTCACCACCACGGCGGCCGGCGTGGTCTTCTGCTTCATGGCCTGGAGCATCTCCACCAGCTTCTCCTTGTCTGCGGCATGGGAAGCTGAGGTTTAGTGTAGCCTCTGCTCAGCAGAGCAAGCTCAGGGCCCCAGGCAGATCCCCCACTCCGGCACCCCCAGACCCGAGCGTGCGCGGGCCGCGGCTGTTACCTTTCCTCTTCTCGGCGCTGATGTGCGTGAGGTTGAAGATGGTGAGGAAGCGTTTCTTCTCCTCGAAGTTGGGGCTGTTGTTCATCTCGTCGGGGCTGTAGCGGGTGGAGAGCGGGAGGCGCGGGGAGGGCGTGCGGCGCTTGTTCTGCACCGTGGGCGGAGAGGGGCTCCGCTCCCGCAGCATCCGCCGGCGCTTGCGCCGCTTCTGGCTCAGCAGTTCCTCCTTCTGCTGCTGCGTGGTGAGGCCGAAGAGCTGCAGGAACTCCAGCTTCTGGGGCGACCAGGGGGAGAGCAGAGCAGGGTCATTCCCCATTCTCATCTTCATCCCCATTCTCATCCCCATGCTCATCTCCATTCCTATTCCCATCCTCACGCCCACCCTCATCCCCCTTGCAATCCCCATCTCCATGCCCATTCCCATCCCCATTCCCCATCCCCATTTCTCTCATCCTCATTTTCATTCCTGTTCCTCATCCTACCCCCATTCCTGTTCCAATGCCCACCTTTACCGCCATCCCCATTTCCATTCCCATTTCCATCCCCATCCCCATCCCCATCTCCATCACCCATCCCTGTCCCCATCCTCATCACCCCCATCTCTAACCCCTGATGCCTCTGCAGACATATGGGGATGGTGGCTGTATTGGGCACTGGGAACTAGTGTAAAGCAGGGGCTGCTCCCCCAGGGGACAGGGAGGGGACAGGGAGGGGACAGGGGGTGCCACCAGTACCTCAGAGGACGTGTCCAGCTTCAGCGGGGGCTGCTCAGCCACGCAGCGGAGATGGGCCCGCACCTCCTCCTCGTCGCTGTCGTCACAGGAGTCATCCAGGTCGTAGTAGTACCCTGGGGATGGGGAGAGCCTGGTGTGAGGCTGGGGACACCCTGGGGACCTGCTGGGATCCCGGGGAACCTTCTGGGACAGAGGGGAACCCCACTGGTGATGGGGGTGCAGCAGGGTAGGATGTCAGAAGGGAGTGAGGAGGGTCCAGTGTGGGGCCCAGCAGGGTGGGGGGAGCCCTGTCTTCTCTCCAACAGCTGTGGGACCTCGGAGGGTGTCACCTATCCCTGTGTATCCTCTTGGCATCCCGGTGGGACAGGTGGCAGGGGGCCAATGGGGCACAGGCTGGGGAGGACCCATCCCACTGGAGTGAGGACAGCAATTCCAGCCCCTCCCAGCTCTCCGTCTCCTCCTCACCGCTGTTCTCATCCCCACTCCAGCAGCCCCATCAATATTTAAAACCCTCTTATTAGCTCCAGCTCATCATTTATTCATGGGGCACGTCTGGAGCGCAGGGTTTACCGAACCGCTCGGATGCGGGAACGTCGGCATCCCCGGGAGACCCCCCGGCCAGATCCTGGTGCCAGGGGGGGAAATCCCGGCCAGGTCCTGATGCCAGGGGGTGGAAATCCCGGTGCCTCACCTTTCTCACGGGCCTCCCTCCGCCGGCGCTCCTCCAGGTCCAGCTTGCTGACCAGCCTGCGGTGCTGCTGYACGAACTCATCGTAGATGTACATGGGGTCCTGGGCACGGGGCTGGGGGGGCCGGTAGGGCGAGCTGGGCTTGGTGGCCTCGGGGAACRGGGTGGCTGGGGCTCTCTGCTGGCTCAGGATGCTCTGAGTGGACTTTTCCAGCTCAGCTAGGAAAGGGGTGTGGGTGAAGGCTCCGTGCTCCGGGCCGCCGGGCTCCCGTCCCGGGGGGTATTTCTCCAGAGCGTCCCTCTTCCTCGGCCCCTCTTCCAGCTTCTCCGGGCAGAAAACCCTCTCCACCTTCACCAGGGGGATGCCCTGGCGGCCGGGCTCGAAGGGCGCTGGGTGGCTGTGGAGGGCGTGGGGCTCGGGGAGGCGCCGGGGAGGGTCAGGGGGGCTCTCCATCAGCGAGACGGGGTTCCAGAGRGACGTGGTGACGGGGTGGTGCTGGGGTTTGGGGGAGATGAGGGGTGGGGGCCCACCAAAGTGCTGCCCTGGCTCCCGGCTGCTCGGCTCGTGGCGGCTGGATCCCAACCTGCAGGGAGAGGTGAGGAGAGCACCAGAGAGGTGAGGAGCTGGCACTGCCACCWGAGAGCTGGCAATGCTCCAGCCCCRGGGCATTTTGGGGAGAAAGGAACACCCAGAGGGGTTTGTGCACATGGGGCTGCCACACTTGTCCCCTCCACACCACAAACCTGAGGAATGGGGGCAGAGTTAAGGCTGTGTATGGGTGGGTTGGGCATGGATGTGGCTGCACCCCAGGAGCACCAGGGTGGAGACCCCAGCCCTGACCCCTGCGTGGGGACAAGCGAGCCACAAGTCCTGGCAGAGCCCAGTGGCGAGGGCAGCACCCCAGTGCAGCCCTCCTCTGACAGCCAGAGCCGGAGCCAGCCCGTTTGCAGGATAAATATTTCATGTGCCCAAGCTGTGCATTTAACACTTTTCCGCTCCAGCGCCCCGAAGCTCCACACACGGAGCAGCGGGTTCAGCTCAGCGCCGCCATCGAGGCACCACCGGTGGGGAGCACCCCCTGCCCCCCCGGGATCCACCCCTCTCCTGCCCTGCTGGACGCAAGAAAAGGATGGGGATGGAATATCCCCGGCTGCAGGTGTTTCGGGGTGACCTTGCTGTCCTCTCTGGTTTGGTTTGGGGTGGGAGGAGCGGATGGGGAAGGGAGCCTGCTGCGGGCGCTCGCCTTTGTGCCGCCCCGTGATCCGCTCCTTATTATCCTCGATGAGCCGCGCTAATCCCCTGGATACCCAAAAATAACAAAGGGAGCAGGCGGCAGAGCCGGCTGGATGAGCCTGCACCGCTTAAGCGCTCAGCCACGGGGGCGAGCGAGGCCCTGTCAATCAATCCGGGGGTGTGGGCAAGCTCTGCTGCCCCCCAAACCGCCCAGGCTCGGCGCAGGTGCCCCCCAAACGAGGCATCCACCGCCCGACCCCACTGCCCGGGAGGGGGGAGTGCAATTAGCAGTGCTGGTGGCTGGGCAGCACCTGGCCACTCGCCGCTGGCCCCCGGCCACCTCCCGGGCTCGGCGCCTGCCGCCGCGCAGATGTCGGGCACCAGGAACGCCTGGCACTGCCAGCACAGCCGGCCTGGCTGGCACCGTGTGGCAGGAACCCGCTGGCACCGGCCAGGCACCACGGCTTCGGCTCATGGGATGTGTGAGRGGCACGGCTGTGGGGTGGTGGGTGACTGATGGGGGGCAGAGCTGGGTAATGGGGTGGGCACAGCCACAGGTTGGGGGGAAAATCCTGTAAATCACCRTATCATGGCATCACAGGATGGTGTGGAGTGAAGGGACCTTAAAGATCATCCTATCCCACCCCCTGCCATGGACAGGGACACTTTCCACTAGACCAGATTGTTCAAAGCCCCATCCAACCTGGCCTTAGACACTTCCAGGGATGGCACAACCACAGCTTCTCTGGGCAACCTGTGCCAAGGCCTCAGCAGCCACACAGGGAAGAATGCCTTCCCAATATCCCATATAACCCTGCCCTCCTTCTATATAAAGACATTCCCCCTGTCCTATCACTCCCTTCCCTTGTCCAGGGCCCCTCTCCAGCTTAAGATACGGATATCCCAGCCAGGACAGCCACCTCACAGGATAACACCGCTCAGTTTTGGGGCAAAGCTCCATCCCTACCTGGGATGCTCTGGCCGGTGCTCGGGCTCGGCTTGGCTCGGGGCACGCCCTATGTCCAGGTGCTGCTCCAGCACCTGCTGCCGGAACTCCGAGACTTGGGATTGCCGATCCTCCTTCTCCTGGCGCAGCCGGCGCTGCCGGGCCAGCCACTTCTCCTCCTCGTTGGTGCGGTGGATGAGCAGCGCCGTGGCCGCGCTGCTCCCGGGCAGCGGGAACACGCTGTGGTTGGGGATGAGGCTGGGCACGGGGTGGTGGGAACCCGGTGGAGGGTGCAGAGGGTGCTGGATGGGCTTCGGCGTGGGCAGCACCGAGTCCTTGAGTTTGTCTGCAGTGGAAAAGGGGTGATGGAGAGTCAGGGTGTGGAAAAGTATTTTGGGGTGAGCATCCCTGTGGCAGGGAGGGASCCAGATTTGTGGGGCAGCCACCGGTCAGAGCTCAGCACAGGGGGCTGCCTACTCGCTGCCAGCCCAGCTGCTGGGCATGCTCTGGGCACAGTGCCCAGCCTGGCCCGAGTCAGATGGCACAGGCACCGCGCCGCCGCTCCGAGCTGCCGCAGCTGGGCTCCTGGCAAAGCAATCTGGCAGCCAGGACAGCCCATCCCCATCCCCAGCCACCTCCCGGGGCCACTGACCCCCTCAGCTTTGCCATCTGGAGGGGAGAGGGGACCAAGGCAAGCTCTGGAAGGCGGGCCTTACCTGCTCTGCTGGGTGCCAGCGGYTCCACCGGCTTGCCCCGTTCCTCAGCCGGGTGCCCCCGCAGCCCGTGCAGCTCCGCCACGGGGAGGAAGGGCCCCTCCATGGCTTTCACCATGCTCAGCTCCTTCTCCCGGGCACGCTCCCGCTGCCTCTCCAGCTCCCGTTCCCGCTCCTTTTCCCGCTCGCGCTCCAGCTCCTTCTCACGCTCCCGTTCCCGCTCGCGCTCCTTCTCCCGCTCCCGGTCAGCTTCTCGCTCCCGCTCCTTCTCCCGCTCCCTCTCCCGCTCCCTCTGCCGTAGCTCCTCGTCCATTTGCAGCCTGCAAGAGAAAAATCAAAAAGAAAAGCACCAATCCCGAACATCCCCCTTGRAGCGCCCCTGAAATCAACCCTGGATGCCTGTCAGCATCCCCTGAAACACCCTTGAACCTCCAGAGCAGCCCCAAACAAGTCCTGGGCACCTGCCAGCATCCTCTGCAGCACTCCCAACCCCTAGTCACCTATCAGCATTCCTAAAGCATCCCAAAACCACCCCTGGTCCTCTGTCAGCATCCTCTGGAGCACCCCATGATCCCCCTCAGCCCTCTGTACCTCTCGGCGGCGAGGCTGGAGATGCGCTCGGACTGCAGGGCGGACAGGGAGGAGTGGGAGAGCTCGGGGGGGTACCGGACCCCCGAGAGGTGCAGGTGCATGGCCGAGGGGTGCAGGGGGGGCAGCGAGCCCGGCGCTGGCAGCGGGTAGAAGGGGGACCTCAGTGCCGACAGGCAGTACGACTCATCCATCCTGGGGAGACAGGGATGCTCAGACGGGCAAAGAACCCCCCAATTCCCCTCCCAGGGGCCAGATGGGGGCTGCCTTCTACTGGGAGAAAGCGATGGAGACCCCCAAAATGCCCTCAGTGGATGATGYTCCCACCTCCCAACACCCCAAAGCTCATCCAGTGGTGTTGTATCCCCCAGGGATCCCGAGGCTGGGAGGTGCCCACCTGAAGGCAGGGTGAGGGAAGGGGTGATGTGTCAGGTAGCTGGGGTGGTAGTAGGCGGCGGCAGTGGCCGGGTCGAGGCCGAGGGGCGGCAGGGAGGACATGCGGAGATCCTCGGCCGTGTGGTAGGGACGGAAGCTCCGCAGGTAATCCTCGGTCACCGCGCTGGGAGGCACCACGTGGTGCACCGGCCGCTGCAGGCTAGGGGACAAGGAGGTGGTCACCATCCCTCCCTGTCCCCCTGGGGAGATGTCACCTCCCCCAGGTGGGACCGAAGCGGGCAGGGGACACCCGCATCCCGCAACCCGTCCAGCCTGAGCAGACTCACTTGAGAGGAGGGAAACGAGAGTCCTGGACCACGGAGCTGGGGGGCAGCCCGAAGGAGTAGGGTGTCCCCAGGAGGTGGGAGGGGACAGTGGGACCCCCCGCTTTCTCCTGCGTGAGGGGGGGCTCCGAGATGAGGCGYTCGCGGCCGGCGCTGCTGCTGCTGCCTCGTGACCCTGCTTCCTGCTGGAAGGCAAAGGGGCAGGGATTAGGGGACAGCAGAGGATGGGGAATCCCATCAGTAGGTCCCCAGCCCGTCCTGGCTGGCACCAGTACTCAGAGAAGGATTCATCCACCACAGCATCTCCTGCATCCAGGCTTTGGAAGGGCAGCTGGAGGGGTGGGAGGGTCTGGGAGGCTACACCAGGGGGGCCCCAGTGGGAAAGGAGRTGCTGAAGCCGGGGCAGAGCTGAGGGCAAGACACCCATTACCTGCCTGGAGATTTATGGCTGCTTTGTTCTCCTGAGCTATTAATCATCCGGGGAGGAGTGACACGGCCAGGGGGAAATCCAGCCGGCCTTTGATAAGGGCCATAACCCAGGGGTCAGCCCACAGCCCCCCCGGCACCCCCCRGCATCAGCACCCTCCCACAGGGCCTCAGCTTCCACCCCTGGTGTCAGGATGAAGGTCACTCCCTCCAGATGGGGACGGACCCCTAGCAAGAGGGAACAACTCGGGGTGACAAGAGACCCCACAGGATCTGACAGTTAGTGGGATGACCCCTCAGCAAGGCACGTTTTGGTTTAAAAATTATTATTATTTTTCACTGCACCCTCGCCATTTAGCAGCTCAGGAGGAGGAGGATGGCACCCACAGCATCCTTCACCCCGTGCATCATCCCCACCCCATCCCATCCTGCTCCCAGCCCCTCCAGGGCAGGGCCAGCCCCAAGGTCACCACAAAGGGTGCGGTGTCCCCCCCCCGCCCCCGGCCTGCACGGAGCTCATTGTGCGTGCCAGGCTCTGCTCTAATTACCTCCCGTCCCTGGCGCCACGCTGCGAGCGCGGCTCCGCCAGACAATCACCACGCTCGGTTAACCCCAACACCGGGGGGGACACACGGGGGCGGGGGACACGGGGGTGACACCGGGCTGGGGAGCACCCGGACACCCCACGCACCCCTCCGAGCTCCCGGGGATGACGGTTCCATTTATTTCCCCACCCCGCCCCCGGCGTTTCTCATCCCCTACCCTCGCCTCTCTCTCTCCGCTTTGTGGTTTAATTAGTCTTTCCAAGTGGCATAATCCCCCCGGGAATCTGCTTGTAGCATGCGGAGGAGAGGAGAACCACTAACGATGCTTCTTAATTAGCTGCTCTCCCCCCACCCTCCCCCTCCTCCTCCTTCCTCACACTCCCCTCCGGATGGCAGCCCGGGGATGATGGCAGCCCGGGGACGATGGCAGCCCCGGTGACAACGCCAGCTCGGGGACACAGCAGGGAGGGGAAAGGACCAAATGTGGGCAGCCCAGCGATCCCTTAGGAGCCGTGCACGGTTATCCCACACCCTCCATCCTTCAAGGGGGGGGCCGGGCAAGCCCCAAGCACAGCCATACCTGTCTGCCCTCGCTCCTCCAGACCCCGTTGACCGTCTTGGTGGGGGCGATGGTGACGACGGGCGGCGTGCTGGGCACGCTGTGCCCCCCCGGGGGCACGATGATGGGGCCCATGGGGCCACGCTTGGGCGTGCTGGCRGGGGAGCTGTGGTTGGTGGCCGGAGAGGACACCGGGGACGACTCGCTGCTCAGTGAGGACCCTGGAATTCAATCAGAGGTTGAAATGAGTTGGGGAAACAGCAGTTAACTGGGTGAAACCACCCCCTGGGAAGGAGCTGGAGGCGTTCCTGACAGGATGCAGGGAGCAGGGGTTGGGGGCACTGGGATGCTCTCAGGGTGTTCAGCATCCTGCCAGACTCCCAAACTGGWGCCCCATCCTCCCATCCCTGAAGTTCCCAGTAGTGCTAAAGGCTCCACCCAGCACGGTGGGATGGGGCAGCCTCTTGCTCCCACCTAACAGGGACTGCCAAACCCCCAGYCCCACAAAGCCCCTAGGCACAAGTGACACTGATGGGATGCTGGCCACAGAAGGCCACATCTTCCCAAGGCAAACCCAGAGACTCCTTAATCCAGCTGCAGGAGTTGCCACGGACAAGCCAGGGCCTCTGGAGACACTGGGATGAAGGAGTGACTCCCTGAAACCCTTGGGCAAGGCTTTGGTTTCATTTGCATAATACATCTGTGCTTTAACTTATCCCCACCCCAGGGATGCTGCCCATATTTCCAAAGGAAAAATAAAAACGGAGTGAAAGTAGAGAACATGAAAAGCAGAGAAATACAAATCCCACATTAACCAGGGCACGGGGAGCCTGGTGTCTGCTCCACAGAACACTTCCCATTCCTCAAACCCAGCTGGGCAGCCTGGGGGGCTCTGAACCCCCAAACTCCATCCCAGAGCCTGGGTCAGAGGGAGATTCCAACACGCCAGCAGGGATCAGCTGTTGGAGAGTGAGCAGCGGGCTGTGGTCACAGGATGAGGTGACAGCGATGCTCTCAGGCAGCGAGCAGGGCACGGAGAGAGTCCTTGGCTCCCCTGACTGTGCAGGGTGTCTGTCACCTTCCTAGTGTGCAAGGTCACTCTCCTGAGTGTGCCAGCCAGTTCCTGTCCTGTGAGCACAGCAGCCAGCTCCCCGAGCTCCTCACCCCACACCCCAAATCCATCCCCTTGCCCTCTCCTCACTCCACACAACACCAGGAGGGAGGCGGGAGGCTGGGAATGCCAGGGGAAGCAGGAGCAGCCCCGGGCAGCAGGAGGGATGCTGGGAAGGAAGGATGCTCCAGAAGGACGCTCGGTGGGAAGGATGCTCAGCGGAGCAAAGGCCAAGCGGAGCATCCCGCTGCCGGCCGCCCCCCCTGATTAATTATTCCCGAGTCGCTCCGAATCGCTTTCATTTGAAGAGCAGCAAGGCTGGGGGAAGGAGAAAGGCTGTCCCCGACAAAGGAGGCCGATTTGACACCCACTGAAGTCTATCTTGTCAGCGCAAGGCCAACAACAATTAGCAGCCTAATCCCCTCTGAGCTGGGAAGCCATTACTCACCACGCGATAGCGTTAACAATCAATACCATCACAATGAGCCCGGCAATTAATGAAGCTAAAGTCTTACTTCAGAACCTTAATTCTCGCTGTGTGGCTTTAAACGGGAGGGTTTGTGATCGTTATAATTAACTGGTGGTATTCAGCCAGGAGTTAGTCAATGAAACTAATCTGGATTGGAGATGACAAGAGGCACAGTGTGATGGTGTCACCTTTGTTTTCTGACCTCCCGCTTCCCACTCGGCGATAGCAGATTAGCAGCCCGGGCTGACAGGCAAATGTAATTAACAGCTGAGACCCTGACGGAGAACTGGGAAAAAAAAGAAGGGAAGGAGGGGTGGAATAAAACCCACCCTTCGGACAGCCCCAGGCAGGACAAGAGGCAGCAGCCCCCGGGCAGGCAGTGGCTTTGTGGGGCTTTGATGGGAAGGGGTCAGTCAGGATGAGCCTTGACAGTTTGGGATGCTGTGGAGCAGCAGGATAATCCCTAGGGATGTGCCAGCACACCTGTGAGCCCRTAAAGCAGGAAAAATACAGTGATCCTGCATGGATCTGGCATCTGCCACAGCAGAGCATCTCCCGAGGTGGGACGGGAAGTGAGCATCTCCCGTTGTGGGAAGTGGGTGAGGATTTGAGGGAAAAGCAATCCGTTTCCTGGWGCTAAAAACCACAGCAAGGAGAAAAAAAACCTTCCCAACACACACCCAAACCCACAGGGATCAAAAACCTCTGGGATGGGCCACTTGAAGCACYCAAATGGGCAAGGGAGGGGTTTTGGCAAACAAACTACACAGGTGTTAAGGAAAATCGAAAGAGAATGTGRCTGCTTCTCTCCAGTGGCACAAAACCCATGCCCAAACCTGCTGCTGACCCTTGGGATGGGCTGAGCAGCACAGGGAGGGCACAAGCTGTGGGGTACGAGGGGAAAAAAAAGCAAAATAATTCCCCAAACTTAATCAATCACTCCAAAGGAAGCAGATGGGTTCCAGAGGAAGCAGCTGGGAAAATCCAGGAGCTTCCAGTGAGGATGAAGCATCACCAAGACCTGGTTCCCTCAGAGTTACAGGGACCTGSTATCCTTTGGGAGCAGCCAGTGCTTCAGGTCATGGCTGTGCCAGAGAGTTTAGGGCTGCAAAGAGGGTCTYGTAGATGGTGCTTCCCAAAGGGATTTTCCAAAAAGCAAAATGGGTCTTGGGAAAAGGATTGTGCCAAAAGGGCCTTTTAAATAGGGTCTTCCAAAAAGACTTTGCAAAAAGCATCTTGCAAAGGGGTTGGGTGACTTCTCCAGGGATCAAAGTGCCCAGGCAGTGGGCAGTGATCCAAGGGGAGCACCCACCGATGCAAATAGCAGGGATAAAGACTATTTCATCCCAAACTGAGGATACCAGCAGTCTCCTGAAACACCTCCCAGCCTGGAGCCCTGGTGATTCCCATGGGATAAGCTCCATGTGGCAGGGGGGACCTCGGGGTGCTCCAGAACCAGCTCCCAGCCAGCATCCCACATCCAAACAGAGAGAAGGGGGAGTGGTGGAGGATGTGGCTGACAAGAGCTGGGCACCTCCTGGGGCTGTTTAATCGGGAAATTCAGCTGGGGAAGCAGCAGATTTGGGGAAAGTCTAGAAAAAGCAGTGTGGTGGGAGGGAGCAGGGCTGATCCTTGCCACGCCGTGCTCTCCCAGGGCACAGTGAGGGATACAGCACTCGGATTACCCGGGATGAATTGAATTCCCAAACTGCCCCCTGGAGACACGATGCCAGGAAAACAGGAAAACGAATTAGCCAGGGGGAAAACATCAGGAAAACCCCCGGCTCCAGCTCCTGGGAAAGTCACCGGTGTTTGCCACTGCCCCCTGTCCCTGTCCCCACCTCTGGGCTCCTCGGCTTGCTTGGCGAGCTTGCGCAGGGCGGCGGCAAAGCTGGAGGAAGGTGCGGCCTGGACGGACAAAGTGCTGCTGGCGGCGGGGCTGCCATTGGGGACGATGGAGCCGTTCAGGGGGGACGGGGTCAGGGGGCTGACGGTGGCAGTGGTGCGGGTGGCCGTGGAGAGCATTCCTAGGGACGGCGACTTCGGCTCATGGCTCATGCCTGCCAAGGAGAGAGGCCGGGTTAGACAGGATCCTCCGTTTCCCCTCCAAAGCTGGGAGGGMCAACGCTTCTCCTCCAGTTCACCATCCCACCCCAAAATGCACCCTGAGTTCAGGAAAGTGTGTCCCAGCATCGCACAGTCCCACAGAACCCCTGGATAATGGAGCAGGAGGGCTCAGCAGAGCTCTGCAGGAATGGTCAGGGTGTTTTGGGGGACACAGGGACTTCAACATCCTAATGCAGGTGATGGGGAGAGGTGCAGCCCCCTGACTCGCATGGTGCTGCCAAAACACAAAGCACCACTGCTGCACCCCTAATTGCCACCACTGCACCCCCAAATCCCCRCCACTGCACACTCAAATCCCCACCATTGTACCCCTAAATCCCCAATATTGCATCCCTGGATTCCCAGCGCTGCACCCCCAAACTCCCACTGCTGCATCCCTGGATTAACGATATTTCATCCGTGGGTCTTCAGCATTGTACCCTCAAATCCCCAGTAAAACATCCCTGGATCTCCAGAATTGCACCTTTAAATCCCCAYCAYTGCACCCCCAAAACCCCAAAATTGCATCCCTGGATCCCCACCACTGCACCCCCAAAACCCCAAAATTGCATCCCTGGATCCCCAGCACCGCACCCCCAAATCCCCAGCACAGCATCCCCAGCTCCCCACATTTCACCTTCCAATCTTCACGCCCCAAATCCCCACCATGGCACCCCAAAACACCGAGGTGCTACAGGGCACAGTGACCCCAAAAGTGAGGCTCAGGTGCTGAGCAGGAGGGTACAGCCCTCCCCGAGTCCCCCCAGCTGTCACACCAATTGCTCCAGGGCTCTCCACCTCCCAAAACAGCAACTGCTGATGTCAGGGCCCTTAAAATAGACTTCACCGAGCAGCTTCATTAACACCAGCCTAAAATTAGCCCGGCTCCCAGGTGGGCAGGAGGATGAGGGCGGGRGGAAGGGGGTCGTGGGGCAGCCCCCAATTCCCAGCAGGCCCGGAGGCAGCTCGAGGCATTGAACACCTGGAGCATCCACCGCAGAGGGTGGATGGAGCATCCCCGGAGCATCCCGCGGCAGCGGATGGCCAGGGAGCRCCGCGGGAGCCCGGGGGGGGGGCACGGGGGGCACTCAGCGTTGATTAATCTTTGCCCCCCGGCCCCAGGAGAGGCGGCCGGCGCGGCGGCGCGCTCCCCTCTGCCCTCATTATACAAGCATTTATTAACTCCGGTGCTCTCAGCCATTGACTGCCGCCTTGTCGACACGCTCGGCTCATGTAAATTCATTACCAGAACAGCTGGGAAGCCAACCCGCCACGCCAGCCTGGCCCCCGCACCCCCGGGCTCTGCTCTGGCACCCCCGGGCTCTGCTCCAGCCCCGGGTGAGGGCTCGGTGCTCCCCCGAGAGCCTGCAGCACCAGGCACCCACGCACCATCCAAAGGGGACACGGCACTTCCAGGCACAGCCTGCAGCTCCCATGCACCCAGGCACTGCCCCCACATCGACCAGGCACAATCCTGCATCCCCAGGCACTGCCTGGCATCCCCTTGGCACAGCCCTGCATCCTCCCAGCATTGCCCCACATCTCCCAGGCACTGCCCCACATCAATCAGGAACAATCCTGCATCCCCAGGCACTGCCCCACATCTTCCAACATTGCCTCACACGCACTGGCCACTACCCCACATCTCCTAGGCACTGCCCCACATCCCCAGGCACTGCCTGGCATCTCCTTGGCACAGCCCTGCATCCTCCCAGCATTGCCCCATATCTCCCAGGCACTGCCCCACATCAATCAGGCACAATCCTGCATCCCCAGGCACTGCCTGGCATCCCCCTTGGGCACAGCCCTGCATCCTCCCAGCACTTCCCCACAGCCTCCAGGCACTGCCCCAAACACTTCCCAATGCCCCCCAGTTCCTCTCCACCTATTAACCCCAACACAGCCCCCACTTCCAGCCCCAATCCAGGTCTAGAAACACTTTTCCAACCATCCGGTGGGATCAGCAGGCCGGCACACGGGGTTGGAGGCCGGGCATCACCCGTGTGATGCTCAGCTGATCCCCGCGGCCCCAAACGCCTCCCGGCCAACTCCTGATCCCAATGGGATTTGCCAGGAGAGCACAGGGCAGCCAGGAGCCGGGAGCGGCGGGGGCAGCGTGCGGGGAGCTCGCCTGCCCCCCCGGGCCGAGCTGTGCCGCTGCCCCAGCCGCGCTCCAAACCAGTTCTGCCGCTCCCTCTCCCGGGTGATAAAATCGGCGCCTCCGCCCCGGCTGGGGCCCGAGCAGCGCCGCTCACCCGCCGTGCCCCGCCGGCGCTGGCGTCCGTCTGTCCGGGCGTCCCTGGGCTGCTCCGCGGGACAGCTGCCAGCTGGGGAAACTGAGGCACGGCTGGGTGGGAGCATCCACACGCGGATGGGGTGGGATGGGATGTGGGCCTGCCGCGCTGTGTCCCCCCCCATCCCTCCGGCATCCCGTCACCGGCACGGCGTGGGTGCCACTCACCCCTGCGGGTGGCTGGGGACGCCGTGACGCCCCACAGTGAGGTGGGGCCCCCCCAGCTCTGCCCCTCCCCGGCTGCTTCTCTCAGCAGGCAGATCCGTGCAGAAAAACAGGTCAAGTTTGGTGCCTGGAGCAGCCCGGGGTCATGGCAGCGGTTGCCTCACCAGGGTGGGGAGATGAAACCCCAAAACGGGACAGGCTGTCCCTCCGCTGTCCCCAGCCCTGTGTGGGTACAGGGTTGGCACTCCCATGTACCCCTCCCTGAGAAAACTGATGCCTGTACCCCACACCCACCAAAGCAGGGGGAGCCACAGGACACCTGGGTCCCCCACAGGGGAGGTTGTGCAGCGGGGAGCAGGCGATGTGTCACCGTGTCCCCGTCCCTCCCACAGCATGTGCCCGGGCACAGCAGTACAGGGAGTGTCTGGCATTCCCGGTGCCCGCTGGCTGCCTGCCCGCGGGAGAGCAGGCAGAGGAGGAGGAGGAGGAG